>AP025059.1:5511564-5670520 GCA_036186865.1 Eustoma russellianum | reverse complement strand
ATATATATATATATATATATATATATCACAAAAGAAATATATTCTGGACTTACTTACTGAGGTTGGGATGCTCGATTGTAAACCCAGCAGTACCCCTATGGCAACAAATCAAAAATTACAGGTGACCGAAAAAGAAGTTCTCACGGATATAGGGCAATACCAGCGCCTGGTTGGTAAGTTGATCTATCTATCACATGCATGACCCGACATTGCTTATGCAATTAGCGTTGTTAGTCAGTTCATGCATCGACCTCAGAAACAACATATGGATGCGGTCATGAGAATCCTGCGGTATTTGAAGAAAACGCCAGGGAAAGGAATTGTGTATCGAAACAATGGACACTTAAATATCCAAACATACACGGATGCAGATTGGGCTGGAAATTTAACAGATCGAAAGTCGACTTCAGGATACTTCGTACTTATAGGAGGAAATCTTGTGACCTGGAGAAGTAAGAAACAAAAGGTCGTTGCTCTATCTAGTGCTGAGGCAGAGTTTCAAGGGATAACAAAAGGGATCACTGAGATACTTTGGGTTTAAAAATTGCTCAGAGATATTGGACTACAGTTTGATCTGCCCACACCACTTTTATGTGATAACAAAGCGTCGATCAGCATTTCAGAAAATCCTGTACAACATGACCAGACCAAGCACGTAGATATTGATTGACATTTTATCAAGAAAAAACTGGAAACAGGTATAGTCGCATTGCCTTTCGTGAGATCAGAAGACCAACTGGCAGATGTACTAACCAAGGCAATCAATAGAAGGTCGTTTGAAGCTATCTTGCGCAGGTTGAACGTTGTTGATCACACGGTTCAACTTGAGGGGGAGTGTTAAGAATCCCGTGATTAGTGCAACTGTGCAATCCCATAAATCAAGGAGCAAGAAAACAGGATGAAATAGGATAGAAATCATAGGCATTAATTGTAAATTGATCTTGTTTAATTTTCTTCCTTGTATAGAGAAATTGTAGGCCTATAAATTGTACTGTACGATATGTGTAACACAACAAGAAAAATATACAGCTCTTCATACTCAAAATTGTCTGCATACTCAAAATATGTCAGTCTGTCTAACATTAAGTGGAACCAAATGATTCAATGCAATGGGCAATAAATGCTCACGAAACACATAACAGTCATGACTCTTCGTTTCTGAGAGTTCAAGTTTTTTTAGTCTACAACTTTTGAAGGTCACATGTGTAATCGTCTGAGAATTTTAATTTCTTCACCCATTCTAATAAAACCTTCTTTTGTGTCTTGTCCAACTCATAATGTGCCTTTCGCTTCTATCCCTATCTTGTTCATGTTTATGAAGCTCTAAACTTGGGTGTTTACAATGAAGATCCATATCTTTCGTTGCATTAATGTTATCCTAGGTGTGGTCTTTCATGTTAAAAATAATATGAATTAATTGCTTAAAATATTCTTCTCAATATGCATGGAATCCAAGTTGTGCCTTATCAACAAATCTTTTTAATAAGGAAGCTCCCAAAATGTATTATATTTGGTCTATCCATGAAGATCATTTTTCTTCGATGATTTCATTAATGTGATGAAATTCGGTTTATCACCTTCAGGAGATCTAACATTTCATTCCATAATTCTTGACCACTCTTTTTGTTTGGTGTCTTACGAGTTTTTACTTGATTCTTATAAAATACACTCTTATTCCTCCCATAAGGACGATCTGATGGAAGAAACTTCATATGACAATCAAACCATGACACTTTGTGTCCATTATTTAAGAAAAAAACTCATGTATCTTCCATACGGCACATTCCATACACACTGGATGTAGATCACCCTAATAGCGTACCATAAGCAGAAAAATCTTAATAATCTATGAAACTTTTGCTTTGAAAGTGAAATTTTGCTTCCTAAAGACATCATACATTGTTTTACTAGTAGCCCACAGATAATTCAACTCATAAATTAGAGGTTGAAAATACACATCCAAGTTTGATTGTAGAGCCTTTGGTCATGGAATAATCATTGAAATAAACATGAACACTTTTTTCATAAACCATGGTGGCAAATTGTATGGTATTAAAATAAGGCAATAGGAATAAGTCCCACCAAATTTTCCGTATAGTTTAAAACCATCTGTACGAATTTCCAACCAAACATTGGGATGATCAAATGAAAAATTCAGATTAACCTTGTCAAAATGCATCCATGCTTCCCCGTCACTCGAATGTGCCATTGTAACGATCGATTACCTGTCGATTATATGCCTGCTTCCTCATCTGCTCTTTTATACTAGTGGTTGCATATACCCTTTGTAATCTTGGTGTAATTGAAAAATAAGTAATGATCTTTTTTTGCCTTTTGCTTCACGCGAAGCCAGTTTGTACCTACCTTCCCCGCACACCTTATAGTTCTTTAAATAAATATCTTCTTTCGAATACAGCATGCACCTCTTAGGACACACATGTATATTCTCAACCAGTAGGTGATCAAGGCGTTTAAATATTTTGTTGACATTATAGAATTTCCTTGGCATTAAATTGTCTATGGAAACAAAGTCATCCATCACATAAGCGAACTTATCTAAACAATGGTGCAACAAATTATATTCACACTTTATGTTGATCATCCTAAATGTGGACTCTATAAGTTTTCTTTTGCAACCGTCATACAAGAGCTGTTGCTTATCATTCAAAATGTGGACTCTATAAGTTTTCTTTTGCAACCATCATACAAGAGCTGTTGCTTATCATTCAACATTTCCAAAAGTTAATTGATTTAAGATTCAACCCTTAATCTACTAATTCAACCTCGTTATCGTATTCATAGCCAAATAACGGTGGAAATGTATCACGTACATTATTTTTATAGCTTGTCTATGTATTACTAACATTGACATATTCAACATTAGCCATTTCCTCTCAATGAGACATCCATTCAAAGTAGTTAACAAAAAAAATCTTTCTTGTATAAATGGTTCTTCACAGTTCTTATATCGTGAAACCTAAGGCTTTTACAAGAATGACATGGACATCTAATGCACGTATCATGTTGAAAGTCCCTCTCCGTCTTATTGCATTCAATAAATTCATCAACTCCCATCACAATGTCAATCCTTACATCCTTCCTTTCGTTTCTAAACATAATTACTGAGGAATCTTACTCGAGAAGCTTCGTAACATGGAGGAGAATGGTAGAAATTTACATTTTCTTATGTCTTAAATTCTTTGTCCATATCAACTCTATATATAGATAAAGAAGAAGAGTTTGTCAGATTGCTTTTGATGTTTATATTCTCCACTTTGTTATTAAAAGACAACTTTTGCTTATAAAATATACACAATTAATAAAGGTAAATTCATAAAGTAACTTTTTTTTGTTATGTATGAAATGTAGATAAACAATGCATTACAAACAAAAAATAAATAAAAATGTAGGAGGTCGCTGGGCTCTTGATTTACATCCTCCAAAATCCTACTTAGAGCTAGGACGGTGGAAATGAAATAGCCTTTTTTTCCGTAAAAAAACGTAGAAAATGAAATGAGACACAGGAAACGAAGAATATGATTCGACTGACATGATGACTGCACAAATTCAGCTGATGCATGCATGGTGGCATGGCAACATATTACATAGTACAATTTGATTGATTTCAAATTGTCATTAACATCAGAGGAGGAATGCTGAATCTCTTAAAGGAGAAGACATACAGAAAGCACCGCAAATATCATGTCACGTTCATTTCTCATTTTCAAGATTCCAATACACATATATAAAAACCCTAAAAACCATGAACAATTTTGTCTTTTGCAAGAACATCTTCATCAAGTCTGACCATTGATAATGTATTGGCTGGTATTAAAACCAGGCGGAAGGTACAGCTTCTGCCTTTCCCATCGGCCGCGATCGCTTCGATACAAATAAGGATGGTTCGTAATGCTCCAGAAACATTTTGTACATCTCAACCTCACATTATAAGCCCAGAAAAAACCATGTATCTTCTCATTGATGTACAAATAACACCATCTCATCGGGAACGCGATCTGCGTGAAATTAAAACGGTATGTTTCGCCTGGTTGAAGGTGATAAAAAGTATCGTTTATCGTTGCGTATTTACACATGAACGTGATGTTTTTACTGAAGTCATTGGCTATGGTCACCTCAATTTTTGGAAACAGTTTCTCCTTGAAGTCAGAAAACATCGTTTGGATGTTCGCGTGGGCTATGTTTGATGATGATATGAATGCCAAAAGGATGAATGCAGCAAGAAAAGGAGTGTTTTTCTTGCAGGTTTTAGCCATGTTTGGGGTGACAATTTGAGGTTATGCATTTTGTTTGGTATATGTAAAGAGGAGAGTATATCTGGCGGGGGGATATGATGTGTGAATATAAAAGATCATATGATGTCTTTGCCAGTTAAGAGTTTCAAGAAATTAAGAAGCTTCCTCCTCAATATTCTTTCACGTCCTAAATAATGTTGTCTATTCCTCTTTTTTTTTGGTTTAATACTAGTTAAGGAAAAATAATGTAGCGGCAACTCTTTTATCTCTTTTTTTCCCCTCCTTATTTAAGGGAAAAAAAGCTCGCCCTTCTTTCAAAGAGCTGGGTCGTCAATTTCAAAGTAGGGATGACAATCTCAGTTACGATACTAAAACATGACTCGAACCTAACATGCTCCTCGTGGATATGTGTATAGTATTGGCGGATTTCGTATATAAATCGGGTAGGATCTGACAATTATCTGCTCAGAGCGGGTCGTGTCCAGGTAAACTCGCAGGTTACCCATTTATACCGGTCATACCCGATTTTTTTAAATATATTTTAAATATGAATTATAAATTATTAAAGTAAAAAATTATAAAAATAAAAAAGAAACCCATAAAACATAAAAACATAATTCCTGATTTCTAATTCTCATTCCATTCCTTCTCACCCTCTGCAATTGCCCCCCACCGCCCCTACCCATCATTCTCCATTTCTTCTCTCTTTACCCACTCTTCACTCTTCTCAGTTCTCAGCTCTCACTTCTCACTTAATCGACAGCTGGCAAGCAAGCAGTCTTGGTTCCGTTCCGACAAAGTTGGTGAAGCCGAAGGACATGCCGAAATTCACTCCAAATAGAAAAGCACATTGTAGAGATGGATATGATTAGAAGTTATGATTTAATTTTATTCTCTAAATTTTGAGATACTTTCTGTAAAGAGGCCTTCTATTAGCGACACGCCGTAGCCGTCAACGTCACAGTCTTCACCGGAGATACTCCTCTCTCCTCTTTTCTTTTGTCACCTGATTTCCACAAAACCTGGAAATACCTGAAAAATATAAGAAATAACCCGTACATGACCTGAAATTTTTGTATTTGTCAAGTTTGTGGGTATACCTGATACACGACATGAAAGTTGTCATGTACAAGTTTGGTTATCTACTTCTGCACACGCAAAGCAAACAGGTAAGATATGAGTCTGGTACTTTGATACCTGAAACCCGAAAAATACGAAACATGAAACACAACCTGTTTTTCACCCTTATTTCAAAGAGACTTCTTTCAGGAGGAAAAAAAAAATCGCCCTCCTTAATGTGCCATTCTTCCTTTACTAGTAACGGTAAAATGATGTCGTTTTGAATTAGACGGTGCAAATTTGACGCTGAAATTAGATAAATAAATCTGAACCACACCACCCTTCATTATTTCACACGCTAACTAATATATGTAATATTTCTTATTTATGGATGAGTTTATGATGTACCAAAACAAATTAGCCATGTGGAAGTTGTTATATAATCGTGATTGTGATTTTTTGTACATATAAGTATTGCATACCACTACTTCGTGAAAACGCATGATATATAATACACGAGTGCAATATATATTGACTAAACCAACGCTACAGTGTGTAAGAAAAACCACTATAACTATAATATTGATTGTGATTATGAAATACACAGTTTTGAGTTCGATCCTTAGAATTTGTTTTGTGGTATACATTCATTGATCTCCATTGATCGAACTGTCCTTTTGTACCATCAAAATTTTACATCTAGGCCAAATCTAGGAAGCCGCTGGACTCCTGATTTACCTCTTCCACGCACACAGCTCTATGGGACTGAGGCAGTGGGACTGAGGCAATGGAGACCCTTTGGGTTGGGGTTCAACCTTTTGCTACAAAAAAAATTTTTACGTCTAGGTTTGTAGAAACAAATTTAAATCTAAAACTAAATTAACGTTTGAGAGAGTTGTGTGATTTGAATGCGTCATTTTAAATCTCAGCAACACTAAAAGAACTACTAATGCGATTGAATATGTAATATCTCGGGATTCGAAGTTGACCAAGTCATTGTATTTTTTTAATGGAGACTAAATTTGGTTCCTATTTCGCATGCCTGTGGTAAATTTCTATTTTCGAAGTATTCTTCTTGTACACCTGAATAAATATGTTTCCTTTTCTCAAACTCCCAAAATTTTCTGAAGGGAAAGTGTTGTTCTTTTCCTAAATAAGAAAGAAAAATAATTTGACGCCTTTATTGTTTAAGGTCAAATTGAATTCTGCGAGTATTTGGTTAAGATCCGGTCACTGCACGACATGTGGCAGCATTGATGGGTGGTGAAGCTAGATGAGGATCACCCGCATCTAGCCTCACCACCCACCTCTGCTGTCACGTGTCGCGTGGTGAAGAGTGAGGTGAGGGAAATGTGGGACAGGATTTCCCATCCCCAATATGAAGGGTTGGGATCTCCTCACCCCAATTTTCCTCACCCTCTTTGTGACCGCGTGACACGTGGCTGAGGCTAGATGAGGGTCACTTGCATCTAGCTTCACCACCCCCTTGCTGCCACGTGTCGCGCGGTCACGCGTCACCGCACCCTCTTGCGGTGAGGGGATCCTATCCCCAATATGAATATATTTATTTTTTACAACCAGACACATTATTTGTATAAGTTTTCCAGAATTTCCTTCCGCGGGGTAGGGTTTTTCATAAAGGGTATTTCACCCTTTTTCCACATTTAGAATGACGAGGACAAATAACTGCTGAATACATGTACAAACACACGAATATTCCACCCCCCCCCCGGACCACCCCCATTAAAATTAATCATAAAGTAGTCACATCAAAACAATGTTAAAAAAAAATCATGTAACAATAACGTAAACTCAAAAAGCAATTGGCTAAAGACAGCTTTGAAAAATCAAAAAGAAAACCAACCCACTCCCAAACATTGTACCAACAGAAAATGATGTTTAGAAGAGAGAAGGAAAAGAAAAGGCTCAAGAATATGTAAAACTTAGTTCTCTATTGTTTAAGTAAATAAAGATGTAAAACTTTTTCCCCTTCGAATTGTTAGAACTTAGAAGCCTCCCCAAAGTTCCCATGTCAACTGGACATCATTTATTCCCTAATTAAGTCGAAGACATGAAAAGAAGGGTACGATGAAGGCTCCTCAAGGTTGACTATCTACTTTTAAGCCTTCTTTCTTATATCGCAGACTGGAAAATCATCTCCGCAAGTTCCTGCAACATATAACAAATATGTAAAACAATCCATTTGAATATGACAGAGCCACGTTAGAAGGTAGGCACAAGGGGTTAGAAAGAAATAACAACATTACACATTGCCTTAGAGGCTCCCGCCTATAGCGGGATATGAGGGAGTCGGATCTACACAACCATACCCATGTGTCCCGATAAAACATAATGAAAATTGGGTCAAGCTGTGTCGATCAACTGCTACTTCACAATATAAAAAACGCATTCAATTTAGTGAGTCATTTTAACTTATTCCATCACATTCCAAAGTCAAGGAAAAATGTATCTTTTCCCATGGGAGTGAGGGTTAGAAAGAAATAAATTTAGCCAAAACCCACTATATAAATCATAACCACCTTCAATTCCATGTCATGACACATTTCTTGTACATCCGTTCTTGCAACTATTATGCTGGTGTTGTGTGTATTTATGGTTTCGTCATTTTAGATAAGTTTTAAAATGAAAATACATACTTATAGTAGAAGCAACAAGAGATTTGAAGCATAATTTATGATGTTCTAACATGTACTCGCACTTATATCAGAGCAAAGTATATCCCCGGATCAACTTGCTATCACAAGAAAGGTGCGCCATGAAAACCAATCAGTGTAACCTTTGCCTACGTCTTACCTGCTTGGCAGAGCGTACTTTGGGTTCTCCCCATTCCTTTGCTTTCTTCTCCAGCAACTCGAAATCTGCTTTCCCAGCCTGCAGTAATGCATAGCAGTACAACATTGTGAGAAAATGTTAAAACTGATGAATGAGATAGGCTAAGTATAGCTGAGAGTTCCATAGAGAAAAGGATGTCACCTCCACTAATGCACCAAGTTCTGTGTCAAAACTTGCGTATCGCTTACGAGTGAGTTCATCCAGAGAACCATCCTCAATCAGCTTTGCAGCATTTCGCAGACCACGTGCCAGAGTATCCATTCCAGCAATGTGAGCAATAAACAGATCTTCAACATCTGTGCTTTCTCGTCGCCTGGTTAAAGAAAATCACAGGAGCCCGACTTAAACCATTGTTCCATGCAGGTTTATTACATGAAAGTATACAACTCAATATGACACGAGAATGCACACGGAAAAAGTCTACACATTATTGAAAAGGTCAGAGGAAGAACTCACAATTTGGCATCAAAGTTGAACCCTCCTGGAGCCAAACCTCCCTGCAATTAAAGCGAATGCATTAGGAGCCAATCCATTGACAAGGCCAGAGATTTAAAGACAACTTCACCAAGCTTACAAATAATTACATACATTTCTAATGACACTAAGCATAACAAGAGTAGCCTCCCCAACATCCATCATGAATTGGTCAGTATCCCAGCCTGCAGCATTAGAAGACCAATAATGTGTCAAATGACCCGAATTTCATTTGGTGACTTGGTATATTACCATGTCAAATCAAAAGAAGAAACTGGACTATATAAAGGTTCGCGTTACCAGTTTGAGGATCGCCTGTATTGGCATCAATGTTTCCAAGCAAGCCATTGATTCTAGCTGTCTCAAGTTCATGATGGCAGCTGCAAGATATGATATATAACGAAAACAATTAACAATTAAATTAATTTCCAGCTCTTTGTAGTAGTAAATGTAGAGACAGAATATGTGAGGAACAGTTATCAGAAAGACCGAACGTGAAGTGATGCATTAGCAGTAGGGCTAAGCCAGAATGTACGAACCTGTGACCAGCTAGAGTGGCGTGGTTGCATTCAATATTCAATTTAAATTCACCTAGAAGGCCATATTTACGCAAGAAATTAGCTGCTGTTGCAGCATCCCAATCATACCTGTCATTGCAATACATTTAGTAACAAAAAGAAATCCACTCTCGAAAAGCAAAAAAGTGTATTGGGAACACATACTGATGCTTTGTTGGCTCCTGCGGCTTAGGCTCAATAAGCAAAGTCCCTATGAGAAAAAAATACTCAAATGAAATAATTGTGGAGAACTTATATACAAACCAATGTTAGAAGTAAGGACGCAGCCACATTTGAAATGTGAAGGAAACCTTCCTTGATACAAAGAGTTAAAAATACGCACAAGCAAATCTATTTGTACCAAAAACCAACTACAAGTAGGAAAGCAGGCTAAGAAATTACCATTGAAGCCAATCTTCTTCTTGTAAGCAACAGCGGCTTCCAAGAACCTTGCCTGGTAAAAGATTCAACAAACTCTTCAGTCGGTAATCCAATTAGA
This sequence comes from Eustoma russellianum, assembly GCA_036186865.1. NCBI lineage: Eukaryota > Viridiplantae > Streptophyta > Magnoliopsida > Gentianales > Gentianaceae > Eustoma > Eustoma russellianum. The sequence continues at coordinate 5,660,825 of AP025059.1, read as the reverse complement.
ACAGAAGGTGAAGTGGTAGATAGAGTAGAAGTAGGAAGAGGAACCTTTGAAGCACAGGAGATTTACTTCAAGCCAATTAAGAGACAACTATTATATTGATACGGGAAACAAAGATATGAAAATTTCACATGTGAGAAGCTCCTTAGCAGCCTCTAAAACCTCAGAACTTTACCAGGTGATTTAGCTCTCTTTCCATATCTGTGTTTAGAAGGGGTCTGATAGCCCTCCCTACCACCCCAGAATACATAGTTTTCACCACCAAGATAATGTGTCACCTGCAAAGAAAGGTTGCAGGACCAATCACTCAGACAACCAACCACAAGGGGAATATAATAGCTAAAGCAACAGCACACTTCACCAGCCTATAGTTGCAGTCAAAATACATATCAAGCTCTTTATTACGGCTCTCCTCTCATTGATGAATTAGTTACTACTTATTGCTAAATTAGTTACTACTTATTCTGAGCCATCAAATCAAGGCTTTTTGTTAACTAGCTTAGAAGGGACAAGCGAAGGCAGTTTCACTTTCAATAAGCAATATGAACCAAAAACAAAGAGCACACCTCTATTGCTTTCTTGACCTGCGCTGCTCCATAGGCATATACGCCTAAGTCAGGACTGAAATCAAGCACCATGATAAAAGGTCAGCCACCAAATTATAGTCAGAAATCCTAAAATTAATTTTTTTTTATGGGCATACAAAAAAAAGGGGGGAAGTAGTCAACAGACCTTGTAGCAGCACCATGCATGTAACGAGGATGCAAGAACACTGTGCTGTACCCCACAAGGATGGATTTTGTTCCCTGGGAATCAGAAACATTTGGATGTGTAAATTGCGGTAAAAAGGATGTTATATATGGACAAATTCAGAATATTCTGGATAATGATAACATCATTAACAAAATAGGATAAACAGAACGGTTGGTAAGATAACACAGTGTCATATCAGGAAAACAGTGAAGAAGATTTCGGTTCTAAGCCAAGAAAAATTGATAAAAATTACCTGAAGCTCTTTGGCAAGAGATACAACCTCATCCAGGTTGCATTTGATTCCTGAAAGGCACAATAGGTAGGTTTAGGTCCAATAGTTATAAAAGATGTATAACAAAGAACTAGCATTGATGGGAATCAACAATATAATGGGGTCAACAGAATGTATATACTAAACAGAAAACTCTGCTCTAGTTTATCACAGACGAAAAAACCACCAAGCATTTACTAACCTCAATTGTTTTACCATCCGGAGCAATGTCTCTGTCATGAAAACACCACAGGTCCACACCAAGCTTTTCCAAGAACTCAAAGTTCTCTCACTGTGTATGTAACATCAAGTTTGCCAGAAAATGTAAGATATCTGAGAACCCTTACATACGTACTGCATAACTTTACACTTAATGAGCTGCAAGTATCTTACTTCTTCTCTTAGCCATGCCCAAAGAATGGTACCATCTTCCCATGGCACACCTTTGTAGGTGCACCAAAAGGGTCAGATCCTGATCCGCGAAAGGTGTGCCAAAAAGCAACACTAAACCTCATCCAATCCTATGTGGAGTAAATAAAATTTCCATCTTAGTCAAAGGCCACGGCTTCTAATGCATAAAAACACATGAAGCTGGAAAGCAAAACTAACCTTCATCTTTTTCCCAAGGATGACCTCCTCGGCATTATACCATTTAAACGCCAGATGGTTTTTGGTGGAAGGTCCCTGTAAACAAAAAATTGAAATACCTAACGAGTTAGGAGAATCCAAAACAGCTCACTTACCAATAAAAGTTGAAATTGTCCAGTATTACCTCGTATTTAATCTTAGGAATTCCAGGGAAGAATTCCCCCTTCCATTCACCATTATCACTGGCACATTCACTGTTGCCAACATCTGCAGGACAAGTTGGCGGACCAACCGCTATCTGTTTCCAAGTAAAACAAACTCACATCCCAAATGTAAATGCCAGAAATTTTTATGACAACTTACTCATGCTAGAGAAAAATTCTGTCCATAGTCATCACAGTGCTTAAAGTACTACAAAGAATGCTCAAAGAAAGAAACTGACTTTACCGCGATATTATAGACGAAACTCAAACAGAGAAATAGTAGAACTGTTCTGGCCCTTCAATTTCATGATTGCAGACAAAAAGTTTTGACCTGAAATATACGGAGTCAAGGCAATAACCTTAATCATTAGTTGAACCATTAAATCATATGGACCCTCCACATAGAAAAGATCTTCCCTTTGATGCAACCAAAAACGGATATACAGATATGAATTGTAAATAATATAGCAAACATATTTTTATACAGGCCCTTTCACCCAGAATTTTGATCATAGGATCACCCACTTAAAATAATTTAAAAAAAAAAAAGAAATCGTCCCAAACACTGATATCTCTCTGCTTATGCGTAGCCAGTAAAAATCAACAGAAACCGTGACAATTAAATAGTAACAAAAAAATCCTCTTACCAACACATCCAAAAAGTGATAAATCAAATCTTTTTACTAAATGCAACGTGAAAACCGTATTACCTTGGCCCCGGATGAAAATTTTCCAATGCAAATAGACACCAAATTGAATTGAGAGAAGATTATCGACTGTGAGATAAAGGTAGTATATGACGTGGATAAAATCCTAAATTGCCTTAAAATGACTGAAATTCAAAAAAGCGAAGTGGATAAAATCTTCCGGTGGCTTTGAATCGTGTCAACCATGCAGGTTCTGTTTCAGCTTCGATTTCTCAACTCTGTTTTCTCTTGGGGTCTCCTTATTATATAAAGTAGTTTTGAATATAGGATGAGTCATCATCGTTATCTACTCCCGAGATTTGAGGTTTCTTTTGATGATCAAGGAGAGTTTACTTTTGATTCTACATACTCATCTCATGGAAAAAACTTTGAGAATTTTAATTATATAAGTTTCTTGTAATATGCTTATTTATATAATATATATATATATATATATCTATCTTATATATATATATAAAAAAAAAATAACCTAGTGAGAGATTATAAAAGCGCAATTTGTATTTAGTACGATGTTGGTGGTCCTGATGGGTTCCATGCTGCCTTACCAAAATCTTCCCTCAACGCAATGCACCACCCTCGACTGACACGTGTCAGACAGTTACAAGGGAGTGAGGAAAAAGGGGGTTAGGGGATCCCATTCCCACCGCAATACCCTCCAAAAATTATCTTTAGATGAACTTAGGTTGAGTTTGGAACTCTATAGCACTCATACCTAACGATTGACAAAGTGTCTTCTTCTAAGAGTATATGAATTTGAATTTGGATTCGGATATAATCCTAAGAAGCAGTATTCCATGCCTTAGAGTATCTTCTAATAAGAATACTATAAAATTTGAAGTCACACATAATTCTAACAAGCAGTCTTTTTTCCACTATCGAATACATCGGATACATGATGTATCAATTCCGCAAGTATTTTAGTGGAGTATTATGAATTTGAATTTGAAGTCAGATCTAAACCTAACAAGCAGTCTTCTATGTCTTAGAGTATCTCTAGTAAGAATAATAAATTTGAAGTCAGACATAATTCTAACAAATAGACTTTTTCCACTATATAATAAATGGTGTATTAATTCCGCAAGTGTATTTTAGTGAATAAGTTCAAATATAAAGGAGACTACTTTTTCTAGTGAGGGAGTTGCCGATGGATAAAAGTTTTATTCCTACTATAGTAAGTGCCTTACCTCTATTCAAAGCCACCGGCATTTCTGAATTGTCAAAATCTCACTTTTAATTTTTTAATATTTTTGTTAAGGATATAGCACTCACATCTCAGTTTTAAATTAATTTTGTGAATGATATTAGCTACTGGATGGCTTATCTTTGTTATAAAAAAACACAATACATCTTTATTACGTAGATACTGAATTAATTTTTGTTAAAAAGTTATCTTTGTTAAAAAAACCATGATACATCTTTGTTGAAAACATACTGAATGTTTCTTTGCAACACACAAAATATATATATACACACACACCACAAATCTATGTTGTTTGTACGCACACATACATTTACATACATAGATATGTGCAAATATATTTTTTTTTCACAATGCAAGAATATGTGCTCATACTTTCAAGTTCTCTTACATACCCTCCCTTGATAAGAGAACCATGATGTTTCTTAAAGAATGTTGAGTTCAAAATAAAAAGGTAAAGGAATTATGACGTAATTCCTCATAAACTATTGGAAAATTAGGATTTTATTTGATCGACAAATATGGGGTGATTATGCCTATCTGATCGTGATCATCATATTTAAGGGAAGTTAAGAAAATACTATTCATTACTCAAGCTTACTTGAATATTCCCAAAAAAATTCCATAATATATCTTCTATGCAGTTTTGGAATATGAAATCTACACCAACCTTTTTCCGAATATAAAATATCACATAAAAAAAAGCAGATAAATGGATGATTCGTATGTTTAGTTAGACCAAATCGAAAATGTTACAATCAGACTTTGATAAAAATTATTGTACTTTTTCTTTATACAAATCAAAAGATAAAATAAAATAAAGTACAACAACATTAGCCATTGCTTTAGGTTCCCATTATGACGGAGTATAGGAGGTCAGATGTACGCAAACATACCTATACATTAGAAACACGCAGAGGTTGTTTCTCGATGACCCAAATGAAAATTGACGAGGTTGTTTCCCAATGACCCATAATGAAAATTGTGTCAAGCTGTATCGATCAACTGCTACTTCACAATATAAAAACGCAGCCAATTTAGTGAGTAATTTTGCTTTATGCCATTATTTCCAAAGTGAAAGAAGAACGTGTCATTCACTCTTTTGGAAATAGAAATAATATTATAAAATAAAGTAATTCTTTTAAATCCACTCACATTGGACTTAAACCAATAAGCTAAATCCATTGATCCATATATGCTGAAATCATATCCTTGCCCTAGGTGAAAAGTTAATTAACACTATTTTTTGAGATCCAAAAATATATACTCTTTTAAAAGATGTATACATGTATACATATGAGTTTTTCTTTTTCCCCTTCCCAAGGTGGAGTTATAATCAGAAAAGCACAAAAGAAAAATGAAAGAACAAAGAAGACCGAAATAATAAATAAATAAAATACATACAGGGACAACATTCATGTTTTTTATCTTTGTTGACCGTATAAATCAATCATTTCTCTTACGTTTTATTCATTTATTTATCTATTTTGAGTCTTTCTCTAAATCCGATCCTCTTTTTGTATCTTCTAATACATAATGCATAATATGCATCTTTAAATATCTACCTTTTAAAAATATCATATCATCTCAACCGTAAATCTAGATTAAGTATCTAAAGTTTCTACTTAAATTTTATACCATCTACATAATATCAGCTACATGAGTCAACTATTTCCATGATGCTCTATGAATGCCTATATGTTCTTTAATTGTTATATATGTCATATACTTTTTTGTTGTTTATCTCTATCCCCACATTTAACACACTTCATTTATTCTCTCGCACCGCTTAACAGACACATTCGCAGGACATCTTTAACATGTCCACACATACATCACAATATTCTTATTTCTGTCACTCGCATCTTTTATTCATGTTCATAATTGACTGTCTACCATTCAGATCGTATAACAGTACAAATCTTACTGACATCTTTTACATTTTTTTTTTTGAAACTTTAAGATATTTAACATGAATACAAATATACCGTAGCATTATCACCTTGCACTTCCTTTTTTCCCCTATAGGATTCTTCACCCAACACAACAGAAAAAGAGAACATAAAAAAAAAAAAAAAAACCTATTTTTCGTCTTATCACATATAAATGCTTACGTCATGTTGTGGGGCAAAAGAAAAAGAAAAAAGAAAAGAAAAGAAAGTAGAGCTTTAATATTTCATTCCCATTCCCAAAGTATATGTTTGCACACAGATGTATTGGAAGAGTCAAAAAGATCACAAATTCACCTGGGGCCTGATCAAAGCCAATGTGTACAAATTGAATGTGTTACATTTATACAAAAATACATGATGTCTGGTAAATATGCTAACATACCTCAATCGTTTGAACCAGCTAATTGCTAAGTATGAAAAACATAAGCACAGCTAAGGAGATGGTTCACATGGTACATTTCAACAACCAACGCTGCCATGGGTTTGACAGCGGCTGATATCTAGTCTCATTTCAGCAATCAACGCTGCCATGGGTTTGACAGCGGCTGATGTCTAGTCCCATTTCAACAACCAACGTTGCCATGGGTTTGACAGCAACCGATGTTTAGTCCCATTTCAACAACCAATGCTGCCATGGGTTTGACAACGACCGATGTCTAGTCCCATTTCAACAACCAACTCTGCCATGGGTTTGACAACGTCCGATGTCTAGTCCCTACGTCGTCTGCTTAAAAATAGATAACCCAAGTTGACATTGACTTAGACCCCTTTTTATACCATGTCAAATCCCATTCATTTCTATTATACAATAAAAGTACCAAAAACAACGTCAAAGAACGAAGTTATCTATCATGTGTTCAACCACATCAGCTCCATCAGAATTCAACCAATAGCTCTTCACCTGCAATGGTGGAATCAAAATGTTCTCAGTGATTTGCTTGTAGCAACAATTCGTTTCACATCTTTCCCTATCTATTTTAAACAAGATGCCTTTTTGCATATTACCTGAATTGTCGTGTGCGCAACATACCGTTGTCTGCTTCTGTGAAAGCTAACATCAACTCGTTCCCAAGCCACTTGATTAAGCCCTTTAATCATTTCCTCTACACAAACAATAGACATCAGTTCAGAACAAGAAGATTCAGAAGTTTATTCCCATGTTATAGGTCCCAAAGGATACGCTCTTCTTTGACTTTGTAATATGATGGAATAAAGCAAAATGACTCACTAAATTGGTTCCGCTTCTTATATTGTGAAGTAGCAGTTGATCGACACAGCTGGACGCAATTTTTATTATAGGTCATTGGAAAACAACATCTATGTTTTTAATATGGTTGCGTCCATTCGACTCTCCATAACCCGCCGTTGGCGGGACCTTCTAAGGCAATAGGGTAATGTTGTTGTTATAGGTCCCAAAGGTACCTGATTATGGGCTAGACTAATTTCTCCTTCATATATAGATAGAATAGATTAAAACAGGACATAAACATAAAAAGAATCCCAGATTTTTTATGCGCACAAATTTTCAGCATGTGGTTTATTTGAATTGTTTCCTTGTGTGTTGCCCTCTGCAATGTCACCAATCATATGCGGCTTATTCTCCACCAATTAAAGTGCCAAATAAGCTCCATCTAGGCTCCAAAAATGCTGAACTAGACGTGTACATTTAGCTGAATTCTAGTTATGTAAACTTTGTCAAATAATGCATAATCTTCACATACATGGTAAATTTCAATCACTCCTAACTTGATTTTTCTAGAATACTCTAACATGGCTTTAATGTGTAAAAAGTGTCTAGATACATGTTACATCAATATCAAAAACGTTCCATGTGTGTAGAGTTGTAGAAACCGAATTTTCGACATTCGGCGATTACGCGATTTTTTTCTTAAACCTCATAACTGGTGGTGCTTATTCCAGTTTTTTGTCGCCACCCCTATGACAGACTATTATTTCTAAGTAGAGCGGTCCACGATCTCACATTTCAAACTCGTGCCCCAATCTAGGCTATACATAGGGGATGAGATCACTTCACCCACTTTTCCCTCACCCCATGCGTCACCGCGCGGCACGTGGCAGCAGAGGTGGGTGGTGAGGCTAGATGAGGGTGATCTGCATCTAGCCTCACCACCCACCTCTGCTGCCACGTGTTGCACGGTAACGCATGGAGTGAGGGATTTGGGGTGAAGGGATCCTAACCCACCACCCATAAATCCAGAGATCTAAAGACAGTAGAAGACACATCTGATACAAGCTAAAGTGGAACACCTCACCGGAAATCACCAAGGAATTAGTCCATCATTGATAGTAAAGTATCCATAACGACATCTAGAAAAGAACAAAACTGCAAAATAAATGTTTGAAGTTGAGAAACGCACTTAATATGGCTATGTTTTACTGAAAAGAGGAATCAAAATTAGTTATGGCTTCCAGCACGTGTGATTTCACAAATCAAGCCGTTTTCGAAAACCTTGAACTGTTTATTCATTACAGGGTTGAAACTTGGGAGACCTATAAGATGCTTGAGCATAAAGTTCCTATGTCTGATGCCAAGACTCTACGAACATCAAACAGAAGAGGGTTGGGCTCATTCACCAGGGTAAGTTCAATCTCAACAGACAACCACGCAGTTAGATGATTCTATGCATCGATGACTTCTCACCACCTCCATAATAATTGCTGGTAACACAAAAATATATCATAAACTCGATCTGGTGATTTAAGTCTTACCCAAACAATTTTCAAAGTGAAAATGTCCTTCGAGAGTAAAATTTGAATGAAAAAAAAAGCCACCACATAAAAATAATACTAAGATATGTTTGGAGTGTTCTTACTGGTGGAGAATGCACACAAAAGCCAAAAAAGGAAAAAGAAAGAAAAAAGGGGAAAAAAAGGATAATCAAACTTTTCAGTGACATTTATTTTCATCACATTCATAAGTGCATATAAATACACATACTGTATACTTAAACATACATTATGTACACATTGTAAATATATTCTAGTGTAAGTACTGAACACCATACATTATGTACACATTGTAAATATGTTCGTGTAAGTAATGAACACATCAACAAGTCACCAGCTAAGTGACGGCGACAGATTAGTCGTTAAAACAGGAACTAACCATTGGCAATGTTACCGTTGGCAGATTTGACTACTTACTGCTTGTCTAATCAACCTCTATTTAAGGTAGGCCTCTTATACATTTGGAACTAAGCTTAATATATAATAGTTCTTCAACTATCTAATAGTATCAGAGCTATAAATCACAACAAAGCCATATTAGTTTTTAAATTATGGGGCCTCATCCTGAATATTTCAATGAAACTGAAACCATTTCTACCCTTGAAGAATCTTCAAGGGTAGGGTCTAATACTACTTCTAACTCTTCTTTTTATGGTGATCCTATCATGATTATTAATCACACTCCCTGAAACAACTACCTACATGTGAAACAACTACCTACATGTTTATCATTGGCAGAAGTAAGGAGGACTATCTCTTTAGAGATGTGATCATTCCAGCTTCTACAGACTCAAAGTTAAAAGTCTGAAAACTTCATGATAATGTATTCGCTTATAAGGTCAATGGCCCCTGATATAAGTGATAACTTCATTCTTTATACCATTACAGCTTAGATATGGTCAGCTACAAAGGAGATCTAAGGAGATGATTGGCAATGCTAAGAAACTAAATGACATATTCATCATGCAAGCTGGAGAGACAGAACAAGTCAAGAAAAAGATAAGCAGACTAGGATTCACTTTTGTACTAGTTAGGTCCAGTAGTGAACAAGATTTGTTATGGCATAAAAGGTTGGGACACCCCAAATTCTTGCATTTGAAAAGGCATATGCCATAAATGTTTTTGAAAGTGAATCTTAATGATCTACACTGTGAAGTATGTCAGCTGACAAACTAAAACAAGTTATCCAGCTAAAAATTATAAATCAACTCAATCTTTTCACTTGGTACATTTTGACTTATGGATCTTCTAAGATAGCTAACATGAATGGTGCTAGGTAGTTCATTACCTTCGGGTGAACATACTAGAATGGCACATGTCAAAGTATGACATATATTTAGAAACTTTGTCAATCTAGTTAAGAATCAATTGAGGATAACAATAAAGACACTCAAATCAGATAATGGGACAGAATACATAGATAAAACAATTAGAGACTTCATGGTAGAAACTGGTACATATCACCAAACATATTGTATTTACATACCACAACAGAATGGTGTGGGTAAGAAAAAGAATAAACATTTACCAGAAGTAACAAGAACCATTATATTTTCAATGAATGTACATAAGTTCTAATGGAGAGAGGTAGTGCTCACAGCTACTTAATAAATAGGATGTCCTCTAGAGGACTATCTTATAAGACTCCTAAACAGACTCTTATTGATTATTTTTCTATTACTAATTTACTCTATGTATTATATTTTAAATTATTTGATTGCACTGTATATGTACATGTACAACCTCGTATGAGGAGTAAACTGGATGAGAGGCCTACTAAATGTATCTTCCTTGGGTATTCTGGTTCTCAGAAAGGTTACAAGTGTTATTGTCCTATAACTTAGAAGATGTTTGTGACTTCAGAAGTCACATTTGATGAGGAACACTCTTATTATTCAAAGAACCCTCAGATGAGTGACCTTATACTTGAACCAGAGAGTTTTTGGAGTATAATCGATGTTGGGAAGTCCAGATCAATATGCAATGAAACTCAAGAAGAAGAAACTAGAGGAATTGACTAAGGGGATAAACAGGTAGAAACTGAGAACAAGACATGAGGAATTTACCTAAAACTAGAGTATACACTAGGAGACACACACTGAGTGATGACATTCAACAACCTACTAACATAAAGAGTAGGAAGGGAGTAAGGGAATGTACCAAGCACTCTTTGTGGAAATTTTTGACATAAGAACATTTAAGCCCACATTTTAAGGGTTTTACTTGTTCTCTCGATAATCAAGTTATACCATACACAATCCAAAAAGCCCTGCACATACCATACTGGAGTGCTGCAGTAAATGAGGTAACAGAAGCTTTGATCAAGAATAACACATGGAAAATGGTATTCTAGGTTAAACGTATTAAACCAGTAGGCTGCAAATGGGTTTTTTTGTTAAATACAATATGGATGAGATAGTTAACAAGTGTAAGGCTAGGTTGGCATCATATGACTTTACACAAATATATAGAATTAATTATTTAGAAACCTTTACACCTGTAGTAAAGTAGAACATTCTAAGTGTCAATTTTTCACTAGCTATTAACTTAGATTAGAGCTTATATCAACTAGATGTGAAGAACAATTTTTTAATGAGGATTTACAGGAGGAAGTGTACATGAATATTCTTCCTGGATTCAGTAATGATATAAATAAAAACATGATATTCAGACTAAAAAATCCATACACGGCTTTAAACAGTCTCATAGAGCTGGTTTATAAATTTAATCAAAACAGTCATTAAATGTGGCCTTAAACAATCTCTAAGTGATCACACCTTATTCACAAAATTTACTGAGATAGGTAAACTTACAATTCTGATTGTGCATGTAAATGACATTGTACTCACAAGGAATGATATAAGAGGCATTCAACTAATAAAGGAATAGTTATCCATAGAATTTGAGATTAAAAACCTAGAACTAAAGTACTTCCTATGTATGGAGGTCGGTAGAACAAAGGATACCATGAGCATATCACAGAGGAAATACGTCCCGGATTTACTTCAGAAAACATAGATACTTGGCTGCAAACCTGTCCATACACCAATAGAACCAAGGATGGGATAAATCTCCCACTGATAAAGCAAGTTATGAAAAATTGATAGGTAAACTTATCTATTTATTTCATTCTAGGCATGATATATGCTATGCAGTTAGCTTTGTAAATCAATATATGCATTATCCTACTAATGAACACCTCAAGGTTGCTTTAAGAATTCTCTGGTACCTAAAGGTTGTACTAGGTCAAGGGTTATACTTCACAAAAACATTCAAGCAGAGACATACATGTGTTTATAGATGCACACTTAGCAGGATCTAAGGTGAATATGAGGTCAACCACTAGATACGAGACTTATGTATGGGGAAACTTGGTTATTTGGAGAAGTAAGAAGCAGCGAATCGTAACATAAAGCAGTGTAGAAGCAAAGCTTGGGACATTGGCTCTAGGGTTGTATGAAGGCTTATGATTGAAGAGGATACTGGAGGAACTGTGTCAAATAGTGCCATCTGCAATCAAGGTTTACTATGACAACATCTCAGCAATCAACACGATGGAAAATCCTATACAACATGACAAGTCTAAACATGCTGACATAGATTGACATTTTACCAGAAGAAAAATTTGAGCTAATGTTATCAAGATAGAGCATGTGTCCTCAAACAATCAGATAACATATTTTCACTAAACCAATATCAACAAGAATATTGCAAACACTAGCTGTGAAGCTTGGTTGTATAAACATATACACCGAGCTTGAAGGAGAGTGTAAAAATATGTAGTATAAATACACACTTTATACATTAGAATACACTTGTACACACACACACACACACATATATATAATAGACATGTACATAAGTGCACAATTAGAATAGTATAAACATCACTATTTTGGTGATTATAACAAAATATAGCCGTTGGCAGAACTAGCCGTTGGTTGGTGGCCGAATAGGCTATTCATAGCCATTAATGGCTTATATTTCATTCTTCTATATAAAAGGCATCTCTCATAGACTTGAATATGAAATATACACTTTAGTCTTCAACTATTTCTATAGCATGTTGAAATAGATAGACATTTCATAAGGGAGAAGATTGAAGCAAGGATTATAAGTATAAAACATGTCTCAGAAAATCAAATAGCAGATATACTGACGAAACCAGTCTCTACAGAAGTATTCCAGAATTTAGTAGTCAATCTTGGTTGTATAAACATATACACCAACCCTGAGGAGGGTGTGGAAATATGCAATAAAGTATACATGTTAATACACATATAGTGTACACATATGCATACATTATGTATACATACTTTATATATACACATACATAGTAAATATACTCTAGTGTAAGTCCTCAACACATCAACAAGTCACCTTGTGTTTATACACATATTACACATACATAGTAAATATGCTAAAATGATTGGAACTCCTATTGTGCATTTGGAACTAAGCTTAATGAATAATATTTCTTCAACTAGCTACAATAAGCGCTACAGCTCTTCCCAGACCACCTATCTTCGTCCTTCCTTTTCATCCATATTTAGAGACAGGCACATTGTCTAGGACCATACATAAGGGGTGCGTTTTAAAGCTGCTCAAATATATAAATTTACGTTTTCTAACATTATAGTTTTTTAGGTCAGTGTAGAAAATGAAGTTAGAAAATGAGGTTATCGAATATAACCGTTAGCAATTCTCTGTACATATATGTTATTATGTCACTCTCTGAGTGAATAAGGAAATAGCCGTTAGAAGGCTCCAGTAGTGCTTTGTATATATATTAGTCATTGTAAAACCAATGAAGTTAACTTTCTTATTGAATAAAAACAATTCTTTCCTTCATCTTCTTCATCCAGTAACGTGTATGAAATTCTTGATGGTATCAGAAAATTAAAGTACTGGGCTCGATAGAAATCTCAAAAACATATATCTGTCCATCCCTCACAGTTTACAGCAGCAAAGTTTCATATTCCAGAAAATCTTCAAAGAACGAAAAGAAAAGAGTAGGCAGTATTCAAAGCCTCAGTTCTTTTGACTATATTCGCAAGTTTTTCATCAGCTATATTTCTATTGTTCAACTACTCTATAAATCTTCAATTGGTTGTGAGTACTCAATCTGCTACAAGGACCATTCTGTGGACATCCTTCGCCATGTTGTGCAGTTGAATACTTCAGACAAAAAGGTCAAAGACGACGGAAAAAATTCAAAGACTATTTCACTACAATAAAAAATTCCCACGTGGATTCAAAGCTATTCACGTGAACATAAAGTTTCTTTTTATTCTCTCTACACTTTGATTGTTGACACATGGTATCCACCGAAATTTAAGCCATCCGGGATTTTCATCAATTTTGTCAAAATTCAATTTTATTGCAAATTTTTTCCCGCTTACACGTACATCATGCATTAAAGACATCTGTCTACTATTTAATACACCTGGATACGCCACCGCCCTCGGTTACAACGACATTATTTCTTTTCTTTGTTACATCCACGTCTCCTTTCTGTCCTCCCTGTCCTTCATCCTGCACTTCTGTCTTTTTTCCATCACCTTTAATTTGTCTATATTTTTCGTTCTTATCTCTTTCTAGTTACTTCTTCTACCAGAGAGTTTCCCACCATTACACCTATCCTTGGCTCTCTGATTATTTCAAAAACTTTGCACCAAAATTTCTGTCCTGCATGGCTGACCAGGGGAGCGAAGTTACATCTTCTGGAGTGAAATCATCTCTTCCAGTAACAAGTTCTATTGTTGACTCAACCCCTGTAACCATCACCGCACATAAATTAAATGGGACTAACTATTTACCTTGGAGTCGTGCTGTAGAGTTGTTCATCATTGGACGAGGGAAGAAAGACTATCTCTCAGAAAAAATGAAGATTCCTAAGGAGACAGACGAAAACTATTCTACATGGGAGGCAGAGAACTCAATGATAATGTCCTGGCTGTTGGGTTCGATGATGCCAGAAGTCGGTATTACTTTCATGCTATATCAAACTGCTGCTGAAATCTGGAAGGCTACAAAAGAGATGTACTCAAAACGTGATAATATATCAGAAAATTGTATGAGCTTGATGTTCAACTGAAGGATCTCAAACAAGGAGACCAATCTGTCAGTAAGTTTTTTGGAACATTGTCTCAAATCTGGCAACAGATCGATGCATTAGAGATGTATCAATGGACATGCACCACAGATGAGCAGCTGTTCAGAACAGTTAAAGACACAAACGAATCTTTGGTTTCTTATCTGGGCTCCACAAAGACTTTGATGCAGTCCGGAGTCGAATTTTAGGAACTAAACCATTACCAACCATGCTGTTTTTTCTGAAGTGAGACAAGAGGAGAGCAGGCTTAAAGTGATGATGGGGTCAAATTCTAACTCTAATTATGTTCCTGAATCTTCAGCTCTTGTGAGCCAAACTGAGACTTCTGAGAAAAGTGTGTTTGTTGCATCAAAAAGGCAAGGCTCAGGGGATTATTACAAGAAGTATTGTAGGTACTGTCAACGGAATGGTCATGTTCTGATGAGTGCTATAGACGACCAGGTTCAAAGGTAAAACCTCCACCTTTCTTTAAAAGGAACTATAATCCTAGACAAACACTTCTGGCAGATCTGATTCTAGTGGATCATGGAGAACTGATGCTGATTCCTGGAAACCATCTCCAAATGCTAACCTGGTAGAAGAAACTTCGAAAGAATCTCCTGAAGTCATGTTTACTAAACCTCAGCTTGATGCAGTACTAAAAGTGCTTGAAAGTCAGAGAGCTCAAACTAATTCTGGTCAGGTCAGAGCAACCATGGCGAGTGCAGGTATGGTTGGTAAGTCAAAGATGTGGATAATTGATTCAGGTGCTACGCACCATATGACTTTTAATAAAGCATTATTAAGGTCATTTACTGTTTTTTGTCCTCCCAGACATGTTAAAATAGCTAATGGTCAAATCTTGATATTTGTGGCTTTGGTGATGTCTATGTCTCAGACAAACTAATACTGAAAAAGACGTTGTATGTTCCAGATCTTGATTGCAATTTAATTTCTGTAAGAAAAATCATGACTGATAATAATTGTGTCACTATCTCTCTCCAACTAAATGCCTCTTCTTGCCATCTTCCTCTTCTTGCTTTCAGGAGCAAGCAATGCAGGAGAAGGGTATGAAGGGTATGATGGAGAGAATTGGCTATGCTAACTTCCATAATGGACTATTTCTTTTGCAACCAGGTGTTTTGGCAGGAACTGTTGAAAGCAATTCTAGTTTCTATTCTTGTAAGACCAAAACTGATCCTAGAATAGATAATGATTCCTCTAGGATTGCTCTCATTTTGTTGTGGCACAAAAGATTGGGACACCCAAATTTCCTGTATCTTAGAAAGATTAAACCTGGATTGTTGAATGATGTTAGACTTGACTGTTTGAAGTGTGAAACGTGTATGTTTGCTAAACAAACCAGAGCATCTTATCCAGCAAAATCATATCAGGAAAGCAAGCCTTTTAATTTGATTCACTCTGATATTTGGGGACCCTCCCGGTGCTAAATGCTAACGGTAGTAGGTGGTTTGTTATATTTGTGGATGATCATACACGAGTAACTTGGATCTATTTGATGAGGCATAAATCTGAGCTATCATCTGTCTTTAAGATGTTTGTAAGTCTTGTTCAAAATCAGTTCAATAAAGTAATTAAGACCTTTAGGTCTGATAATGGGAGTGAGTATTTAGATAAAGACGTCAAGGCTTTTCTTGGTGAAAAAGGTATACACTATCAGACATCTAATGTCTATACACCTCAGCAAAATGGACTTGCTGCAAGAAAACATAGGCATATCTTAGGGGTAGCAAGATCAATAATGTTTTCCATGAACGTACCTAAGTATCTTTGGGGGAAGCAGTCCTTACGGCTGTATACTTGATAAACAGAACTCCTTCTAGAGTTCTTGGATATGAAAGTCCAAGACAAAGACTATTACAGTTATTTCCTCATTGTCTTTTGTTATCAGAATTACCCTTTAGAGTGTTTGGATGTACAGTGTATGTATATCTCCAGAATCAGAATAAAAGTAAGTTAGATAAGAGATCTGTAAAATGTGTGTTTATTGGGTATTCAGGCACCCAGAAAGGATATAAGTGTTTCTGTCCAGTTACTAGAAAAATATATACTACTCTTGATGTGTGTTTTGATGAAAGCTTACCTTATTTTGAATCAAATCCTCAGAAGAGCTCTCCACATTCAGAACTGGACAATTTTTGGAGTGTCATTGACATCTCTCAGTCCCCCCATTTTGGAAACTGCCTCTACTAATGATGCTGCAGGTAATGACAAAGATCAACCAGGGTCTTCTCCTATTCCTGAGGATATTACACTGGGTGATGATTACTCCAGGCATCAGAATCCAGTAACTCAGGTGTATACCAGAAGGCAACATAATGTGTCCGTTGAACCATCTAGAGTGGAGTCTGTTTCTCCCAACAACATTACTTCCACTGAATCTGAGCTCCCTATTGCTCTAAGAAAAGGTACAAGAGATTGCACTAAGTATACTACTCCTAAATTAAGGGACTATCACTTACTCAGTACCAAGGTATGTTCAACTAAACATCCTTTGAGTAGATATATGTCTTATGATAACTTATGTTCTAACTTTAGAGCATTTACTTCTAGCCTTGAGAATCATTCTATTCCTGTTAACATCAAAGAAGCTTTAGGTCATAAACATTGGGAACAGGCTGTTGATGATGAGATGGCAGCTCTTATAAAAAATGATACATGGGAGCTTGTTCCTCAGACCCAGGATCATAAACCAGTGGGGTGTAAGTGGGTTTTCTCCTTGAAATATAATTCTGATGGTTCATTAAACAGATATAAAGCCCGACTGGTGGCAAAAGGCTTCTCCCAATCATATGGTATTGATTATCTAGAGACTTTTACTCCAGTTGCCAAACTGAACACGGTACGAATTATTTTTTCTATAGCCATCAACCTAGACTGGCCACTTTCACAATTAGATATTAAGAATGCATTTTAAATGGGGATTTAAAAGAACAAGTGTTTATGATCATTCCTCCAGGATATAAAACAGTGCACAATAAGGGACAGGTTTGTAGACTTAAAAAGGCTATATATGGCTTAAAACAATCTCCTAGAGCATGATTCTCTAAATTTACTCATGTTCTGCTACAATACGGGTTTTTTAAACAGGCCCAAAGTGATCATACTCTCTTTATTATGACATCTGGAAAACTACTTACTATTCTTATTGTATATGTGGATGATATCATCTTGACAGGGAATTGTATAAAAAGCATGTCACAGGTAAAAGAACATCTGTCTACTGTATTTGAAGTAAAAGATTTAGGCAACTTGAGATATTTTCTTGGAATGGAGGTAGCTAGAAATAAAGATGGTATGTGTATATCACAAAGAAGTATGTGTTAGATCTTCTTCAAGAAACCGGGATGCTTGGTTATAAGCCCGTCAATACTCCACTTGAACCTGGTAGTTCTTCTGATTCTGATACGGGTACTGTATTATCTGATATTAATTCATATCAAAAGCTAGTAGGAAAACTCATTTATTTATCACACACCCGTCCTGATATATGTTATTCTGTAAGTTATGTTAGTAGGTTCATGCATTCACCCACTAATGTCCATTTACAAGCTGTTTTCAGAATTTTAAGGTATTTAAAAGGAGCACCAGGACAGGGACTTTACTTTGGAAAACATGAAGACAGGACAATTCAAATCTATACAGATGCTGACTGGGGTGGCTCAAAGAAAGACATGAGATCTACCTCTGGGTATGTTACATTCTTATGGGGGAATTTAGTTACATGGCGAAGTAAAAAACAAAATGTGGTGTCTAGAAATAGCGCTGAGGCAGAGTTACGGGCCTTAGCACTCGGTCTATGTGAGGGGATATGGCTGAAACGGGTTCTAATGGATCTGCAACAAGATACTCCTACTACTTCATCAATATACTTGCACTGTGATAATATATCCGCTATTCATATGGCTGAGAATCCCATCCATAATGATAAAACCAAACATGTTGAAATTGATAGACATTTTATTCGGGAGAAGTTAGAAGATTCATCTCTACATATCAAGCATATCTCCTCTGCTCAACAAGTTGCTGATATCCTCACAAAGTCTGTTTCTCCTGGCTTATTTCACAATTTATTATCCAAGCTTGGCTGTGTGAATATGTACTCCAAGCTTGAGGGAGAGTGTAGAAAATGAAGTTAGAAAATGAGGTTATTGAATATAACCGTTAGCAATTCTCTGTACATATATGTTATTATGTCACTCTCTGAGTGAATAAGGAAATAGCCGTTAGAAGGCTCCAGTAGTGCTTTGTATATATTAGTCATTGTAAAACCAATGAAGTTAACTTTCTTATTGAATAAAAACAATTCTTTCCTTCATCTTCTTCATCCAGTAACGTGTATGAAATTCTTGAGTCAGCAGTGGTTTATCACAAGGGAACTTATCCTGCACGAAAGCCGAATTGGCCAATAGACGGGTAGAGCAGTGAACACAGAGAGCCTTGGGATCCAGAGTCTCAATTGTGCCGAATGACTGAGAGAATTCATATGTAGGAAGAATATAAAACTATTTGTCCTTTTTATTTCTCTCTCTAATTTACACGTGCAATCTCTTTCAATCCTGGGCATTGGAGACTCCCTAGGTTACAATTTCCCCGTTTCTTCTTAGAAGAAGATTGGATTCCAACCACTCCTGCATTTCTGTTACCTCAGTTATACTCCCTCAATCAACATGACACAGTCGAAGTTAGGAAGCCATCATATGCTTAACCATCTCCATACAATATATGGCAAAGAATCAATCAATCAATCAATCAATTGTACCCAATATTTCCCAACGACAGCAAAAGCTATCGCTAGCGTCTGGGGAGGGTAAGTGGCAGGCAAACAATACCTCTATCCCAAGGGATAGAGAGTTTGCTTCCAGTGAGACCCCGGCTCTATATCTACCTGCCTAAACGGCATATTGGCAAAGAATCAAGCCATAAATTTCCCCTGGATGCCTTTGATTACACATCAGTGAAGTACCTTCGAAATCAACTACACCAGTCCCAGTGTTTATAGAAACATTGTCAGTGGCATCCTTGCTGCTTCCTCGATCAACATGCAAAATATGAGGGTAGTTTTCATTCTTCACGAGAAGTTTAGGCTGGGAAAGAGGAAATTTCTAATTCAGATGATGATAAAAAGAAGTTCCACTGAGAAATAATTAAAAACACGCAAAAAAGATTCACTGGGAAACAATAGTGGGAAACCTTTG
Organism: Eustoma russellianum; assembly: GCA_036186865.1. Classification (NCBI taxonomy): domain Eukaryota; kingdom Viridiplantae; phylum Streptophyta; class Magnoliopsida; order Gentianales; family Gentianaceae; genus Eustoma; species Eustoma russellianum. Next base: position 5,641,095 of record AP025059.1, on the reverse strand, counting down.
GAAGCTCCTCAGGCCGGCGTATAGAAGATGTTCGCCAACCAACAACATCTCAGCATTCTGTTAAGTTAGACTATCGAAGGACAATGATCATAACATATACTGGATAATACAAAATGAACTTAAGTAAAGAGGATACGATCATAGTTTGCATTTGCATATGCCACACGACGCTTAAAAGCGCGTAATGCTGACCTGTATATGTAATGAAATACTGTCAGCAAGTTCATAAGCATGAAGAATTGTATAATTATCAAAACTAAGTGGTAGAAATAATACAAACATGAATTTGATAGTCTCTGTATCATTAACCATCTGGAGGAGAAGAGGAGGCTTTCCTTCGTTCTTATCAGTAAGGAACAAATGCTTTCCAGATCTTCCAGCAATCCAATGTGCGGTCTGAGGAGCACTTTTCTCCAGGAATGATAGACCACAAAGCAGTGGAAGCTAAACAAAGGAAAAAAAAAAAACCCCGGAGAAAGAAAAAGGCCGGCAGAATCAAGAAAACTGCCAATGATCTAAGACAATTGACACATGTGTAGGCGCAAAGGCTAAAGGGAAACGATATCATCCCACGGATGCAAAACTTTATAACAGCCAAATCAAGTTAGAAAAGCAAAACGAACATCATAAAGGTTGATAACATCACCAGCCATAAGTTTTAAAGCTCACTATGGGCATTTCCCATCATCAAGAGCCATAAATAAAACAAATAGTCATCTATGAAGAATCAGAAAAACATAAAACCAAAGACAATTATTCGGAAAAAGAAACTGAGAAGTCAAAGAATACGCATAATAATAAGCACAACAATTAAAGTCATAATGATAGCAATTAAAATGACAACAACCACGCAAAAAAGCAGACAAGAATGGAAGCAAAAACCTGTTCGTGTCCAATTGAACCCAAATGTGGGGTTGCAAATGTTATGAAATTGACTGGGTCAAGTCCAGCAATCCTTGGCTCAGAACACATATCCACGTATTCTGCCGAATTATTTGCTTCCAAGTGTGATGAATATTTGGACTGCGCAGTTACTGTTGGCCTTGAATTTCCAAACAATATTCCAATAGCATATCGTGCAACAAGACCACCCAATGAGTGGGCGACAAACGATATCTTCTTTAACCCAGGCCAACGCTGCATTACTTTGATTACCTACAAGGTAAGCAATGACACAAAACCATCAGGTGAAAGTCATCCATATAAGGGTAAATTAGACCCTTGAACAACAAAGAACAAGTACCTCTTCAGCTAGCCTCACCCATGCGGTCAACGCCATCAAAAGTCAACCTTGAGGTATTGACCTCACTACCTGGCAGGCATCAAGCAACAAAATTATCATAGGTACCTAGAATGTGGGGTGTTTCAGCATAGAGAATGAGATGTGCCATGTAAAGGTGTAATTCAAATTGATATTAAAATTCGATGGAGAAAGGATAAATCCAATCAGGTGAATATACATGATACATAGATAGACAGACTACATCCATCTCCACCCCCCCCCCCCCCCCGGGAAAAAAAATCCCCCGCTTATAAACCACCCACCCACTTCTGGAATTGGATAACATAATTCCTTGACAAAAGAATACCATCTTCCCAATGGACAAACTTTCAGAAGCACAGCATGATCCAGGACTAATCAAGAAAGAGAAAAGATAAATGACATTTCAGAAGAGAAATTGAGGAGAAAAGGATCATAGAAGTATCCACGTAGAAAGATAATCTAGAGGACAGCACAAGCAAAAGAGTTTATTTCGCCAGTATGCTATTCTTTTATCATCTCATCTTCTAAAATTGGGGAACTTCTAATCAGAGACAATTAGATCCATAATAGCCAAAAAGAGAAAGGAGTTAAGAAAAATCACACAACTATAATATAAACATGAAAGCTACACATCGCAGGAATCGATAATAGATGAGTCAAAGTTAGAAAGTATACGTTTGTCTGATGTTTGCCCAAGAGAGGAGGAAAAAGGAAATATTTGGGCAGAGAGTGAAAACCATCTATTATCAAGTCCACATGCACACATAGGTAATATGACTCGAGCAGACTTTCATTAAGCCAATAAATCAACACCGCACCCTAATGAAACAATATGAAGAGCATGACAATATTTGGCTCAGAAAGATCAACCTACGGTGAACAATTACTTTATCAGGAAGCCTCTTCACAAACCGCTCGGCGCCAATATCTCCAATCTGCAGCACTGTGATTAAGAAGATGTTTCATATGAGTGTTTGCAACAAGGCATGTCCACCCCTTATCTCACAAAAAAAGGTATAACTGTAATTTTAAAATGTGGCACGTGCCATTTAGCTACTTTGTTCTTCTGCTAATGCATAGGCACACAAATTCATACAAATTCATGCACATTTTCTTTCTGCATGAAATCAACGAGGCACCAAATCTTTTGAAAACCATATCAGAAATTTGCCAGTATGGACATTGTTTGGGAAATCATAATAATGCAACATTATTAGACTGGGAAGCAAGCGGAATAGGAAAAGAAGCTAGAATAGCCTAAGTAAATATCTATTGTGTTGTTGCCTTTTTCTTTGTGGATGTGATTATCTACTACATGTTTTAGTGCCAGTTAAGCTAAGGCTGTCGAAAGCCAACTAAATGCAGTTCAATCGCCCACTACATGATCCTTTCATCCATTTTGTTCTATATGTATCAATCTCCGGTGCTTCATTCGCCATGCCAGGCTGTTTATGACAAAGATAAATGTGGACTTTTGTTCTTAGCTAAATGTGCAGGCATAATTGGACAGATAAATTAGTAACTAAACTTGACAACCCTAAGTATTACCATTAGCATGAACAACGAGTGAATTTCATAGGCAGCATAGCATCCATAATGATCTATGATAGAGGCATTGGAGTTCACCTAGTGGAATCAGGTTGAGAGTTTTTTGTTGTTAAATGGCATCCATATGTTTATAGATTAACATGAAGTGTACAAGTGATTATAAATCCAATTCAAATCAAACCTATTGCGTTGCATCATAATTTCAATTCCTAAAACACAATACACATCAGACTTAACTTTAACAAAAGCAAAAGCCACAACCCATCCCCCGGCCCTGTCACGCCCCCGCCCAAAAAAAAAAAAAAAAGCCCAACCAAAAAGGAAAAGAAAGAGGAAACGGAAAGGAATCTTGCCATTTACAAGTACATAAGCAATCATACACTTCAGGAGATGCTCACACTTGCTTAAAATATATTTATGAACTGAATGCTAAAAACACAGGGAAAATTCTTAATTTCATTTATACCTTCCTACAAGCCCATTACCATGACGACAAGATGCTGAGGCTGCATCTTGGCTTCAGCTGAGGCAGCATCAAGAGATCCTCACCTCCATGAACAGATTCAACTTCCACTTTCTGTCCCTTCTCGGGCTTACTCTTGAAGCATCCTCCACCCAATTTCCTCAACCACTCCATTTCTCTACTCTCATGATCTTCCCAAGACAGCCCACCAAACACTATTTTTCTGGGTTTTGGTAAAGATCCCCAATTTAAGCTATAAAATGGACCTGAAAATCTTGTAGTCAAAAGGGTTTTTGGGATTAGGAGGGCATGATGAAGGTCTGAATTTGCTGAGAATATCATGACCCCATAAGGAATTCTAACATCTAAAGGGTAGAAAACGATGGAGACGCTTAAGAAGAAAAGAGATGAAAAGGAAGAGGAAAGTGCACTGTAACTGCCACCTCCAACAGCAATTTTTATTTTTTCACCCAAAGTAGTAACTTGGGAAATAACATAACGGACATCTTAAATTCTATCATTAGATAACGGTCAAAGAAAAGAAAAAAAAACTCTAGATAACTGTTGAAACTGGACTGGGAGGGTTTTCGCCGCCCCATCTTTAGAGGTAACGGCCAGCTCAAGTTCTATCATTAACTGACAGTTGAACCAAATTATTGATAAATGTTGAAACTTGACTCGCGAATCTTTGTTTTGTCATATGTAAAGGAAAATTTACAATTAGACCCTCTGTAATTCCAAAAACATCCTCCCCTCGTTTGGAATTATACATTTACCTCCCTTATAGTTTGGGTTAAAAACGCACCAGCCCATTTCCGGCAAAACCACAGGGGGTAAACATGTCGGAAATTAGCCGGTGCCTTTTTAACCCAACGATAGGGGAGATAAATGTATAATTTCAAACGAGATGGAAGGTTTTTGGAATTAATCCAAATCACAGGGGTCTAAGTGTAATTTTCCCTAAAAAGACAAATTTTATGTTTCATTAAATTCTATTCAATTTTATATGCATATATATAGACACAAACACACACACACACACACACATATATATTATTTATTTTCTATTCAGTTCTATTCACTTAATAAAACACATACGTGACAAATTTTATATTTCATTAAATTCTATTCAATTTTATATGCGCGCGCGCGCGCACACACACACACACACACACACACATATATATATATATACACACACACATATATATACTATTTATTTTCTATGCATTCTCTTCTTCTTCAATTGCAGAGAGACTGTGTAGAAGATTTGGATGGATAAAGAACGATAGAAGCTATAGAAGTTTTGGGGGTAAAGAATGAGAGTTGACTGCAGATTTTAGGATTATTTTGGAGGGAGGAATCGGTTGGAAGTAATGGAGAGTAGGTGGATTTAACCATGTTTGAGAAAATTTGAGTGACAAATGTGGTAACCATGAAAATAAAAGGAATATATGTAAAAACCGCCCACAAGAGGTCAATTCCCGGTTTCCGGATGCCGGGTGCTAATTTCACCAATAAGTAAGGATGTCTAGAGAATTAGATGAAAGTACGGATGCTACTTAAAACTTTGTGGAAAAGATTGGATACCAGGTGCAATTAATTATAATCAAACTAATTTGTTAGAACTTTTTATTTGACTTTATGAACGCAAATATTTTTTTCTCTTATAATGGTATTTAATGTTCATAATCTAATCAGTTAGGGATAATAAGCATGTCTCGCGGGAATTTTATTTTTTTTTATAAGCATGTGATGTGTTACCCCATATTAATAGAAGAGTTTATAAAGTAAGATACATATCCAACGTTCCATTCTTGAAGATAATCGATACGTCATTATTTAAATGCAACGAATCTATTGAGTAAAGACCGAATCAAAAATAACTATGGAAAGATGTATCTAACAATTTTACAAACATTCTTTGGAGAAACTCTAAATGAAACAATTCCTTATTCCTTACGGTACACCGTAACATGGTGTACAGTAAGCTCAACAGGTATAAATTCTGGAACATGATATTTATTCCTATTAACAATCATTAGTAAGAAAAAAGGTACGTAATAATTATTATGATATAACATTAACATGTAAAATGGTGTATTGTTACAGTGAGGTGTTCTTATACTACCCAATCCTTTATTCCGACAATGAAGTTGTTCTTATTACCACCCAAACGGGGAGTGGAGAGGGAGGCCATTGCCCTTAATCAACAATCATTCAGTAGGGTTTCTGTCCAACATAATTCCCCCGAGGATCATAGCTACAAATCATAAAAACACCTTTCCCCTGGGCACAGATCACCCTAGCACACCCAACTTTGGTTGTGTTCTTCCAAACAACTTGTGTGTAATGCCCACATTGATGACCAACAGCACAAGTGTTAGACCTATAGTTGAACCATTGCCTCTCCGAGACCCACGCCACAGAGGCCTGGTCCGGCGTCCACCTTGTGCCACTACCCCAGAAGATGTTCTTGTTGGATTTAATTTAATAAACTCCTGAATAGGACCGTTTAATCGAATCAATGGACAAAGTAACAAAATGCGGAAAATATACCTTGCTCCATTGCCGTTGTTAATCTGAACACGTACGCTCCGGCTGATGAAGAATCTGGCGTGATCCAAGGATTCACGACCTCCCACCAATTGTTGATATGCCCCTTGAACCGGAATCAACAATTCACTGCTTTACCCGATGGAGAGGTTAGGCAGTGTGGACTTTATAGAAAATTTGGCACACCCTCCCTTTTGCTTCTCTGTAACCGATTTTTGCCTCTTACGATATGAGGAGATGAAGCGTTCTTCATATAGAGGGGATGGGAAGGATCTGATAGGTATAAGGTTTTAAATTTAATCTTAAATTTAAAACTCAACCTTATCTTCCCATTAAATATTATCCAATATTTAATTATTGTACCAATAATTATCTAAAGTCACACGTGGGTTGTCGCCCCTCGGGGACCAGATGTCGTAACTTTATGGTCGTTGCACTTTGAGCCCATCCATCGCGGTCTCTGACCATATGACTGTCTACATATTCGGGGTTTCCATTTAGACCGCACTATACATCCACGAGTATACCCGATGATCACTTAACGTGTGGATGTTTTACGTAACAATTAATATTATTACGTGACATATGTGACATATAATATTATCATACATAACGTCCACTTTATGATTAATTCGTATAAACTTTATCAACGTGCTGCGCATCACACGTATCTCGAATTAATCCCAACAATCTCCCACTTGGACTATGTATGCAACTTAAAGATTATATGTCACCCTTTTGAGCTCATATACCTTATGTCCTTTAGTGTGTCTTTCCTTTTCCGGTCCATCAGCAAATGTTAGCAAAAGACTTAAGCCGCACGCCGCCACATTGAATTAGTGACTTGTCCCTCTTAAATCATGATACTAACATTCTACTGAATGACATGGATACTGAAATGGATATGTAGTGTGGAATTAATATGTTAGGTGATCATACATATCTAATTCCAACTTGGCCCTCTTTAGCGAGATCAATAGAATTCAGAATGTATGCCGTAACTGCTTAATGTACATTACTTCTGCAGGAAAAACTTTAATATAACCGGAATGTACATTATACTGTATGTCTGAAATAAACAACTTTATTGAACACAAGAAAAACCTTACAGACTCCCACTAGGATAAAACATCCTCAACTGGACTAAGACCCATACTGCTAACATGCTTGTGAAACACTACCGGTTCCACGGCCTTAGTCAAAGGGTCGGCCACCATAGAGTCTGTACTGATATGCTCAATACTGATCAGACCACTCTGAATTCTTTCTTTAACAACCAGATACTTCATCTCTATGTATTTCGCTTTAGATGAACTAAGGTTGTTATTTGAATATAGCACCGCCGCTTTACTGTCACAGTAAATCCTCATTGGAGACGAGATAGTCTCCAATACCCGCAGTCCTGTGACAAAATTGCGAAGCCATATCACCTGATTGGATGCATAAAAGTAAGCTACGAATTTCTCCTCCATAGTGGAGAACGCCAATAAGGTCTGTTTCGTGCTTTTCCATGAGATCGCACCTCCAGTTAGGGTAATAATATAGTCTGAGGTCGATTTCATGCTATCATAGCATCCAGCAAAATCGGAATCTGTATATCTAGTGATCTCTAACTTATCAGATCTCCGATATGTCAGTACGTGTCGTTTCGTTTCTTGTAAATATTTCAGAACCCTCTTTGCTGCGGTCCAGTTATCCTTACTCGGATCAGAGAGGTATCTGCCTAACATTCCCGTAATGAATGCCAAGTCTGGTCGTGTACATACTTAGGCATACATTATACTCCCTACTACCGAAGCATAGGGAGTATTCCTCATTTCCGAACGTTCAAACTCTGTTTTGGGACATTGTTTTAGGCTGAATTTATCTCCTCTTGCCACAGGGGTATTAAGTGGTTTACACTTATCCATGCTATACCGCTTCAACACCTTTTCGATGTATGCCTGTTGTGAGAGACCTAAGATACCTTGGGTACGATTCCTCCGTATCTCAAGTCCCAACACATATGAGGCTTCACCAAGGTCTTTCATCTCGAAATGCTTTCTCAGAAAGGCTTTGGTGTCGCTCAATATGTTTACATCGTTTGTGCAAGCAGTATATCATCTACGTACAAGATCATGAATATGAACTTGCTCCCACTGAACTTGTGATACACGCATTCGTCAATTTGGCTTGCCTCAAAACCGAAAGAGGTAACCACTTTAGCGAATTTGAAGTACCACTGTCGAGACGCTTGCTTGAGCCCATAGATGGATTTCTTTAGTCGACAAACCATGCCTTTTGGATCTCCCACCTCGAATCGAGGCGGTTAAACCATGTAAATGGTCTCGTCGAGTTCTCCGTTTAAAAACGCAATCTTAACATCCATCTGATGTAGCTCAAGATCTAAGTGTGCCACTAAAGCCATGATTACCCGGAAGGAATCCTTCGTAGATACTGGAGAGAAGGTTTCCGTATAGTCTATGCCCTCTTTTTGGGTAAACTCTTTAGCAACAAGTCGAGCCTTATATCGTTCTACGTTGCCTTTTGAATCCCGTTTGGTTTTAAATACCCATTTGCAACCAACGGGTTTCGAACCTTTAGGCAACGAGACGACATCCCATACCTTGTTGTCGTGCATAGACTTTATTTCTTCTTCCATGGCCTTTATCCACTTTTCTGAATTTCGACATTGCAATGCTTGCTGGACGTTTTCAGGATCATCGTCCAACATACCAATATCGAATTCGTGTTCTTGGAGATACACCACATAGTCGCTAGGTATGGGGCTTCTCCGTTCACGAGTGGATCTCCTTAGGGGCACTTGTTCTTGAGATACTGTAGGTTCCTGAACTGCATCAGCCGGCAATTCATCGGGTTCTTCAGTAACTTCCTCAGGAACATGAACTTGTTCCTGTGGAGCGTCACTACTGGGATGAGGTACCTCAGGTGCGGGTATCGCTGATGCTATCTCCCCAAAAGATGGTTTGATTCGCATTTCTGTCGCATCTGAGTGTGCCTCATCTAACTCGATGATCTGCTGATGCAAATCATTCCCCCCCGGAACCAAAGTATCCTCAAAGAACTTTATCGAATTTGTCTCAAAAAATACTTTACTTGTGGGATCGTAGAATTTATACCCTCGTGACCTTTCCGAGTAACCAACGAAATAGCAACTAACTGTTTTGGTGTCCAGCTTTCTTTTATTTGGTCTGTAAGGCTTCGCCTCTGCTGGACAGCCCCAAACCCTTATGTGGTTAAGGCTAGGCTTACGCGTAGTCCATAACTCATAAGGGGTCCTTATTGTTGCCTTAGTTGGTACTCGGTTGAGAATGTAAGCTGCGGTTTTAAGCGCTTCTCCCCAGAGGAATAATGGTAGGGTAGTTTGACTCATCATACTACGCACCATATCCATAAGTGTACGGTTTCGTCTTTCAGCTACACCATTCATGCTTGGTGACCCAGGCATGGTGTACTGAGGGACGATTCCGTTTTCCTCTAGGTATTTAGCAAATGGTCCTGGACACTGTTCTCCTGATCCATCATATCGACCGTAGTATTCACCCCCACGGTCCGATCTGACGGCTTTAATCCTTTTGTTGAGTTGTAGCTCAACTTCAGCTTTAAAGGATTTGAACATGTCTATTGCTTGCGCTTTTTCTTTAATCAAGAATACGTAGCCATATCGCGAATAGTCGTCAATAAAGGTGATAAAATAAGAGTGGCCATTTCGAGTAACCGGATGAAATGGGCCACTAATATCGGTATGAATCAACTCTAATGGACTATTTGCACAATTTGCTTCATATCTTCGGACTTTAGTTTGTTTTCCTTTAGCACAAAATACACACGACTCTAAGTCGGTTAAGTCTAAAGGATTGAGAATTTCTGTTTTGACAAGACGTTCTATTCTGTTTTTGGACACGTGTCCTAAACGTCGATGCCAAAGTGATCCTGAATTCTCATAAGTTAATTTTGTTTTAACGTTTCGCGTTACAATATGCAAGGTTTCCTGATTTGAAGCAACATTTATTGAATAAAGCTTATCAATTCCGGACATTATACCGTGACCAATCAATCTAGAAGCATGATAAAGTTGGAAATTTCCATTTCCAAAATAACCGTAATATCCACTTTTATCCAAACGATAAAACGAAATAAGATTTCGTTTAAACGATGGTACTACAAAAGTGTCATGCAAATCTAGATAGAAACCGGATGTCAACAGCAATCTGAAATGCCTGATGGCTTCAACCTTTATGCCGCTGCCATTTCCCCAATAGACGTATCTTTCATCGTCTCTTGGTTTTCTATGGCTTAGGCAACCTTGCATAGTCACAGATAGGTGAGTCGTGGCTCCCGTATCGACCCACCAAGTGGCTATATCCGAAACAAAATTAACTTCAGAACAAACTAAGAATGTACCCTTTTTCTTGAGACAAGATATATAACCGGTACAATTCTTCCTTAAATGTCCTTCCTTATTGCAAAAGAAACAAGTCATGCTTTTGCGTGTGCCAGCAGTAGGCACCCCCTTTTCCTTTTGACTTGCCTTTTGCACAGTAACCATTTCCGCAGCTTTGCGTTTCTTACCACCGAACTTGGTGGCGACAGCATTCATAACTTTATGCACCCTTATGCTGTCGATTCCACGGTACTGTTTCGAGCAAAGTTTCTTTAAGAGACTGCCTATTGCGGCTTTCTCATTCTTTACATATCTTTGTTCGAGATCGGCTAAAAATTCCTTAGCCGTCGTGGACTCAGAAACATGTCCCCTGAAGCATTTGGGGATAATCTTTTGCATGATCGTAAGACACATGCGATTTGATCGTAGCCAGCGTGCCATGTGAGATTTTTCTTCACTGGTACTTTCGTCTGTTAGCACAGCTGGACGATCTATCTGTAACGCATTGTCTAGATCAGCAATCCCCAGAAAGATCTCAAATTGATCTTTCCATTGCTTATAGTTTGAACCGTTCATTGTAGGAATATCCTTAATGTTAGACATTATTGCTGAAAAGCAAACAAGAAACGAACTTAAATACACAACACGTGTAATCTTTAAACTGCATAAAAACAAATATCAAAATAGAACCCCGATTCCATCTACCAATTGTCTTCCAATATTGGGGCTCTTTGGAGTCATCCCAATACCTTCCAACAATTGGGTGTAGTGGTCAATATGACGGCTCTACAAGCACGGGTTAACCACCTTCCTTTGGGCCGATGAGTTAACCTATGCATTTAAAGCTTCGCCGCCGGCCCTATTTGGGTCCACTACCATGCTCATATGTGCTTTCGACAATCACACCTTCCTTTGGGCCGGTCAATGATTGCTTCCAACACATACATGCCCTTCACGATCATAACAAATATAGTGGCGATGATATGATTGCCGCACTTTAAGGGGATCATATTAAAGCCCTACATTTGCTAAGTCGCGTAACTTTATGGTTCTACATGATCCGCAGTTTACTGACTGACCCTTTTGCACGTACCGTGCATATTTAACCCCAACATCCGTTTTGTTTTACTTAAACCAATTTGAACTAGCTTGATTCCCTTTACGGCTCAAATAAGAACCACCTTGAACCAAGTTCAGTTCTCCTTACGGTATAAGAAAACAATATCTTTATCAATCAATTTAACAAGTGATATAACCTTATGATGGGTCACATTGAGTGTGAAGTGAACCGATTCAGTAATACCCACTTGCCATAAGGGTGTATTACCATTCCACATAATTTCCAGGCCACCGGTGGAGTCACAATGGTCTCGCTTAAGTACCGGCTTTCTTAGACAAAACTATGTGTACGGTGCTTTTATCACAACTCAATGAGTCATCTATCACGAGTATAAACCGCATTGATTGATAAGTATTGGTTAATTCAGTCAACTTAACCCATCGAATTAACTTGGTTGAACTCGGTCAAACTGGGTCAAGCAAGATTCGGATCCTTATTGGGTTAAGTTCTTTAACTTTATTTTATTTATTTATTAACATGCATAAACATAAGGCATAAATAAATAAATAAACAAATAACTGCATGCATATAAACATAATAATGCAATAACCGGAAATTAAACTTAACACTTGATTATTATTATTTTGGATTTCTTTAAAATAATAATAATAATAACAAGAATTTATTATTATTATTACTATTTTCCTTAATAAACTTTAAATAATAACAATAATAATCAAATTATTATCATTATTATTTACTTTATTTTCCTTTAAAAGAAGTTTAAAATAATAATAATAATTACTTATTATTACTATTTTCCTTTAATAATAATAACAATAATAATTATCATCATTATTATTATTATTTTCTTTAAAAGGAGACTTTAAAATAATAATAACAACAATTTGTTATTACTACTATTTTCCTTAAAATAAACTTTAAATAATAATAATAAAAATTATTATTATTTACTTTATTCAAAATAATAATAATATACACATAAACCAAAAAAAACTGAAATTAGTAAAAGGGCAAGGGAAATGAGTCGCGGGTCGGGTCGGGTCAAACCCGCCCATCCATTCTGATTTTCCAGATTTTTTTTGTTAAATACTGTAGTGGGCCGAAGCCCTATTTTGAACCCAATTAGGGCCGGAACTGAAAGCAAACAGCCCAGCCCACCTGAAATTCCTTTTTTTTTTTTATTTGGAAACTGATTTTGGGCCGAAGCCCTGTCCAGAAACGGGTTGAACCCGGATCCGCATGGACCAAACCGGAAATAGCCAGGCCTGCCCCAATCTGTCAGGAGCAAAAATGCTCCAGAATTTTCGCTGGGGAGTTTCGAACCATGGACCTCCCATTTGGTGTCACTGGCTCTGGCCAGTAAGCCAGCAACCCTTTTGTGTTAGGAGCATTTATATTTATTAAAAAGACTAAAAATCTCAGAACAACAAAAATGCACCGAAATTACAGGAGTTAGGTTCGAACACGGAACCTCTTTCTCTCTGCCCAGGCGCTGGCCACCAGGCCAGCAGCCTTTTGTGCAGTATTGAAGGAGGTTTTATTTATACATTAAATCTAAGAATTCCAGAAAAACAAAAGGCCCAACATTTTCGCTGGAGGGTGTGGAACCCGTGACCTCTTGCACACTGCCAAACGCGCCGTCCACCAGGCTAAGGCCTGTTTTGGCCGTAAGTCCTCACGGTTTTGTATTATTCAATAAAAACAGAAACTTTTCTTTATCAAATCTTGTTCCGAAAAAACGTTTTTTTTTTGACCCTGAAAAATTTCACATTTTTTCCGAACATGAACAGATTAACAGAATACAAAAGTGATTCGATTAGGCCTGCTCTGATACCACTTGTTGGATTTAATTTAATAAACTCCTGAATAGGACCGTTTAATCGAATCAATGGACAAAGTAACAAAATGCGGAAAATATACCTTGCTCCATTGCCGTTGTTAATCTGAACACGTACGCTCCGGCTGATGAAGAATCTGGCGTGATCCAAGGATTCACGACCTCCCACCAATTGTTGATATGCCCCTTGAACCGGAATCAACAATTCACTGCTTTACCCGATGGAGAGGTTAGGCAGTGTGGACTTTATAGAAAATTTGGCACACCCTCCCTTTTGCTTCTCTGTAACCGATTTTTGCCTCTTACGATATGAGGAGATGAAGCGTTCTTCATATAGAGGGGATGGGAAGGATCTGATAGGTATAAGGTTTTAAATTTAATCTTAAATTTAAAACTCAACCTTATCTTCCCATTAAATATTATCCAATATTTAATTATTGTACCAATAATTATCTAAAGTCACACGTGGGTTGTCGCCCCTCGGGGACCAGATGTCGTAACTTTATGGTCGTTGCACTTTGAGCCCATCCATCGCGGTCTCTGACCATATGACTGTCTACATATTCGGGGTTTCCATTTAGACCACACTATACATCCACGAGTATACCCGATGATCACTTAACGTGTGGATGTTTTACGTAACAATTAATATTATTACGTGACATATGTGACATATAATATTATCATACATAACGTCCACTTTATGATTAATTCGTATAAACTTTATCAACGTGCTGCGCATCACACGTATCTCGAATTAATCCCAACAGTTCTCTCCATAAGGTCCCCCAGAATGCTTCAAAGTACAGTCTCCTTGCCTCATTCTTGCATAGCGTTGAGCATAATTTGCCAAGTTAGCATTCCATACTAATGGCCGAATGCCAACGGCTCTCCTAGCAGCATTCTGTGGTGCCAAAAATTGGTTGATTTGGGTTGGACTGAGTTGTGCATAAATGGGGACAATGCATGAGATATAGCAGAAGAAGAAGATGAACATGGAGCCATAAAATTGAGCCATGAGCTAATTTTGAGGGAATTTAGCTGATGAATTATTGTGTAGTGCATATCCTTCTGCTTGCATAGGATAATTTATAGGAGAGGTTGCGATTTATGTGTCAACTTTGACACAATGTAATCGAATAAAAAAATAAACGAGCAAGGCAATTTTGCACATCATTTTTGACTGTTTAAATTTATTTATGTTGTCTCCAGGATATAGTCTGATTGAAACAGGCAAGGGATAATCACCTTAAAAGAGGAAGATTAGAAATTCGAATCCCTCTGGGCCATTTGTAGGGAATTCCATTGTTTGTGCTCCATAATGCTGTATCCGTGTATATAACCTGCGCTTTGTCTGGATCTATCAGGTTCCTAATTTACATCCATACACTTTTTGTGGGACCAGGATTGGCAGGGACCCCATAATGCTATACCCGTGCATATAACATGCTCTTTGTCTGAATATATCAGGTTCCTGATTTACATCCCTACACTTTCTGTGGGACCGGGGGTGGTAGGGACCCCATAATGTTGTACCCGTGCATATAACATGCCATTTGTCTTAATCTATCAGGTTTCTGATTTACATCCCTACACTTCCTGTGGGACCGGAGGTGGCAGGGACCCTATAATGTTGTACCCGTGCATATAACACGCCATTTGTCTGAACCGAGGCTAATATGCCCTTTATTTGAATCTATTAGGTTCTTGATTTATATCCATACACTTCCTATAGGAGGGTACAACCTTTTATTTACGTTAACCATATATTGAGTTGCCGTAACTGAGAATTTATTGATGTCCGGGGACCAATTAAACTGACCATTTCTCCTTGGTTTACCATTGATCTCGTCTAAACGTAAAATCATTGACCGACTTTTTCAGAAAACTAAAACAATAAAATAAAATTAACAAAAAGCTTGGCAACCTCACTTCCAGAAACTGGTATTGCTAGGTTTCTTTGTTGTTATTATTTTTTTTTTCTATGACTTCTTTGAATAAAATAAGATGAAATGGAACCGAAAGGTAATTTATTTGACCGGTTTAAAAATAATGACCTGTTGTTATGAGAAAAAAGAAGGAAGATTCACAGCTGACGGTTTCAGATTTCGGAGATTTTACTCAATCAAATTTATATGTGATCCTATTCTAATCATCATCTTGTCTGGAATGAATACTTTAATAATCTACCTGCCGTGCTTATTTTCGATTGGCTCAGACTAAAGTAGGAGAAAAAGATTTTGGTGTACCCTTTGAAATGTTTAAAATGTTCAAAAATTCTAGGAGATGTTCTAAGGGTGTTGTGAAAGGCAAAGGTTGCATGTTCCCTTTGTTGAGGGTTAACCTTGATTAAGGTTTGACCAAATTACTTTATGTTAACGTTACGTTGGTAAAAAGTTTAGCGTTAAAAGTTTGGGACCATTAAAGTATTTCTTTAAGGATCCAAATTGCAAGGTCTTCCCAATGGCAACAATGGTCCAGCAATGTTCTATGGATTCGCTGGTTGCAACGTGACTTTGATGCATCACATTCACAACTCACGCCGTTATTTTGAGACAACCAAGAATCACGAACTCAGTGTACAAAACATATAGAGACATATTTTTATTTTGTTTGAAAACAAATTGAGCTAAAGAAGATCAAACTGTTAGAGAAATTGAAATGGGTGAATGAGAAATTAATTCTCAAAGTGGATGGAAAACGCGGTTGCACGGTTACGTTTAAACAAAACGCGGTTAAGTTTGATAAGGCGTTCGGTTAATCGAACGGTTGTTTAAATCTGATTCAAACGGTATCCTTCGATATAAGATAAGATCAATCTGGTTTGATCTAACGGTGGCAGGGAAGGCAGCTTTATTCTAACGGCCAAGATTTAAACTGTCCTAACCACCCCAACCGAATATGGTTTCCATCTGACGCTCCAAATTTAAACCTGCAAATTAATCTTCAATCTAAAGGCTGAGATTAAACCTTCCTAATCTAGATAGGAGGTTTTCATCTAACGGCCTAAATCAAACTTTAGTTTTGATCCAACTGTCACTGTGCCTTGTTCTCCAACCGACTCCCCTATATAAACAGGGCAAAGGGTGCATTCTAAACACACAATTTCTAGCATTCGTAGCATACTACTCTCATAGCATCCGAGTCTTGCATATTGTCCAAGAGAAGTCAGGACGCTCTAAAGTTCGAAGGAGTTCAAGTTCAGCAGTGCCGCTCAACTGAACAGGTACCCGTTGTATCCTGGGAGACGGTTGCTAACGCCGATTAGGCACAGTATACCGGAGCAATACGTCTTAAGGACAGAGTCCTCGACTCGCCCCGGGTTTGGTTTATTTTGTCATTTCATACGCACACACTAAACGACTGCGTCTTAGTACAGGAGTGATTGTCTCCAACAATCTTAAGACGTACTCGATTCAATTAATTTCTGTACTGTTTTTTTATTTACGCAAAGCAGTGTTCATCCTGATTTGCAGTCTCTTTCTACCCATTTCTTATATCCGACTCTGTTCTGATCTATACGTTTTGATCGAACTGAACAGGAATGGAGAACGAAAGCTCGAACTCTGTTCAAGGCTTTAATGGTGCTCACTCCGTGTCTGCACCTGAAGGGGCAAACAATGTTGCTGCCGGAGCTCCGTTCAACACGGTTTCGCTGGCACCAACTGGAGGGCCTCAGATGAATCCGGCTGCCACTGCTGCTCATGTGGAGAAGCCGGAAAAATTTGATGGAAGCTTCTTCAGGAGGTGGCAGCAGAAGATGTTGTTCTACCTCACGGCACTGGGTTTGGCCAGAATGCTGAGCGAAGATCCACCCGTGGTTGAGCCTGTGGAGGATCAACAACAGAATATGCAGAACGCCTTGGGTGCTGAGGCCTGGGCGTATACAAATTTTTTTTGTTTAAATTTGATTCTGGGTTGCCTAGATAATACTATCTATGGCGTGTTTTGTACATATAAAACTGCAAAAGCTTTGTGGTCGGCTTTAGATAAAAAGTATCGCACAGAAGATGCTGGCACGAAAAAGTTGATAGTTGGGAAATTTCTTGACTATAAAATGTTAGATTCCAAAACTGTAATTTCGCAAGTTGAAGAAATACAGATGTTGGTTTCTGAAATGGAAGAGGAGGGCATGACGCTTAGTGAATCTTTCCAGGTCGCGGCTGTGATTGAGAAGCTGCCTCCTTCGTGGAGGGAATTTAAGAGCTATCTCAAACACAAGCGAAAGGAAATGAAAATGGAGGATTTGATTGTCCGTCTTCGTATTGAGGAGGACAATCGTCGTGCCGAAAGGAAGCCGTCCACATCGTCTGGTCAAGCCAAGGCTCATGTTGCTGAGGCGAAGAACAGAAAGAAAAATAACACTTTGGGCGTGAACGTCAAGGGCAAGGAAATTGAAAAGAAGTTCACAGGTAAGTGTTATAACTGTGGAAAACCAGGACATCAAAGCAGTGAATGTCGAAAGCCCAAAAAGACTCAGAATAAAGCGAAAGCAAATCTGGTTGGCGCAATGGAAGACTTGAATCTCTACGCAGTGGTGACCGAGTGCAATGCAGTGGGAAACCCGCGTGAATGGTGGGTGGACACAGGGGCCATTCGACATGTTTGTGCGAACAGGCCTATGTTCAGAGAATATGTACCCACGACAAACAATGAGCAACTTTTCATGGGAAACTCCAACAGCTCAAAGATCGAAGGATCGGGCAAGGTGATCCTGAAATTGACTTCAGGAAGGGAGTTGACCCTGCAGAATGTGCTGCATGTTCCTGACATAAGGAAAAATCTGGTTTCTGGCGCGCTGCTAGTCACTCATGGATTCAAGCTTGTTTTTGAGGCAAACAAATTTACACTTTCTAAGAATGGGGTGTATTTGGGAAAGAGTATCTTTCTGATAACATGTTCAAGTTAAATGTTATGACAATTGTACCCAAGAAAGTTACGCCCGTTGAGGCTAATAAAATTGTTTCCTCTTCTGATTACATGCTTGAGTCTTCTTGTTTATGGCATTTTCGTTTGGGACATGTTAATTACAAGTCAATACAACGAATGATTAATCTTGAATTATTGCCCAAACTGGACTTTAATAATAAAGAGAAATGCCAAGTGTGTGTTGAAGCAAAATTAACAAAAGCGTCATTTCCTTCAACAGAACGAAACACTGAATCATTGGATTTAATTCATACAGATTTGTGTGATTTAAAGTTTGTGCAAACAAGAGGAGGTAAAAAGTACTTTGTAACTTTTATCGACGATTGCACACGATACTGTTATGTATATTTTCTAAGTAGCAAAGATGAGGCCATTGATGCTTTCAAAGATTATAAAAATGAAGTTGAGAATCAACTTAGCAAACGAATTAAAGTAATTCGAAGTGATAGAGGTGGAGAGTATGACGCATCGTTTAATGAATTTTGTTCCGAACATGGCATTATTCATCAAAAGACTGCACCATATTCACCTCAATCGAATGGTATTGCTGAACGCAAAAACCGTACTCTAAAGGAGATGATGAATGCTATGTTGATAAGTTCGGGTTTACCTCAGAACTTGTGGGGGGAAGCAATTCTCTCCGCCAACGTCATTTTAAATAGGATTCCGTCCAAGAAGACGGATAAAACCCCATATGAACTTTGGAAAGGCTATAAGCCTAGTTATAAATACTTGAAAGTGTAGGGGTGTCTGGCGAAGGTTGCAGTACCTAAACCAAGACAAGTGAGAATCGGGCCTAAGACAATTGATTGCATATTTATTGGCTATGCAACGAACAGTAGTGCATATCATTTCTTAGTGCACAAATCGGACATTCCCGAGATACATGAAAATGTTGTCATGGAATCGAGGAATGCAGTGTTCTTTGAAAATGTCTTTCCAAAGAAAGACAAAGACAATCAAGAAGCAAGCACAAGTAAGCGAGTGCATGAGACAACTCCTCAAGAGACTGAGGAACCTCGTCAAAGCAAACGAGCCAAAATACCGACGTCTTTTGGACCAGATTTTCTAACCTACATGGTAGAAAACGAGCCGAGATCTTTCTCTGAGGCAATGACAACTCCAGAAGCTCCTTTCTTGAAAGAAACAGTGAATAGTGAGATAGATTCCATTGTTCAAAATCACACTTGGGAGCTGGTAGATCTTCCTCCAGGAAGTAAACCACTCGGATGCAAGTGGATTTTCAGGAAAAAACTGAAATAAGATGGATCTATTTACAAGTACAAGGCCAGGTTAGTAGCCAAGGGCTACAGAAAGAAAGAAGGCTTTGACTTCTTTGACACCTACTCACCAGTGACTAGGATCACTTCCATAAGGATGCTAGTGGTTATTGCTGCAGTCTATGATTTAGAAATCCATCAAATGGATGTGAATACTGCCTTTCTTAGTGGTGAGTTAAAGGAAGAAATTTATATGGAACAACCCGAGGGGTTCGTCGTTCCAGGACAAGAAAGGAAAGTATGTAGACTTGTTAAGTCGTTGTACGGACTTAAACAAGCACCTAAGCAATGGCACTTAAAGTTTGATCAGGTAATGATGTCAAACGACTTCAGAATCAATGAGTGCAACAAGTGTGTGTACATCAAGAGCACACCGAATGCCTATGTAATAGTGTGTCTCTATGTAGACGACATGCTTATCATGGGCAGTACTCGTGACATCATCTTGAGTACAAAGAAGATGTTAACACGAAATTTTGATATGAAGGACATGGGGGTTGCCAGTGTTATTCTAGGAATTAAAATTTCTCGAGTAGCTGATGGTCTTGTTATGTCGCAAACTCACTATATTGAGTCTGTTCTCAGAAGGTTCAATATGTTTGAAACAAAACCGATTAAGACCCCACTTGACTTAAGTATACACTTAAGGAAAAATCGAGGCGAACCTGTAGCTCTGTTAAAATACTCTCAGGTGATTGGGAGTCTGATGTACATAACGAATTGTACAAGACCAGACTTAGCTTGTTCAGTAAACAAATTGAGTAGGTTCACCAGTAATCCAAGTGATGATCATTGGAAAGCTCTTAATAGAGTGATGAGGTATCTGAAATACACAATGAATCTTGTATTACATTATACGAGATATCCAGCAGTATTAGAAGGATATTGCGATGCAAATTGGATATCAGACAGTAAGGACTCGAAGTCCACTAGTGGATACTTGTTCACTATTGGTGGTGCTGCTGTGTCGTGGAAATCCACAAAACAAACGTGCATAGCTCGGTCTACTATGGAGGCTGAGTTCATAGCGCTGGATAAAGCTGGGGAAGAGGCTGAGTGGCTTCGGAATTTCCTAGAAGATATTCCGTGCTGGCCTAAACCAATCGCTCCTATTAGCATACACTGTGATAGTCAGTCAGCTATAGGACGTGCTCAAAGCAGCATTTACAATGGTAAGTCACGACACATACGTCGGAGACATAACACCATTAAACAGTTGATCTCTAATGGCGTGATTTCCATTGATTATGTAAAATCAATGGAGAATCTTGCGGATCCGCTTACAAAAGGCTTGCCTAGAGATCAAATGTCAAGATTGACGAACGCAATGGGACTAAAGCCTATAATGCAAGAATCTTTGTAACGGTAACCCAACCTTGTTGACTAGAGATCCCATAATCTTGGTTCAATGGGACAACTAAGTTACGAAGCTTCAGTGAGCACTTACTCATTCCGTCACATAAAAGTGCTGTCTACAGAGAATGTTTAGGGTAAGCTAAAGCTTTTAATGATGTCCTATATCTTGATACGTCAAGTGGAGTATGGCAGAATACTCTTGATAAGAATCACCTATGTAAGTGTGAAGTGGGGCCGCTTCTATGAGAAAGTCTAAAAGGCAAGATTTCTCTAAAACACTTTCTGAAACCAGGTTGTTCATGGCCAAAACGAACACAACCATGAGAACCAAAAGGGTGTTAAAGGAAATATTGTGTGAGTATCGTTGTCTTAGTTCACAACAAAGGCTGGCTGGTTCAAGACATCAAGTCACCAATTAGCCGAGTGAATCCGATGTTACATCACTATGAAAGGTTCAAAGCCAGAAGCTACCTCTTCTGATGCAATATTTTCTTGTCTGACTTCTCGGTAGAGTCTGCATAAACACTTTCATTAATTCCCATTCATGTGGGGGATTGTTGGAGAAATTGAAATGGGTGAATGAGAAATTAATTCTCAAAGTGGATGGAAAATGCGGTTGCACGGTTACGTTTAAACAAAACGCGGTTAAGTTTGATAAGGCGTTCGGTTAATCGAACGGTTGTTTAAATCTGATTCAAACGGTATCCTTCGATATAAGATAAGATCAATCTGGTTTGATCTAACAGTGGCAGGAAAGGCAGCTTTAATCTAACGGCCGAGATTTAAACTGTCCTAACCACCCCAACCGAATATGATTTCCATCTGACGCTCCAAATTTAAACCTGCAAATTAATCTTCAATCTAAAGGCTGAGATTAAACCTTCCTAATCTAGATAGGAGGTTTTCATCTAACGGTCTAAATCAAACTTTGGTTTGATCCAACTGTCACGGTGCCTTGTTCTCCAACCGACTTCCCTATATAAACAGGGCAAAGGGTGCATTCTAAACACACAATTTCTAGCATTCGTAGCATACTACTCTCATAGCATCCGAGTCTTGCATATTGTCCAAGAGAAGTCAGGACGCTCTAAAGTTCGAAGGAGTTCAAGTTCAGCAGTGCCCCTCAACTGAACAGGTACCCGTTGTATCCTGGGAGACGGTGCTAACGCCGATTAAGTACAGTATACCGGAGCAATACGTCTTAAGGACAGAGTCCTCGACTCGCCCCGGGTTTGGTTTATTTTGTCATTTCATACGCACACACTAAACGACTGCGTCTTAGTACAGGAGTGATTGTCTCTAACACAAACCACACATTGTTTTGAATAAGCCATAGGTGGCGGATGTCCACACTAACAAGTGTGGTATTTCACAACCTCTAGCTCAATTAGCAAGTCAAAATTAACTAAACAAGAAAAGAGCTCAATTGAAAAGAAAATTGAACACCGTATACTTGTGCAAAAAATTTTCATTTCTTTCACAAGTAGCTAATTAAAACATTCTGGAAACAAAGAGGAGTGAGGCCTAGCCTAGTCAGTGTCTTCAAGTCAGCTCCCTCGCTGAAAAATTTGTATTGTTCCTGTAGTCAGTCTTCGTTGTCGAACTCTTTGTTTAGAGTTTGTTTGCTAAAATGAAACCAGCTTTCAGAGTTCTTACACATGAAGAAACTTGTGAAAGACTCGATTTCAAACCCGACCTAGATGACACAAAGGAAAAGGGAGTAACAAGCCAGGACATTGGGCATGATCTGATGAAGCCTGAGTTGATAGAATCTCATGATCAGTTTTTGAGGAAAAAGAATAGGAAGACTAAAACCTATCTTAAAGAACTCCTCGTAGACAGCTTCGTAGTCATGGGATGTTCATAAGCTATCCGACCAGGAGGAGGAAGAATAAAATCAAACTTGTCACAGTCAATCTTATAGACTTCACAAAGTTTTTCCAGATCATCTGTGATAAGGTACAGAAAGAATTTTGTACTCGGCTTGACCGTTCACCCGTAGCTATGTTTCCAAACAACGGATTTGAGATCTACAGTACAAGGGATGCGATTTCTAACGGCTTGCAGCTCTCTAGGAAGTTCCAAAGGCATCATTGGTGGCTCTGCCATCGGAGCGATGCCACTAGGCCCAATGACGTCACTGAACCCACCTATGGTGGCTACTGCCCTTCTCTGACTTTGATCAGGGCAAATGAGGCCTTTAGACACTATTTGTTTGGATGAAAGGGACTTGGACCCATCTCCTACACCGTTAGTGTAGGAACTCCATTTTGAACAATTTTGATAATTAGAGAAAAAGAGAGAATCCATGACGCGAAAGTGAAGAAAGAAAAGAGTAAGGAGACTTACTTGCTAAAAGTGAGGAAGAAAGGTAAAAGATCGAAAATGAAGAAGGAGTTGTCCAGAAGGAATCGATCAGAGATGCAGGAAAGATGAACATGCGTGAACTCGATATGGAGCAAAGGTTTAAGAGCAAAGAGGAAGACGAAAAATGAAAGGAAAAAGGCAGAATCAGATTTTGATTCGAAAAATTTAGAGGAAATGAAAATATTCCCACCAAGATTTCCACTAAGCAAAGATTTAGGCACATTATGGATAAAATTATATCAAAACTAATATCTAAGGAGCTCATCATTACTTCCGACTAGCAGCCACTCAAAATTTGACACGTTAGAGGCATACGTCAGTGGAACAGTCAGAAGGGTTTTGTTTGTTATCAAAAGATTCGCATTTATCCTCTAGTCAGCAAGGCTAATGTAGGGGCATCTGATGAGGACATAACTATCATCCCGACAACGACAAGTGTATCCATCCCATTCCATCACAATCAATGTTATTTGATCTTATAAAGACATAGGTCGCCTTAGATTCACATCAGCTGTGCAGGTCTGACAAGTTGGCATGGCCTAGGTGATGCAAAACGCCCCCTCAACATAGACAATGATATCAGTTTAGCATCAGTAAAACTCGTACGAAGGAGGGGGGTTGTTGAAGGTTGAACACCTCAACCCAAAACGTCACTTCAACTTAGTCTCAGCTGTCACCTCGGCACTAGTGGGCACCTCAGTCATGCCCCACAGGTCGACCATAGAGTTGGTGCCTCAACTTGTGGTAAAGCAAGCACTTGCCACACAAGCAGCTTAGCCATGCAACTCGACACGTGACGACACATGGAGGTCATGCACTAGTAGGACATGCCACTTGTCACTACCTCATAGCTCTTCGGCATGCATTGGATGTCAAAACCATACAAAAGGAAGAAATGACGCCCTTCAGTGGCCAAATTAAAAAAATAGTCGATGCCTCAACTTGGCTAGTCAGCTCGGTAAAGCAAGCACTTCCCACGCAAGCAGATTAGCCATCCAACTCAGCACATGACGACACATGGCGGTCATACACCAATAGGACATGTCACTTGTCACTCCCTCGTAGCTCTTCGACATGCATTGACTGTCAAAAACATACAAAAGAAAGAAATGACGCCCTTCGGTGGATAAATTTAAAAAATGAGAAAATATTCTAGCTAAAACACAAAAATGAGACATGTTTTTCTAATATTCCAGCATACAAACATGGTAAAACCCAGAAATGACTTGAGCGTCTGAGGGTTTTCCGCAGAGCTAAAGCTCCAGGACCTCCAAACCATCTCTAGTTCAGATAAAGATCCGACTTCGGCACCAAGTTCGGTGCAATTTTGAAATGTCAGCCACTTGATATAAAGACATATAACATATTTGTGGGCAAAAAATGGATGGTCATATGTCATTGAGTAATTTTTGTTTTCGTTTCTCTTTTTCCCTTTTCCCGACAACGGGTCGAAAAGGTTGTACCGACAAGTATTATCAAAGATTTTCTATATCAAACTATATTCTGGCCAATATGAAGTTGGAGTTTGAATGTTGCGCTGTATACGAGTCCAATATTAACAAATATACAGATGTTCAGTCTAGTCCAATATTATTTGTAAAAGCTCACAATGCACAACAGAATAAAAGTTCATTTGTTTTGCATGTTTGTGAAGGAGTTCTACTCTATTATCCTAAAAGTTTTAGAAAACACAACATTGGATAAATTTAGTTGGCGTGTGTTGGTGGCCACCGGAAAAGATAAACATAAAGATGGCGTTTGAATTCGTCTGTAGATGTTCAGGTTTAGATTCGAGCAAATATGACGGTTTGACTGGAATGCTGTTACAATATACACTAATGAAAATATGAGACAAGCACTAACATATTGTGCACAACTGATAACGTTCGCCATACACTCTGTTACTAAAAAGACTCAAAGCAGTACTGATGATGGGTTTGCAAAGGCAAATGTACCGTCGTAAAATTTATGAAACTCCTAAAAAGAACCAATTGTTGGAGCATCATTATAGACATATGTTTTTAGTCTATGATTTATGTGTTGTATCATGAATAGTAATAAATTATGAACATCATATGTTATTGTAGGACAACTATCATCCTTTGTGTGTTTTTTCGTTAATTTTAAACTTAATTCTAATCTTAACCTTACCTATAATTCTAACCTTAACTCTAACCTTAACCCTAACTCTAACGTTAACTTTAACCCTAACCCTAACCATAACCATAATTCTAACCTTGTGTTGAAGAAATAAATTATTGTTTAAACCATCAAGCTCGTGCATTTTTATTTTCAACATGTTAGGGCTATGTTTTACATGATGGGGTTAAGATTAAGGTTTGAGTTAAGTTTAAGGTTAGGGTTGAAGTTAGGGTTAGAGTTGTGGTTGTGGTTATGGTTAGGGTTAGGGTTAAAGTTAGAGTTAAGGTTAGGATAAAAGTTACGGTTATGGTTTATGTTAGGATTAGGTTTATAGTTAGAGTTATGGTAAGGGTTATGAATAAAGTTAGGGTTAGGGTTAAGGTTATTGTTAGAGTTACCATTAACGAGAAAATACACAAAGTATAATAGTCGTCATACAGTAACATACAGCTACCATGTTTATCATTATTAATGATACAACACACAAAACATAGACAAAACACATATGTCTATATTTAAACTTCAACAACCAGGTCTTTTCATGAGTTTCATAATTTCTCTGTCAGCCCATTTGTCTTTGCAAACCCCATCCTCAGTGCTGCTTTGAGCATTTTTAGTAACAGAGTGTACGGTGAATGTTATTGGTTGTACGCAATATATTAGTGTTTGTCTCATATTTTACAGTGTATATTGTAAGGCATCCTACACGTTTGTTCAAACCTAAACGTGACCATCTACAAACGAATTCATGGCATCTTTATTTAAAGTGATGTTGTGTTTTATGAAACTTTTAGGAGGATATGATCATACTCTTTTCTAGACATGCAAAATAGATGAACTTCCATTATGTTGTGCACTGCAAAAAGATTATATTTAAAGCGATGTAAATTTTAGATGGTGGTGTAAAATCCGCTAAAGTCGGATGATAGCGTTAGCTCTTAAGGCACTGTTGTGAATGACGCCTTAGACACCTAAGACGCCGTCCTCAATGGTGGCTTAGGTGGTTAAGTCGTCACTCACAATGGTGTCTTAGATGCTATGAGTGTATTTCGACTTCCGCAACAGTTTTCAAGTGATGAAGTCTGTTTTTTTCTGAGGCCCCATTTAGTTTGACGCATTAGGGGTTTTTGAAGACGCCATTTACAATGACGTCTACTTATTTTTTGAATTTTCACAAAACATATCCTATTTTTAATTTTTTTAATTAAAAATTCAATATTTCTCGAATTTTCCCTCACAAGTCCTTATATCAACAACCCACCACGTAACACCCTACCTGCCCCGCGCAAACACTTCCAGTCGGACAGCAAGCAGAACGTGAAAATAATAAGATACCTCAAAGACATTTTTAAAAAAATTAGAAATGATAAGTTTGTATTTTGAGTAACTATTAAATATTTTAAAAATTTTATTAAGTAATATATGTATATATAATATAAAAGAGATTGACGTGTTAAAAATGAGGTGTACAAACAATTCATTAAGTCTCTACAATTGTTCTATTTATTATTATCTAATAAATAACTATTAAAATATTTAATAGTTACTTATTGATTTATAGAATGAACTCCAATTTCTTTTTTCAACAAATGAACTCCAATTTTAAAGTTAACATGATATTTAAAATGTCGGTTAAAGCCCGCATCACGTGAAGTAAATAAAAGGGGGAAAAAAGGCAAAGAAAGCAACTTCATTCACATGAAAGTATTGAAAAGTAAACATAATAATAAATAAAACTAAATAAAAGAGTTCATTCACAACGAATGATATATTGTCATACCGATTCTCTCGCCTACCACTCCGCCAACTTCTCGCTTATTTGAATCAACATTCATCCCACACATTACGTTTCAGATTAGCAAAGACAGAGTGTGAGACAAAATATCACACGTTGTCACGTGTACAAATAACATTTTTTTAAAAACAAAAAATTTTAAACATCTTTCTTTTTTGTATATGTACCGTGATTAGAAGGCTCATATTTTGCCTCAATTTCTACATCTCCTGATCTGAACCGACACATTACGCGCACCTATTTCACACAACTCACATACTCAAATCTTACCCCAATTTACAGAAACATCAAAATCAATCACCGTTCAAAGCCCCATCACGAAAACACAAATCAATCCATGATATAACAAAACCTACACCAGATTATCATTTTTTTTATCACACAAGAAAGAAAAATGTCATTGTCAGCCGGAGAAAATCACGTCGCCGTTCTAGCATTTCCATTTGCATCCCACCCTTCAACTCTCCTAAAATTAATACAAAAACTATCATCTGCAGCACCCAAATTAAAATTTTCCTTCTTCACCACCCCAAGCACCATTGAAGCCCTTTTCCCAACAGAAACCCGTAAGAAATACCCAAACATAAACCCATACAGCGTGTCGGATGGGCTTCCGAAAGGGTTTCTTTTTGGGAGTAGTCATGTGGTACCTATTGAGTTATTCCTTAAGGTGACGCCCGGGAATTTCAAGAAAAGCATGGAAGAGATGGTGAGGGAGACGGGTTTGAAGATCAATTGTTTGCTTACGGATGCGTTTTTGTGGTTTGGGGGTGAAATTGGGGAAGAAATGGGAATCCCGTGGATTTCGTTCTGGACAGGAGCTCCTCATTCACTTTCAGCTCACATGTATACTGATGCTATTGTTGAAGCCTCGGGATCCGGTGAGAATCTCGTTTTCATGCATTGATTTACTTCCTTTTCTTTTTCTTTGGTGTTCTATAGAATTCTTGCGTTCTCATCATTTTTCGTTAGTTTTGAATCTTGAATTTATCCATAATCAAGCATCCTCTAGTAATTAGGTGATATATTAACATGTTAAGAGATGATAATGATGACCGGGTGAGATTTGCCACTCACAAAAAAATGTTGGTCCTGATGCTACATCACATAAACATGTAACTGTTGAACAGTATCTTTTGGAAGTAGCAGATTTCAGCTTATCGACGATGGACTGTTTTATTTATTTCCAAGTTAGCTACTAGTCAGTTGTATAATTACATCCAACCCCTCATGCCATCTCCAACCCAAAACTCAAAATTTTACCCAAAACACCACTTTTTAGGCTTGCTACAGTGAATTCTGCTCCAACCCAAAACACCAAATTCTGCAACAAATAAGAATTTCCTTAAATATTCTTCCACTATTCTATATTTAATCCATTTTTAATACATTTATACAAAGTCTTTAATTAATTTGTCAAATAATTTAATAATTTATTTATATTTCATAATTTAATAATTATTAATTTTATTTAAATAGTTTATGCATATTATGCATGATAATGTTTCTGGATAATATTATGTATGATAATGCAAGCTTTCATAATATCATGTAACGCCTCTTTTTGCCAAAAACATACGGGACCTTTGATAATTGCAAACACGAATATTGGCAAAAAGGGGTATATTTCCACAACCACCACCTCCTTCCTCAAATCAGTTTGCCAACTATTTCAACAATCTTGGTGGAGATGGAGATAATCTCCCGGATTATTGAAAAATATTTATGGAGTTGAAGATTCCCAAATAAATGAATTGTTGTTGATTTAATTTATATGTATGTTGTATTAGTTTTTTATAATCTTCTTGTTAATTTAGTTTCTTTATTGTGAAATATTCTATGTAATGTGTGTAATGTATTTCATCCTATGTTTGTAACGTACTTTGTTTAACTAATCTTATTTTATGTTAAATTATTGTTGTTGCATATTTTATATTTATTTAATTTAAAATAAATATATTTTAAATTATAAATATAAAATGTTTTTAATTATTTATTAATATTGGGTTTGAATATTAAAGAAAATAATAAAACAATGTTGAATAGTGTTTTTGGGTGATGAATAGTGAAATACAAAAATGGTGTGTGAATAGTGAAAAACCAAAAATGGAGGGGATTTGGGTACCCATTGAAGCAACTTTTACCCAAAAGTAGTGTTTTTGGGGGATTTGGGTACCCATTGGAGATGCCCTCATGCCCGGCAATAGATGATAGCCTCTAAGGCAACAGGGTATGTTGTTGTTGTTCGTATATAACACCTATGAAAAAGAACTTATACTTCCATGGTACCTCTATAACATAAATTCTCTTAGTTTGAACTAGGGGTTTTAAGCGAACCGAATAACTTGCGATCAGTTTGAGTTCGATTCGTATTTAATTCAAGTTCCTTCGTTATTTTTACTCAAATGAGTCGAGTTCGAATATCTAATTAGATTCGTTTATTAAAACGAGTCAAATTATTCGTAAAATATTCGGCTCGTTTAAAGAGTTATAGTACTTTCGAGCCGAATTTGAACAAATTTTGAAACTCGTTAAAATAAAGGAGTCGAGTCGAATAGACTGTTTAACTAAACGAATTTGAATTCGAAACATAATATTAACTACACTAGTCATTTACTATCAGAAACTTTTGTCCGTTAGATAGATCAACACTTAAAGTGGTAGTATATATATGTATCTCGATAATAGTTGTATCTTAGTATAATAGTGACCTGTAATGATTCTAATAACTTTTATGCATATGTATAATTGGGACAGATACAAAAAAGAATTATATCAATAGGATAAGAATAATTCAAACATATTTTACCTTCTTTATATGATTCGCTTCCATAAGTTAGGAATTAACATTAAGATGATTAGTAGTCCACTTTAGAATAACAAATTACTGTAAGTTCATACATATATTTTCATGTTGAATCCTTTGCATGATTATCTCAGTTCTTGATTGAGATGGACAAAATGTAGGTGGGGATGAAGCAGCAAACAAGACCCTAGATTTTCTTCCAGGAATGTCAGCATTCCACATCAAAGATTTGCCTGAAGAAATCCTTAAAGCCCACGAAGGCAAACCCTTCCCAAAGCTGCTGTACAACGTAGGATTATCAGCACCAAAAGCTACTGCCGTTGTGCTAAACGCCTATGATGAAATGGATCCAACAGTTATTGATGATCTCAAATCTAAGATCAAAAGACTTCTCACTGTGGGCCCTTTATCTTTAACCCCTTCTCCGCCACCACGAGTATCTGATGAAACCGGCTGCTTGACATGGCTGGACCACCAAGAAAAGGGCTCTGTAGCCTACATTTCCTTCGGCACCGTGTTATCACCGCCACCGCTCGAGTTATTAGCTGTGGCGGAGGCCTTGATGGCAAAGAAAATGAAACATCTTTGGTCTATAAGGGATAGTGCAAAACGCCATTTCATAGAGTTCCATGATCTAAAAATTGGTGAAAGTGGGAAAGTATGTGAATGGACTCCTCAATGGCAAATCTTGCATCATAAAGCAATAGGAGTGTTTATAACTCATTGTGGTTGGAGCTCAATTTCGGAGAGTATTGGAGGAGGGGTGCCAATGATATGTAGGCCATTCTTTGGGGATCAGAAGTTGAATATGAGAATAATTCAGGACGTGTGGGGAATTGGGGTGGGAATTGAAGGGGTTGGTTTTACCAAAGATGCGGTTTTAAGTGCCTTGGAAGTAATTTTTGATGATAAGAAAGGGGAGAAGATGAGAGAGAATATATGTAGCCTTAAAGAAAGAGGGAAAAAGGCTGTTGAAGAAGGTGGAAGCTCAGTTGAAAATTTAAAGATCTTGGTTCACATGCTAAACAGTTCTAATGCGTAAGGCCTATAAGTATTTCAGGGTTTTAGATTAACCCATTAAGTTTTCAAGTATTCTATGTTAGTCCAGTGATAAACTTATTAGTTCAAATTGCTTTAATGACTTTTCTATATGTAACCAACTATAAGATATTCTAAATTTTTTTCTAGTCATTTGGTCTGGCTAATTCGATCGTATATTGAAACTTCTTTTGCAATATTTTGGTAACTGCCGCGTGCATTAAGTATATATATATATGTATATATATATATATATATATATATATATATATATATATATATATATATATATATAAAAGATAACTGACATATACATTTAGATGCAAAAGTTTGCACTACAATCCCGAACGTCTCCATTGTCCAGTTTGTAAGTTTTATAAAGAATACAAATTAGAATCACTTAACGATCTCGCAGGTGGAATGTCATGATTTAGTGTCCACAGAGTGTACAAACTTAAATAAGCAATCCAATAGAAAATGTAATGCTAAATTGACTACCTACCTTTTGTCCCCTGGTTTCACTCAATCTATGAATGACTACACTTTGTTCTTTAAACAAACATCTGGTTCTTTATTGTTAGCTTTGGTATATGTAGATGACATCATCCTAGTTTCTTCTTCTTTGCCATCTATACAGCCTCTTAGGTCTCAGCTTCACACCACATTCAAAATTAAGGATCTTGTTGACCTTAGGTACTTCTTGGGAATAGAAGTAGCCAGGTCACATTGTGGGCTTGTGCCAAATCAAAGGAAGTATGCATTAGAATTGCTGGAATGCACTGGTTTCTTGGGAGCAAAAGCCTGCTAAAACTCCCATGGAGGCCAATCTAAAACTCGCTCATGGTGACTCCCCTTTGCTGGTTGAGAATTCTGCATACAGAAGTTTGATAGGGAAGTTAATCTATTTAACAATCACAAGGCCAGACATTGCCTTCTACGTGCAGCAACTTAGTTAATTCCTTGATTGTCTAACAGAACACCACCTCAAGGCTGCCCACATGTTGCTCAGATATATCAAAGGGACAGTAGTTCAGAGACTTTTCTATCCTTCCAATACTCAGTTGCAATTAAGAGCTTTTGAGGATTCTGACTGGGCAGGATGCACAGAGACTAGGAGAAGTGTGATAGAGTTTTGTGTGTTTTTGGGAGAGGCTTTGATATCCTAGAAAGCTAAGAAACAAACTACCGTATCAAAATCTTCAGTAGAAGATGAGTATAGAGCCTTAGCAACCTTGGTGTTTGAGGTACAATGGTTATTATATTTGTCTCAGGACTTGCAGCTTGAAAAACAAGAACCAGTGAAGGTGTTTTGTGACAGCAAGAGTGCTATGCACATTGCCGGGAATCCAGTCATCCGCGAGAGAACAAAGCATATAGAGATAGATTGTCATATAGTAAGAGAGAAGGTGCAAGATGGCATAATCAAACTCATGCCACTCAGGACTGATTTCCAGGTAGCAGATATTTTTACAAAGGCTTTGGATTCAAGAAAGATGAATAGTCTTATGAGCACATTTGAGGTATATAACATATATAGAAAGCTGAGCTTGAGGGTGTGTTAAAGATGGGTTGAAAATGCAACATGCACAGCAGCAGGAATATGATCGAACACATACTACATTCTATCAAACACCTGGAAACTGAGTTGATCATGAAGAAAAACATGCTGCAACTGATGTCTGAGGATCATGGGAGCCACGCAGGATTGAAAAAGATGATGATGGTTGGCTAAGACCACGTGATTGCCATGGGTTAAGAAGGAGTTTGTTGCAACAGTTTACAACTGCATGCACAAACAATATTCGCAGGTGATGGCAGGCGGGAAATGTTCAAACAAGTGAAATAACGATTTTGCTTTTATGTTAATGTTATACCCCGTGACTTTTAAGCACGACTTTCAATACTTTAGGTCAACCTTGAATGCAATTTAATTAATAATGTAGACTGTGATACTTAGTTACTTAAAATATAGAAAAATAAGAAGAAGGAGTTAAAAGTAGAATTAAAGGTAATTAAAGAAAATTACCTAAAAGGTCCCTACTAAAGGATAGGAGAGTTACACAACTCTTAGTATAACTCCCCATCTCAGCCTAAGGGGGACGGTTAGAACACCAAAAAGGAGAGGAGAAAGCCGCAGGAGAAAGAGAGAGAAGAGAAGAAGAAGAGAAGAAGAAGAAAAGGAAGAAAGAGCGACCAATTTAGGTGCAATCCCTACCGAAATTCTGCAGTAAATCCGTAAGCTGAACTAGAAACAAAGGCAAGTAATCTTTCTATACGCTTTACGCTAATTTTGTTACTTTAGGTCCTATGTTCTTACAAGGAGAAAACTTGGATCACACATTAGTAATCTTGATTTGTCTATGTTAAATGCTTTACTATATGTAATTGTTGTTGCTAGTTGCGTAAAGTCTTGTTCTTTGGGCCATATTTCTGAAAATGGTTATGTGGTGCTTTGTTGTTTGTCAAGCATGCCCATGAAAGTGTATTCTTGATGTGTTTATTGTCTTGTTCTATTCTCATGTTGGTTGTCTACACCTAGATGTTTGAGAGTAAGTGCAGGGAATTGAAGGAGGAATGATGGCATTGTTATAGACTTGTTGTGTTGGGAATGTTGATGATATCTTTTGAAGGTTGTGAATGATAGAAGGTTAAGAGTGGATATTATTAGACATAACTAAGCATCAATTCATGTTAGATGTGTGTTAAGTATGACGAATCTAGATGGTAAGATGATCTTGAGAGGTTTATCATGAAAGGGTTGAAGGAGGAAGGAGATGGGAGGAAGTTAATGCAGAAAAACTGCAGTTTAGAACCGTCAGAACACTTCGAACACCTACATTAGGCGCTTCAAGTCACATTAGGCGCCTAATGTAGGCGTTCAATGTGTCCCAGAGCATCTCCGTACACTTTGAACACCTACATTAGGCGCTCGATGTCACATTAGGCGCTTCATGTAGGCATTCGATGTATACGGCACATCCCCGAACACTTCGAACGCCTAGTATAGGCGCTCCATGTCCACATTAGGCGCTCCAAGTAGCGCTCGAAGTATACTGGAAGTCTTTTTGACCCTTTAGGCGCCCTATGTATGTGTAGTAACTTTATACACTTCTTATGAACATAAAATGCAACGGTATTTGAAGTGTAATTGAGGTGTAGATGGTAAGTTTGATTAAGTAAAAATAAGATTGAATCTCAAGTGAATTAGTGAGGCGAACGGACTTGGAAAGATACGAACATGGAGTGTTTGAGGTGCAAGACCGTATACTTGATATGTAAGATGTATGTGTGTGTGTGTGTTACCTGCTTGATACGAAGTTACATGTGCATCCTGCATCATGACATGAGCACTTGCATTTGATTTGAGAATTGCTTTGTGAAAGAACATGTGTGTACAAGAGAAGTTTAAAGTTTTCAAAAGACAAAATGGCTGCTGGTTGATCGCAGGGTATAAAAGTCACGCCTACGAAAGCATGGTATAAAAGCGTGACCTGTGAATCAACAGCAGGGTATAAAATATGTTATGGGGTCGTGGACCTATCAGCACGGAAAATAAAGTATTTTATAGGGCCGTGGACCTATCAGCACGGATATATGATATATGTAATGGGGCCGTGGACCTTTCAGCACGGGGTATAAAGTTATATGTTATGGGGCCGTGGATCTTTCAGCACGGGGTATAAAGTTCTGTTTGCTGTGGACTGATCACCCACAGGGTATAAAGTTCTGCTACGCGAAGAATATGATAAGAAGAGTTATGAAATGTTTTATGAAATGACACGCATGACATGTTTATGAAAGAAGACATATGCATGGGTGTTGTGTGTGATTTTAAAGAAGTACATGCATCATGATACACGAAGCATAAGATTGATGTGTAAGAGATGTGACTAGTTTATGACTTGCTTATGATGATATGTTGTTTTAGTACATGTTTATTCTCGTGTCCGTGTATCATTTATGTGTCTTATCTGTTTTGAGACATTCTTATAAAGATACTACTTGCTAACCCGAGCACCTTATTTTGGGCAATGATCTATACACTGGTGACTCGTCGTGTGTGATCCCGTAAGGTGTATAGACGGGTTACTTGCTGGCGATAATTTCGCTAAGAACAGATACTCTATTCCTTTTCAGGTGAGCCGGAATATGAAATGATATTTATCGAAGACGATGGCGAGTGGGCTCAGTGGGATGATGGACATGGAAGTAGATAGATGTTTGCTTACTTTCTTTATGTTGGAAAACTTGATGTTTATTATGTTGTACTGGAGGATAAGTTAGACAGTTGTCTGAACACCCTTTTATTTCCGCTGTACTTTCTGGTTGTATTAATGATGATGAAGTTTTAAATTTGATGACGTTTCCGCTGATTTATCTTACGTCATGAATG
This sequence comes from Eustoma russellianum, assembly GCA_036186865.1. Taxonomy (NCBI): domain Eukaryota; kingdom Viridiplantae; phylum Streptophyta; class Magnoliopsida; order Gentianales; family Gentianaceae; genus Eustoma; species Eustoma russellianum. Next base: position 5,605,853 of record AP025059.1, on the reverse strand, counting down.
ATGTACGCTTGATCTGCTTTGACGCTTCGGCGGGTGCACTGGTTCCGATGACGGTATCGGGCCGGGGCGCTACAGTTAATAACTAAAGGAAGTTAGTTATCAAGATTATTCTTGTAATTTTGCGTTGTCTTCCTGCTTCGTTATACTTTTCATTTCCAATGAGTTAAGGACACACTCTTCCTTGACTTTGGAATATGATGGAATAAAGCAAAATGATTCACTAAATTAACTTTCTTATATTGTGAAGTAGCATCATTATGGGTCATCCGGAAACAACATTCTAACACATGGGCATGGTTGCGTACATCCGATCCCCCATACCCCGCTATAAACAGAAACCTCTAAAGACAGAAGCCTCTAAAGCAATGAGGTAATGTTGTTGTTGTTCCTTCTTCATTATATACTGCAATTCTGCAGCATTGACATGTATGGAAAATTCCCTCAAATTCTCTCTTTTGTGTTCATAGTTTTTTCTCTCCTTGCTTTTGCTATCTATTTCTTCTAGCTTTATATCGAATCGTTTGATTTTGTAGTATTTATCAAAATTTGACATAAGGTGAAGAAGAAAGGAGGAGGACGATGTTTAGGGGGGGGGGGGGGGGGGGGGCAGAAAGAGTAGAAAATTGTGGAGAGTGGTTTGGAATCACATGAAACTTGTAGAAGAATAGACATAGTCACTAAAACCGCGCTTGCTTGACGGTCGGACCGGCAGAACCTGTGAACCGTCTCCTAGACCAGGCTGGTTCATTTATCTTGTCGTTTAAGTATAAGACCCGATATAATCAGTTTAGAATCGCCGATGACCTCGAGACCGAGAACCTGATCAGTCATTGAATGAACCAAAATGATGAGCCAGCAACAACGACTATTCGTCGTCCCATGCCGGTGCGACTCTGAACCGCTCCGTTTTACTGAACCGGAGAAACAGGCAGTGCTAGCGGTGGAACAGAAGTATTGCGCAAAGAAAAAGAAAAAGAGAGAAGGATAAGGAAGCTATGAGAACGGGAAAAAAGACAGCAGTGGCATAGTTTCTCCAAAAACAGCATTAGATCTGTTTTCCAAAAGCTTCGGCCTTTTATTTTCCTGAGAAAAGAGCGGTGTTCTTTTCATATAAAGAGGAAGAAAAGGGTTCTAGGGGTTACTTAATGGGCTATTATGTTTTACAGGCCCTTTAATATACCATAATGGTTTCAAGGCCCATTAAATTGTTGTTATTATCTTTTTCTACAAAGGCCTACTAAATTATTTGACAGAACAATACACTGATTAAGTCGCCATATATATATGTATATATAAATCTTTTATAGCAGTGTTCATAACATATAACTAATATATGTAGGTCCACGTTAACTATGAAATGATTATCCAACACTTGTAGAGATATGACGAACTGCAATCCAAGCGTAGCCTAAAAGAATCCTCATCTGAAGCCCTATATTTCGTCCCCCAGGAAAAAAAAAATGTTGGATCTGTGAACTGCATTCCTTTCCTACTGCTTTAATGGTTTGGCTTTTGGATAGAACGTCTTGCGTAGCAAACGGGAACTTTTCTCTACTTCAATATGTTCTCCTTCCTTGATCCCATCCCGTAAGCAAATACAAACATGTCCATACAATAGACTGTAAAATAATAACACTAGCAATTGTAATTGCCACTTGTATCTCACATAAAAATTATACAATTCTGGCAACAGTCATGTCACATGATGGGTGAAAATTATCCTCTGAGAAAACGACAAAATTTTTTGTTAAGTTACAGCACGGTGAACGTCACTTTGTGAAATTGGCATTCGGTCAACCTCAACGCCTAAATGCCTGCTCGGCCAAACAATAAACCAAGGTTAAAACACCTGCTCGGTCGAGCAGGCTCAGAGCCCGTACAACCACGAGACCTTGCCTCGTCCCTGTAAGCTTGGCCATTGAGACCGGCCATTGAGCTCGACCAGGACACCTAAGCAGACTTCTACCAGGTGCCGGATATAGCAAGACGTTGCGACACCTGGCGACACACGGTTAACATGCAGACACTCCTCACCATCACTAGCTTAACACGTGTCATCAGTCTATTAATCTTGTGCATGCATTAGCTGTCCCAAACACATAAAGGAGAGAAAAGAAAGAGAAGAAGAAACAAGTCCAAAAACCGGACAGAAAAACTATCATCATCCTCTATCTAAAAAAGCGAAGAAGACCAGGTTTTCACCATTAATAACAACTCTTCTTATTAACTCCATCAAAAATTATTATGACTGACTTGAGCGTCGGAGAGTTTTTTTGGGGACCTCTAACAGTAATCTTTCCTCTCAGGTCGACAGAAAGACAACATTCACTGATTGACGGAGCATTAATGGCATTTCTGAGTGGATCATCTCTGATTTGTTGGTAAGGATCGGACCTCATCATCACATAAGTATTTCTGTAAGACGATAGGTAACATGACATTATTCGCACCGCACCATCTAGAATACAAGGAAATCCAATTACAAAGTAACTATTACATCAAATTGCATGCTCAACTCGCAAATATATATGTTACATGCGTGTCATACATCCAAATTGAACCATTTTCAAATTTCTGCCATATAATCTTATCATTATGCACAAACACCATTGTTTTAGCAATTGCACCAAGTCATATGGTTCATACAAGACATCTAACACCAACTGTACTAACTCTTTCACATACAAATACAAGTGAAACTCCCTCATTCAAATTCCTTCGATTATATAAATAAAACATACGATTTTCCCTGAAAATATTCCCTTTAAGTCCTCAACTATTTAACAACACTTGAAAAAGAAAACCTTGTATGTTTTTTCGTGGGCGAACCTAGAAGTTAAATTCCAATCGACTCGAATGAAGAAAGCTCCTCTTCTCCCTTATGAGAACCAAAATAACACATGCACATCCAGCTTTTCTCCCTACATATTGTACCCTAGTGCATAATCATTGTACATCTCTTCAGATTGAGGAATAAAACAAGCAGATTCCCACGAACTAGAAGTAGCAGAATTGGCTTCAACATCAGTTGATGACCACCACTTGAGGCCAACCCTCGATTCATCATCGACATCTCCAAGACAACTTTCCAATTCAGCCATCTGACTCTCCAAGGACTGAAAACCGACGGTTGATTTGTAGTTGGCCATATAATTCTCAACATCAGCTTGTGTGAATGTGGGATTAATCTGCTGAACACTTGAGTCTGTCTGTTGTGGAACATAAATTTTGTCACACATGTTACCATCCATATCTTTTCCAATGAAAAGATTATGGTTGTCTTGTGATGATGGTGATGATGATAATGATGTCCCATTAGGCGAATTTTCAAGTAATTCGACACGTTCCATAGGTCGTGATTGTTGATGGTTAGGAAGACTAAGTGATGGGATTTTTTCCATTGGTGGATTCTCTAGGGTTTGGAGCACTTCTTCTTGCAGTAAATTATTTACCTTTGGCCAAAGGGAAGGATTGTTGTAGAAAGAAAAAGGGTTTTGGAGATTTTGAAGTTGCATGTGGAGTTGAAGCCTTTCAAGAGCTGAATTACTTAGGTTTTGCAAGAAAGGGTTTTCTTCTTCACTATTAGCAACCTCTTGATCATTTTCTGGCACTGACAATCTGTTCATCCGAGATTGTTTTCTCCTTCCTAGTAATTTCTTCTTGAGCTTTGTATTCCAATAGTTCTTGATATCGTTGTCTGTTCTTCCAGGCAACTGGGCAGCAATTATTGACCACCTAATGTTACAAAACCCAAGATTTTGGTCATAATCAACTTTAGCTCGTAGATTTTAATAAGAATATAGTTCTATAATAGTGTATAAGATTATTAGTTTAAGGGTTTTGCAATATACAGATTTCAAGAAAATATTATAGTCTGACATGGTTCTATAAGAACAGAGATCAATGGATTTTAAGAGGTCCTTCTTACACAAAGATCCACTACCTATGGAATCTTCATCTAAAAAAATACGATATCTTGAGAATTAATAATGAACAAGAACAATACAAGAAAAAGGCAAAGAGCATAATTGACAAGGGGTAAAGGACAAGTATTTTGGTTGAGATTCATTTGAAATGAAATTGTAACATATAGGGGAGAGAAAAGAACCTGCTGCCAATACTGATATATAGGCTGCAGATGATGTTGTCCTCTTCTTCAGTGAATCCACCATGCTTGATGTTGGGTCTAAGATAATTAAGCCATCTAAGTCTGCAGCTTTTTCCACACCTCTTTAGCCCTATTAATCAATCATGGTAAACCAAAACTTTATCACTATCAAACTATCCAAACTTCTTCCATATATACTACTTTATGTAGCATCGACACGAATCGCCAGATCAAAAGGGAATCAAAATCAGAATGAAAAAATGTAATAAATCATGAGTTAAGGAAAAGAGATTATGTGTAAGTAAAATATTTTTACCAATCTTTTGGGGAAGAGCAATCCAATTCCCACCAGTACCATGTTGCTCAATATATTCCTTAAGCTTGGCATCTTCTTCAGGGGACCATGGACCCTTCTTTACATTAGCTTTGTCACAACAAGGGGCTCTACCCATGTTTTTTTCTTCAACTTTTTAGTGTAGGTTGACTTTCTTGGATGATCACCTTGGACTATGATTTCTTGATTGATAGAAAATAGAAGAAAGTTGTCTTTGATTGTTGAGGAAAAATGCTTGTGGAGAAGACCTGATTTTATAGGTAGAAAAATTGGGTGATGTGATGCTTATGAGAACCCACAAGGTCTTGATTTTCTTCTAGGGTTTTCTGCAGCTTCTTTCTCTCTACAGTTGGATTAGTTCAGTCAGAATTGTTTATTAATTAATTAAGAGTAATTATGTGACATTTTTCTGGCCTGTCAATTACTTTATTCATAGCCCTTTTGAGCTGTGCATTATTTTAGTACCTGGAGGCAGTAATTGCAAATATATATTAACGAATAAGGCTCCACCTTAGTCGTTTGTCAAAAACACTATTTGAAATTTCCGACTCTGAAAATTTAAAATTACTTCATATTTCACAAAATTTTGGTTTGTAATGAGAGATTTCCGTTTGCCCTTGCAACAAAAAGTATGGTTTTTTTGAGTTAAAATGCTAATATATTGACAAAAAAATTAAAGCGTCAAGGGGATACACTACTTGTAGATCATATATGATGACCTACATATATTGTTCCGTAATGTAAATCAATATTAAACAATAGGTCCAGATTTTGTGGGTAGAGACTATTCATCACTCTATACACGTGAGTGCAGATTCTATGTGTTAATCCCTAGATACAAATGATGCTCATTCAAAAATACATATGTTATGAGCTTGCTGATATGATACACCGTGGCAGTCAAGGAAATTTTTGCTGCCTTGGCTATCAGAGCTTTTCCTTTGAGTCTGCGTGAACTCCTGGTCAGAAGTCTGTTGATGGATCTAATTTTCCTTGGTAGAGCTAGCCATGATGAGATAGTTAGCCAAACCTGTCTAGTAGACGAGCATGAAAAAAGTAGGTGTTGCAGCGTCTCTTGTTCATTCGAGCATAAGTGACATCAACTGTCCTCCAAGTAAATTAGTCTTTCCTTGGTGGGAAGCCTGTTCAGCCCAACAAACCACAGGATGAAAGAGTGTTTGGTAGTCACTGACGAGTCCCAAACAATCTTGGCTAGACTAAAAAATTGAGGGGGGGGGGGGGGATGAGAGAGGGAATAAAATATCAAACCGTTTGTTTCATCAATTTTATGCAGCAACCATTTTACTAGATTATTTTTTTTTATTTTTAACTTCCTGATATGCTTTTCCTTTCTAGATGAATATTAGTCCATGTAGGTTTTAGTACCTCACACATATGCTGAGACACATTCCACATGTTTTATTCTAGTAGATAGTCATATCACATATTTCTTAAGCAAGAATATTTGCGCTAAAGTAAAATGATTTGTAAAGAACTCAAACTATGTTCGTCGTTAGAAGTTAGAAGAGCTTTAAGAAAGGTATTGGTTAATATAATTCGCATTTTAACCAAAAAAAAAATATTGGAATCGCAACTCAAGTACAACAACAACTCGTACCTAGTATATCTTTGCGACAGCAAAAGCTCTCCCTAGGTTTGAAGAGTGTGAGAGACAGACAAGCAATATCTATATCCCAAAGATATATAGTTTGCTTCCACTGAGAATCCCTGCTCTATATGTACCTGTATAAATAACACAATAATAGAAATATAGTGTGTCAGTGAATGGATTTAGTAAATACAAATAGAAAGTTTTCAATATTAAGATTGTCATAACCGTGTATATACACAAATAATGAAAGATAAAGACTATTCATAGTTTGAGAGTAAAGAGTATTTGTAATTTTATATGTAATTTATTATCGATTTACGAAATCATAGTGAGAGCGGGGAATGATAAGAAGAGCCACTTATATATTTAAAATTTTGATGTGACTAAGTAACTAAAGAATGTTCATGGATATACTTAACCTTTAATTTCAACCACACAGAGTATACAAGAGTGTAAGTATTGCTTAAAATTGACAGATGATTTAAATGATCCTCAAAGCACAAGCTGATAAAATAAAATAAAATATACAATCACACTAGATAGATTGGTCACTCGGGAAACAAGTACTCTTTCGTCTCAAAAATTGTAATATATTTGATTTTTTTATAATTTAAAATTAATTATGTTAAAAAATAATTGTAACAAGGCTTATGGAATCGGGAGAGTAACTAAGAGAGAATTAAGACAAAATCATTTCTGTTTTTTTTTTCCTTACAGTTGCTAAAAGTATTTTGAATAACATAAAGATCATATTTATCAAGTGTTGGATCTGGCGATTCTTTTATGTATTATTTTATAATATATATATATATATATATATATATATATATATATATATATATATATATATATATATATATATATATATATATATATATATGCACATACTGAAAGAAAGATGGAGCAAATCCCCTTGAAGTGAGTAGAGCGTAGTGTAACGAATTTCTGTAATTGTATAAGCGGTGTTTTTTATTGGACTTTTTAGCTAGAGTATTTGGTTATTATTAAGATCTAACTCTACACTAAATCATATAGAAAATTCCGTTAGTTTTCTTCCCACACATTGTCAAACCAAAAAGATCTTTTGTTCATATCCGTACTTGTTTCGCATTTTTCTGTTTCCATTACACAATATCAAGCAAGTATAAATTGGAGTCTTCATCTAGTGGGTTAGAGGAGAAGGTGAGCCATATATGTTCCCCCGATCTTTTCAAATTCTGAATTTTCTGGCAAACTTGTGCCAATTCTATGAGGAAGAAAAGATCATTTACCATGCACGCACCATCAAATGCGGTAACGTCGATAGCTCGACATATATATATACACACACATATATATATACATACACACATATGTGTGAGAGAGAGAGTGTGTGTTTTAGTCACTTGTAATGTTTAAATTTTTATGTTTATATGTTTTCTGCTTCATAGTTTGCACAATTTGTTTGTCATATAAATAGTGGTACACTCGGGTTATTCAATAACTGTAACTTGTTCATGGAGTGCGCATCCAACAAATCGATCATCAACCAGACGAATTTACATGATTTTCGAATTCATACCTAATGGAGACCTTTTTATGTAATCTTCCAACATTTACAAGTCCAGCTGACGTGTGTCGAGATCAGCAATGGTGTACTAACCTGAACAATGTAATGGTCATGCTGAGAAATAATGTCGACAAACATAATACATTTTTTTGAGAAAAAAAAAGGAACGCAATAGTCAGTAATTACAGTGGACGACTTTTTCATACGTACCTTTCATATACGATATATTATATTCTTATATGACGTTTTTGTGGTTCTTTATTATTAAACTTTATAGGACTTTATTATTATCATTATGGTTCTACCTTTTTTTATTGTTATGTAATTCAACCCAATCATAGACCTCAGTTGAAAATTTTTACACACAGAGGACCTTATAATCCCTTGTTTTCACGTGAAAGTCGCTGTTTACATTCGTCAATCACAAGTATTTTAAATTAAATTTTTTTTTTGCTTTATGCAACTCAAGATGACAAGTCGGCAAGAAAACCGCATATTTTAAAGCTAAAAAGCCATCAATAATAGCATGAAATCAAGATGTAACAAATTAGATGTCGTTTAAAACTCAAAGAACTTTTTAGAGAGGACCCACTCATTGACCTTGGTTGCCTCTAAAGATACATTTTTTCGGGATAGGATCTCCTCACCGCTCTCCCCTCACCGCGTGCGTGACCGCGCGACACGTGGCAAAAAAGGGGGGTGGTGAGGCTGGGTGAAGGTAACCCTCATCCAGCCTCACCACCCCCTACTGCTGCCACGTGTCGCGTCTTGGGCCGCGCGGTGAGGAGATCTCATCCCCATTTTCTCACGGCTAGTTCCTATCCAACTACACCCCAGCCCCTCCCCCCTTCCTCGCAACCAAAAAAAAAGTAGGGGAAATTGAGAGAAATTAATTCTCGTCTTAATCGTAAAAATATCACATATTCTTAATTTTATTCTCATCTTAAGCACATCAAGCCAAAATACTATAACAACAGCATTATATATTGCATTCGAGGCTTCCGCCTATGGCAGACTATAGAAAGATCGAATGTACGCAACCATATCCATGTGTTGTAAACTCATATAGATTGTTTACCGATGACCTATAATGAAAATTGTGTGAAGTTATATCGATCAACTGCTACTTCATAAAAGAACATCATCTAATTTAATGAGTCATTTTGCTTTATTCCATCATATTTCAAAATCATTGAAGAGTGTGTTTTTTACACCACTAGAAATGGAAGGAACGTCAACCCAAAATGAAAAGTTATTTTCAGTATTATTTTGTATATTTTCACTATCTTTATACGGATATTTAAACATAAATTCTTGTTTGAGAACGAACATCGAAATTCGCTAAGACAAATCAGCAAACGAGCCGAAAGAACATCAGGTGGCTGGCTATTCCTCCAAGCAAACGCGAAAGAACTCGTAATGCCTATCTTGACTAACAAATAAGCTGTGAAATTACACCAAAATAATTAACCTAAAACACATGAATAGAACAAATCTTGCAATGAAAAAGCCTCCGTAATGACGGTTCATCAACTACATCAGCCAAAGATAATAAATCGTAGTTCGAAAACTGGTCTTAAATTGTTTTTCAAATTGAATGGTAACGAAACGGCTATTAAAATGAAAAGAAATAACATTAGTGATAGTCTCACTTTCAACCCCCTACCCCCAACATAAGAAAAATGAATGGTAATATTGAGGAAACTTCAAAAATCCCCTCAACTGAACACTTCTTTTCTCACGAGTGGATATTTAGCACATTAAATAAGTAAACAAAAAAAAAAAGAAAGAGCTTAACAAGATGATAGTTATAAAGTTTATATACAATACTGTATATAAACTTTATTATTTTTCGGGTAGCTATTTTATAGTGTGTATTATGTGTAATTGTAAATACAGTTGTCATTATAAGAACAGCTGAAACCGTCGTGAAAATTATCCACTGGGCTTATCATGTAAATCATGTACTTCACCTTCTTGTTGTTCTCTATTTTTTTAAAAAAAAATTTTTAGCTTGTTCGAAGAGTGCATGATTTTTTAAATCTAACAAGAGGATCCAAATCTCGTTTAACTAATGCATACAGAATTATATATCCACATGATCCAAGGACCTAGAGTGGATATGTTTTTTCCCATTTGCTATTTCGCTTAGAAGAACAAGTAAGAAGACGTATCGATATAAAGTTTACATAATGACCGTTACGAAAACTTTTCACAAAGTGCCGATGAAATCAGACATCAAATGTAATACATCAAGAAAAACATTGAAGGCTAATCACGATGATCCAAAAAGTAACCCCTTTCTAAAATTATTATTCTTGATGATGATCATAATAATAATAATAATAATAATAATAATAATAATAATAATAATAATAATAATAATAATAATAATAATAATCATTAATTAACGGTACAAATTCGAGGGGAGAAAGTACCCCACTATCGAAGAAAAACAGGAAGAAACTATATCAGAATTCAAAAAGAGCACTGACGATTACAACAGAAAACTAATATATATTATTATACTAAACAAATGGAGTCAGATCTTTAGGGTGAAGAAAACATGTTTCTGATTGTCTTCATTCTCCTGCCTATATTCTCTCTCTCTCTCTGTCCATTGACACTCCATTATTTCGTGCATCATCAAGAAGACTCATCCCTACACTTTCTATTTATTATATTTAGGGTCATCAAAGTAGTCTTGCTAAGTAGCTAAGCATGACTTTGGACTCGTTAATCGTGGGCGTATGTGTAGGTTGTCTGGTAAAAATCTTATCAATTTAAAAAAGTAATAAATTTTTGATTTACATGTTCTGCAAAAATCTTTGGGGTCAAGACGATGAAAGCCTCTTGAATCAGGGTATGATCTTTTGTATCTAGATAAACATGACTTTTTTTTTTGGTTTTTTTAATCAGAATTGATAGGGAATTATTGATGGCAACTTCATTGACTTAACTCAAACGTCAAATTAATCCACCTACTATTTCATATGTCCTTAGTATCACGCTCTTCTAGTCTTCCTACCAAATAATCTTGATAAATTTTTATGATTTAACAAAATTTGGGCGAGAGGTATAAACCTCCTTTAAAATTTCAGAAAATCTAACAAATTTTTTTTGATAATTACCGTATTAGAATCTAGTTTTTAAAAAATCCTTATTGCACGGGTTAGTATTTATATCGATGCATGCTAGGTGCGTAGTAAGTAATGTTTTAGAACATGTCTTACGTATACCAATAAATAGAGGATAAAATATAGAGGATCTAATCATTGGAGAATTATTAAATGTTGCTAATTTCATCCGGTAACCATAAAGGCATACCCATATACTTGCCTGGAGATGGGATCTCCTCACCCCCTACACCGTCACCTCCTTGCTCACTGCCCGTCACGTGGCAGCAAGGTGAGGTGGTGAGGTTAGATGAGTGTCACCCGCATCTAACTTCATCACCCCATCTTGATGTCACGTGACGGACGGTGATCAAAGGGGTGAGGAGATCCAGTCCCCTTGCCATGGGATAGTAGGACTGAAAGATCGAGACTTCTATTGGGCCATATCATGGTATCAGAGTCAAGTTATTAGACATAGGATCACGCGTTGCTCATCTATAATTGACCATTTATTGTTATTTTCTTTCACTCGAATATAAACGTTCATGTATGGTTTGTTATTTAGTCACGTGTATATATCACTTCACGTTGTCACGTGAAATCAGACATTGAGATTTGTTCTATATTGGTTAATTTGAAAAAAATACATGCTTATATAAAGAAAAAATACGAACGCATATTGTCTTAAATTTTTGGATGGATATGAATCTCGACTCAGTAACCCCCAACTTTCAATAGTGCTCATTGACTCAAAATTTTGTTAGATTTGATTATTTGAATCATTCGGTAGCAAATTACATGTACTTCTCCATACTTCTATAAAGCCTGGCAAACCTCTAGATAGCGTAAATTTGAGGCTATTATTAGAAGGGCTAAATTGATTGATCTAGCATACCCCAAAGTCTTCTAAGGGTTTGACATATCTAGAGGACATCATAGTTGTTTAGCATATAATAACCTTTGATCTTATCATCTTTCTCCCTCGATTTTTCTTTTTTCTTTATTTTTTTTGGGGTGGACAAGACCCAACCAAGAGACGTATTAGCTGAGATCAATTTGAGTCCTAATCCCTCATAAATATAAATTATGATTTATCTACAATGTCAACCCTAGGTTTCAACAAAACCATCACTTTTTGGTATCCAAGGATTTGACTTGTGCTTTAGAAATGGACAAGTACTATATCGAACTTTCTTTTTGTACTCTGTGCTTATTCCTTTCTTAGACCCGTTCTCCTTGGCCAAGTTTATTTCCTGAAACGTCTTGATTAGACCTTGAAATCCAAGTGGAAAAAAAAAAGAATCTGAAGCACTAAATTATCTTGCATATCTTTGTTGGGAGTTAGATCATATTCAACTTTGTTAGCTCATGATTTTATTTCTATTTTCAATGGGTTCAATGACACACTCTTTCTTGAATATGATAGAATAAAACAAAATGACTCATTAAATTGGATGAGCTTCGTATATTGTGAAGTAGCAGTTGATCGACACGTAATTTTCATTATTGGTCATCCGTAAACAACCTCTGTGTTTTCTAACGCAACGCATGGGTATGCTTGCGTATATCTGACCCCTTCATACTCGCCTTAGGCGGAAGCCTCTAAGGCAATCAGATAATGCTGTTGTTGTAGCTCATGATTTTACCATTGCTCCAACACTTCGCCTAATTACAACCAAAAAAAAAAAAGGAAATCGAGAATCACTCATGAATACAATTAAGTAAGACAAAAACGTAAAGCGTATGAAGAATTTTGGTCATTGCATTTGTATTTACAGCGCATCAGTTTGGTTCATACAACTAAATGAAAGAAAGAAAAAAACATTATGTGGATACAGTGCATTTTTCCTCAACGACAATCTTTCAAAAGAATATATATATATATATATATATATATATATATATATATATATATATATATATATATATAGTCAAAGAATACGTGGCATCAACTAGTGGTAAGAGTTGGGTATTCTTGTTAGAGATCAACGCTTATAGTATTCCACTAGAAATTACAAAATGAAATTTCAGAATGACATAGCATGCAAAATATGTGTCACACTTCAAATGGTACGTTGAATATGAATAACTTAGAGTAATGTGGATGAATCAGTATTATAATCAAATGTAAATGACATTGAGATATCTATTTTGAAACAATGAAAGACATAGTCCAGAATAGTTGATATTGAATTCTTGTATGTTTGTTATAACACTGTGGACAAAGTTGTGATGCACTACAAAATGTTACATAATAAAAGTGATGAAACCAGAACCTAACTGCTGAGTACGACAAAGGACTTCCACGTTAGTCCATGTAAGTCCATCTTGATCAGCTCAAGCTCTGCTCCTAAGGCCTAATTGTGCTATTTTGGTAGACCTTGACTAGTCGACATCGGCCAAGCTAGTTCTATCCAATGAGTCACAAGACAAGGCCAAGGCTTAAGCTCTATATCGGCCGTAAGTCAGCTCGGCCAGAGGCCGAAGTCAGGTCAGCACGGCCATCACTTGATCTGATCAGAGTACATACGAAGGGCTTAGCCTGGTCTGGTCAGCCTGTTCGGCTCGGCTCGGCCTCCATCTGGTATTCTGGCCGAACCACACACGAAGCGCTTCAGCTCGGCCACAGTATGCTTTGGCAGAATCCTGTCACTCTGCAAGCTTGCCCTCCTAGCCTGACGCATGGCGACACTTGGCTTTCATGCAGCACAGAACTGCCAGCAGCGCATCCATTCACCTCCACATGTCATCATCCAAAGAAGAATTGCCAGCACCGCAGACACTAGTTGCCGCGTGACAACCATGCAAATAAGAATTGCCACCGGGGTAGCCAGGTGGCATCATCATTTTTACTTCAGGCCACGCAGCCTTCACATTCAATAGCTATAAATAAGAGCTTCCCTAGCAAAAGTCTGGTCAGGCTTATTCAAGTCCATTGATAGTGTAAATGTCCCTTAAGCTCGGCCAAAGCTAAGTCTGAGCTTATCTCCACAAAATAGCCACCCTCTCAAAGAAGAGCCTTAAACAGGTTGCTTCAACCTCTATTTCTAACATCCCCACATAAAAATATGCTCATAACTGACTTGAGATTCGGAGGGTTTTTCCCAGGGCATTGACCCTGGGACTCTAACATTGCCTTTTTCTTCTCAGGTTCTAGAGACGGGCCCTAACGAAGAGCTGACAGCATACGACAAGGATCACTCCTGATTCATCTGGTGAAGGTCCGACTTAATCAAAAAGAGAACCAGAAGTTGCACTATGATTAGAAACTGCTTGTACAACATGTAAGATTGAATGGCGACGTGGTTGAGACCAATTTTTATAATCTTTTCACAGTAAATTGTACCTGGGAGGATGATTGTCTTCTAAATGTTTGTAACACATAATAATATAAAAAGAATGAACTCTATTACTGCTACTGGAGGATATCCGTTTCTACACGAGGCCAAAGTTTAAGTGGATAACTTTACACTTAAAATAACACCAACGATCCAAAGTTTCGAGATGTTACAATGCATTTGTATTAAAGTGAAAAGAGTTACTAACGTAAAAATAGAGAATTCGTGCATGTTTAATGATTTGAACCCTTAGACGTTTAGTTTTGGGTTTTCAACAGTTTGTTTGAATGAATTGTATTTTTAATAAGATTTCAATAGTATACAAAGTCCTATTTATGGCACAACATACGATAAAATAGCGTAATAAGAATCTCTCATTTATAGTTGAGATTTGGATTTGATATCAAATCACTTGATCCCTGTTAATCACATTTTTTACACTCTCTCTCAAGTTGAGTAGTGGGATCACTAATATTCAAATTGCACAACGTTAAATCAAATATTCATCTAGTTACTGTCCTCATGAGAATATCTGTCAACTGAACATCAGACCTTATGAATGGAAGTTCAACGACATCGAATTTCTCTTTAATAAAGTGTTTATTTACTTTCACATATTTGGTTTAGTCATGCTGCATCGGATTCTAAAAATGATGATTGTTTTCTCGTTATTGTACATTAACTAAGTTAGGGGTATCGGAGGGAATCCAATCTCATGATCGACTTCTTTAGCCACAAGATCTCTATAACACCTTTTACAATTCCTCTAAACTCTACTTCAACACTAGATAACGCCACCACCTTCTATCTTTTGTTTCTCCATATGACTAAATTACCTCAAACCAAGGCAAGGTATCATAAATTAGACCGTCTATCATTAGAGTTTCTTTCTCAATCAACATCGGTATCAAATTCCACATCTCATTGTCAATGTTTTTTGAACATTATACCCCTTGCTAGCATTCCTTTTAAGTACTTCACTATCCTCATGGCCGATTCTATATCTTCTTCCTGAGGCTGGTGCATGAACTGACTCACTACTCTAACAACATAAGCAATACCAGGTCTAGTATATAAAAGATGGATCAATTTCCCTATAAGTCTTTGATACCGTTCCCGATTCACAATCAAAGCCCCTTCTTTCATTTTTAGTTTATGATTAACAATCATCGGAGTGTCATTGGATTTACAATCTATCGTTCCTACCTCAGTCGACAAGTCCAAAAATGTATTTGAATTGAGATATGCAGATTCTTTTATCTTTTCGGAGAACTTCAATCCTTAGAAAATACTTCAGTCCACTTATTCATTTTGAATTCGGTAAATAGATTCTTCCAAAATTGTTTTCCTTATCACTCTATGTGATGATCATATCGTCCACACAAATAATTAGGCATGTGATTAAGTCTCCTCTCTTATAGGAAACAGGGTATGATCGTCGTTGTTGTGTCTGTATCCATTCTTCTTATAATTGATGTGAACCTTCCAAACAATGCACAAAGAGATTGTTTTAAACCATAGAGAGACTTTCTAAGTCAACACATTCATTGTTTTGAAACTCATTAGAAAAAACTTTTGGCATTTTCATATGCACCACTTCTTTTAGTTCCCCATGTAAGAAGACATTCTTAACATCAAACTGAAGCAGTGGCCAATCATTGCTTACAGCTACTGAGAACAACACTCTAATAGTATCAATTTTTACAACCAGAGAGAACGTCTCTGAATTATCGATCCCATATGTTTGAGTATATTCCTTATCCACTAACCTGAATTTATATCTCTCAATGGTTCTATATACCTTGTACTTGATGGTGAAAACCTAACGCCATCCTACTGATTTTCTCTTTTGACAACATACACTTCTCTCGTATCTCATTCTTTTTCAGGGCTTCAACTTCTATTTTCAATGCTTCCCTTCACTTTTTATTATCACTTGCTTCCTAGACTATTCGTGGAATAGACTCCAAACACAGGAAAGCAAAAAAACCTTTGCACACTGCAATCTTTCCTCTATCCATATTTACTGGATATCTGAAAGATCGGGATACCTGCTCAGATAATTACTGTTCCGAAGGTACACCCCTTTCCTTCTCGGAGGAAGAATCTGCACCTACTGTTTTTCCAAAACATCAGTATTATTAAGAGTATTTAAAATAGGATGCTCTCTATCAAAATGTACTACACTTACCGCATGTTGGACATTTGAAGAAGGAGGTTCACTAGCAGTCGGGATTGGTTCATTGGCTCCGCCTACATTAAGAAAGGTAGATTCGGTGGCTTCATCTACCTGCTCTATTGGAACAGTCTCCAAAAGGCTTAAGTTGGTCAGCCAGTCTAGTGATTCACTAGTCGTCTCCCCCTGAACTCTTGGCTGGTGTGAAAAGAAATATTTAGATTCCAAATGTGCAATCCATTGTTATAGAACTCCACGAGTGACAGGATTATAACATGAATACCATTTTTGATTGTGGCATAGCTAACAAAGTCACATTTCAGTGCACAGAGATCAAGCTTAGATCATTTATTTTTGGGAATATGATCAACACTAAGCACCCAGTAATTCGAGGTGGAAAGTTAAAATAGAGAATGGTGGTTTGAGTTGTGAGAATTCGTATCAAGGTTTTGTGATGAAGGATTTTGGTGGGTAGAAGATTATGGGGTAAGAGGAGGTTGCTATTGCTTCATGCCAAAAACTGTGTGAAACTTTTGATTCAATCATCATAGCACGGGTCATCTCAAGTATTATTCGATTTTTTTGTTCTATCATCCCATTTTTTTAGGGTGTATTTGGACATGAGATTTGGTGGATGAGACCATGTTTTTCAAAAAAAGGCTTGTTTAGATTAATTGACAAATTCTCTATCGTTGCCAGAGTGGAGAATTCGCATTTTTTTGTTGAACTAGGTTTGGATGACTTTAAAAATAGAAAAATTTCTCAGTTACTTCAGAATTATTTTCAGGAAGCATATTCATGTCATGCGAGATAAATCATCTATAAATGACATGAGATACTAAAATCGATTATGATTAGAGATGGGAGCTGGTCCCCACACACTAGAATGTACGAGAGAGAAAATGGAATCGACTCCTGTGTTATTTAGTTTAAATGTAGTTCTATGGCTTTTCGTATGAATGTATGTTTCACATATCATGTGAGTGAAATTATTTATAAAGAGACGCGAAAATTAGTATTTGAGGTACTGAAAAACGGATGACTCAAGCGTCTATGCCATAACTAAATCTGTCTGTTGACCATTCTATGATCAAGCATGGTATGACCCTGGTGAATCACCTCATCTATGTAGTAGATGCCTCTGCACTGAGTATCATGTCCAATGATCTCATTTGTGAGAATGTCCTGCAAAAGACAAAAATTGAGATACATCAGCACCAGACAATTAAGTTCTTTTGTCACTTGACTAATAAAGAGTAACTTGGAGGACAACATTTATTTAACTTCATCTACTGAGAAAAGGTAATTGGCCCTCTCTTTGAACTTTGATCAATTCATCGCTGGCAGTCTCGATATGTGTTTTAAGGGAGCCAAACTAATGTATGAGGTTATTAGGGTCATGAATCGTCATGTTTATGGAACCAAAATCAAAAAATCCAATCTGCAGGGACTTCTAGGGGACGTAGATTAGGTTTGGCGAGCTTGGGGAAAATATGAAGAGTTTAGAGAATTTAGGGGCACATGTATAGATTTTTAAAACAATGGATGCAGATGTTTAATTTTGTCAAATCTGAGGAGAATGTGTAAATCAGTGAAACTTTTCATGTGAATTTGTAATTCTACCCAACTTTTGAGGCAAATGTATAATATTCTCATAATATTGGGACGAATTTACAGAATTCAAAAATTCAGAGTGACATTTAAAAAAACTCAAATTTAAAAGGTGTGGGAGGGGATTTAACCCAACCCTAGTTCCCCCCCCCCCCCCCCCATTTTATCTTCTCTTTTGTCTCTGTTGTGCCCTCGACTATGTCCATGTCTCCTTCTCTTGCAGTTTTGTTGTGGCCGCCTTCTACCTCCCCCGCGTTGCCGTCGCCGACTATGTCCTGTCTCTCTCTCTCTCGATTTTGTCGTGGCTGCCTTCTGCCTCTTTCGGATGGCCGCCGCCGCTGTTTGTGGCCTTCATGACGCCCACGACGCCCACGATAGTGATCACGTTGCCCTACTTTGTCCGTCCTCAGGATGTCTTCTGGATTTCATCCCACTACTTCTGATAGGCCACGAGTTGAAAGCAATTTTCCCTTGTGCATTCTTTCATCTCAAAATGGCTGCAAACAAGTTTGGATTTATAAGCCAAATTTTGCGATGATGATGAAGAGCAAAAAAAAATAGATGGTTTTTCGACCGATTGTGCCACGGACAAATGAGTTTCGTTAATCTTTGTTCTGAAGGATAAGTTGTCAGAATTGGCCTATGCTAGCAGTTTGCCGAGATTACGTCTTAATAAATTGACTAGTTGCATAGTCAATTCATCGTTGTTGGTTTTTTTCGGAACTCTCTTCAATATTTGACATGGTTCCTTTGTTTGCTTGCAAGTTGGTTAAAGCCTTCTTGTGGCTGTGTGAAGATGGATTTGGTCAAGGATTTTGCTTGCTTGAATTGGTCAATTTGGCCATGAGGTTTGCTTGGCTGAGTTGTTGGTTTTGGCTATGTGTAATCTATTTGAAGTCTTCAGCTGTGATTCTTTGAGACTGAGCATTGGGTTTGTTTTGGATTTTGGCACTGTTCTGGCCCTTTTTGGGTTTGGTACTTGTTCTGCCTGTGTTCTAGCCAAGAAAGGTGCTTTTTCCAGACAATGAGGATTTTTTATTCTCAGTCCTATGGATCATAACTTTGCTCTGTTGTCATGTTTGTTTGAATGAATTGTATTTTGATTAAGATTTCAATGGTATACAAGGTCCTACTTATAATAAACATCTCTAGTTTATGGTTAGGATTTGAATTTAATATCAAATCTCTTAATCTCATGTAATCACACTTCTTAACATGACAAGCTTTATTGGTTGTGTGTTATTAGTGTATATAAGTGATGTTTTATTGTTATAGCTCTACAATTTTCACGTAGGCATACCAAAAATAACAATAATATCCTTTGACTACCCCGAGAATAAACCTGGAAAATTCTTTCTATTCCTCAATATTAACATGACAGGAAAGAATCGAAACCTTCCAATCATTTTCTCCCCTGCCCTTCCATCATCACTTGAATATGATGGTAAAATCAACAGGCATGCACCTGTGATGATTGACTTTTTACTGGATAAAATTCATCAATCAGTGCATTAGGTAGTACCAGAATTCGTACAAAGAAATTCTAGACAATGATGGATAGGATCTCCTCACCGCAAGAGGGTGCGGTGACGCGTGACCGAGCGACACGTGGCAGCAAGGGAGGGTGATGAGACTAGATGCAGGTGACCCTCATCTAGCCTCACCGCCCCTCTTGCTGCCACGTGTCGCGCGGTTACAAAGGAGATGAGGAAAATAAAGGTGAGGAGATCCCAACCCACACAATGAAAGCTATAAGAAGACATGATGTCATGGAATTTGACCTCGGGATATTATTCACCTGATTTTGGTTCTATTATTTGGGATACTGATAAACCTATGCTGCAACCTAAAAAAGTGTTAAGCAAAAGGAAAACACATAAAGTCAACGCTATAATGTTAGAAAATATCAGATAGACTTATAATTTCTCGAAAGATATGTAAAATAATACTCATATATTCATAGTAGTAATAGGAGGAGGCCTTTTATTTGGTAGAAGCAGGTCAAGATATTACGAGAGAATTTGTTGCAGCAATTATATAATTAAATGAGCCGATTTCTTTTAACAAAATTAAATGATAAAAGTATCGTTTATGCCTAAATAGTCACTCTCCGTGATCAAATGATCACGTAAGAGTTTCGCTAGAATATTTACAGGTGCAAGAGAGTAAACAATTGGACATAGCTCAATGGGGGAAAAAAGGATTAGTAACCAGTTAAAAGATTTGGGGTATTAAAGTTCGAATCTTATTAATGATTTAAATTTAGACCACTTGTATATTGTTTAGTCAAGCAAGAATGTCCACTATGGAGAAATTTTAAAACATATTATAGTTTTAAAAGAAAAACTCGAAATATGGTATGTTTGGAGAAAATTCTTGAAACAACTAGGACGCATTTGTCAGTACTACCTATGGAGACCCTAGACGGTACTGTCATTTGCATCCAACAATCATCCTTGGACGGCAGTGACAGCTACGTTCAAGGGGGTAAGTGATTTTTAGGTGCACAAAGGCTGCTTTTGGGACGCAAACCCACTTAAACCTAGGACGACACTGTGAGGCGCATCCAATGCTTGGATGGCACTGAAAAGTGCACCATGAGCCTTGGACAACACTACCAAAGATGTCCTAGAGTGCTGGATGGCAAACATCAATAATTGAAAGTTTGACAGATTTAATAAGTCGAGCGGCAAGCAAAATATACCCAAATCTCTTAGTATTATCATAAACCCCTCAAGTCAATGCATTGTAAGTATCGCAATAACTTATATTTTGTATTCTTGTCCACTCCGTGGAATGATTTCTTCATTGAGTCTTTTCCACACACTAATGATTCTTAAGGCTTAGGCTTAGGGTTATAGTTAAGTTAGTTTTAGGGTTAGGGTTAGAGATAGGTTAGGGTTATGGTTTAAGGTTAGGTTATGTTTGGGTTAGAATTAAAGCTATGTTAAAGTTAGGGTTAACGTTAGTTCTAGGTTAGAGTTAAGGTTTGAGTCACGATCAGAGATAGGTTAAGGTTATGGTTTAGGGATAAATTAGGTTACGGTTAAAATTAAGGTTAGAGTTATGATTAAATTAGGTTAAGGCTTGCGTCTAGTGTATAATTTCAATTTGATACGTTATACTAAGAAAACAAAAAAAAATAAAAATTACGAGAAACAATAAATTTATGTTTATATACCATAATAACTTTGTTATATATTATAAATTTTATTAATGATACAAATCTCGGTACATAGAGAAAAAAATACAAATGTCAGCACTTTTTTTGCCACCAATATATGACCTTATACCGCAGGCATTCGCTCGCCTAACACGTTTTCAACGTCTGACAATTCTGGATGATATAGGTGTCAGCATAGATGTTGGATGTTACTGAGACTGTTCAGATGAGCCTGCAACGTCACCCCAAGGATGAGGTGGTGTTGTACACATTCACTCAAGTGTTCTGTAATACTCACTATCGGTCGTACTATAAGACGGATCAATGAGTCTAATGCATACACTAATAACTCATTTTGTATATAAGCGTTACTCAAAAAATTATGTTAGATACCTCTCTTTACTGAATGCATGCCTCTGAGAGACATTTGGTGTCCCAAAATCTGCTTCACCCGAGACCCCGTAGGTGTGTGCGTTAAGGGCTGCATCTGGGTAAACTCATGTTGTGAAATATATCCGTATGTGTTTTGCTGCCTAGCTGTATCTACAGAAGGCTTCTCCAGGAATGCTCTGAAACCCTATGACCGTAGAGTATCACCACTGAGACGTATAACGATGGTCATATCTCCAGCTAGTGATGCAAAATACACACACAATAGGGTATCCATTCTTAACATTTCACATTCGCATACAATCTAGTTTAACATATCAAATAACAGTATTTTAAATAAATACGATAAACGTACCACGCAACAATAATCAGTAAAGATGATGGCATTTTGGATAAACAGAAGTAAAGAACAATCAAAAGCCAAGAAGCACGTTGTACTTAATTACACTTGAAACAATCCTCCAATATCAACGACCATGTATGTATGTAAATTTAGCAATCTACTTTTACTCTTTTTTTCCGTCTGAACATTTGGGATTCCACTAGTCTGGTTCGTCATCAGATTATCTTTATCTCCAGATTCAGTACCCTCCTCACAAGTGGAACCATAATCTTCCATGCTATGCCAAAGCTTGAGCCATGATTGAACGATGAGCCAATTGCTGCTCGTAAAGTTCACGAAAAATATGATATTTAGCATCATGGTATTTCTTAACTTTAGAGTCTTCTGATGGGAAAACAACCTGCCAAGGTAGAGCAGAACATTCTTAGAACAGAGAACACTAGAAGGATACTTAAAGCTATGTAACAATAAGATCAGGCGCAGTCCAATAACTGTGATTCAGACTGGCTTCGAAGCTATCCTGGTGATGATCATAAAGGGCCTTTAGTGTTTGTTAAGAAGAGTGGAATGTTGGGTGTGAAGGTGAAATCCGTAGATCTACCAAGAACAAGGAGGAAAAAATCGCACTGGATACCAAAGTAGATATGCTAAAATTACTACGAACACAGATTTTTTTCAAGAATGCAACAACCTGTAATTCTCTACTCCTAAAAAAAAAACACCCAATTACCCTTAGAAGTCAAGCATATAAACAGTGCACTCAGCAGAAGTCACATAATAAAGTTACTCAAGGAGCAATTGCCAACAAGAAGGTAAGGAACCTGTTTTGCCTAAACGAACATGTTTAGTCTACAATGCCTGTTGCGTCTATACTATTATATCTGAAACATATTTACAGTTGCATCTACATACCCTGCATTATTCTCTTCCAAACGAACAGTATTTTATACAGAAAATGACTTTTACACACCTGGCCGGCTGCATTAAGTGCCTTCATGGCTTCTCTGATAGTAGCATATTTTTTGGAGGCGACAGCCCCAAGAATAGCAGCTCCAAGGAGCACAGACTCCTTTTCCCGCGGAAGAATTATTGGACAGCCTGTGAAATTGTGTCAAAAATCTACGTTGCGAACTTTAAGGAAATTGAGCTTCTATTTTCATTGATATTTGATTCAGATGTTCCTAGAAGATAAGAAATCACTATCCTTTCTTCGTTTTCCCAGTTTGAGATCAGATCTATTACATTCCATTGGTGCAAGATTCTTTTTGGCACGACTTTATAGTATATGTAACAAAAACACTGGATCTACCAACGAATATCACCGAAAGTTGATCCTACTCTGCTAAGTCTTAACCAGAAGGTAAGCATCAAATCTGCAGCAAGGATAGAGCCGGGGGTCTCACTGGAAGCAAACTCACTGTTTGCCTGCCGCTCACCCTCCCCAGACTCTAACTATAGCTTTTGCTGTCGTTGGGATATACTGGGTATGATGATGATGGTAGTGGTCTATAAGGAGGTGGCCTCTTTAAATTTTTGTCCAGCTTATAACCAGAAGACATGTATCAACTTCATAGCAAGGATAAGATTTTAGTTTATCTGGTCTATAATGCAACGCCAGTTTTTAAGATTATCTTACCAACCAACCTATGAAATCATTATGCACAAGACAAGCAAAGTTGAGAGAGAGAGAGAGACCGGTAATATCTGCATGCTCTTGAACATAAACGGAGTTCTTTGCAAGACCACCACAGGCAAGCAACGTATCAATCTGAAATCAAAAGGCCGGGAAGAATAAAACAACAATGTGAAGCAGCCACAATTATATGACAAACTTGAACGTACAATACATTCTACTCTAAGATAAATCAACTAAGCATCAATTAGTACCTATATTTAAAAGCTAGATCTCTCCCTGCAAAGCAATTATTTGAAGACTTCCTTTCACAGACTAGTCAAATGATTATTCAATTCATTAAGATAATATTAGTAAATTCTCGAGATGGTTCTCTTAACAACTCTGCATGACTAAAACCAGTAAAAACTTTGCAAACATGAACAGGCCAAATATAATCACTGATTAATCAACACCCCATCCAATAAAGTGCTACTGACAGCGGTCTATATTACAATTCTCAGATTCATGAGCATATAAGCAAAAAAGGACATATGGTGCGTTGTTGTACTCCTAAAGGGAGTGACTAGTAAATATCCCCAACAGAACTAAAGAATTACGGCTCTCAAAACTCGGTCATAACCATGGAGAAAAGAAATATATAAGTTATTATCACACCTGAGCATGGTTAAAGTTTTTCAGACAGCTGACAAATAAATTATGCCAAAGAAGAAGAGGCAAGGAGAGGTGAATACATAGACACAGTTTCATCTAAAGGTTTGACAAAAGTACGAACAATTAATTTTAACATGGCAACGATCTATTCAATCCAATATCTAATGCTGGAAACATTCTAGATGCTGTTAAAGAATAGTCAAATTTCAAGATTGAATAACTGATAAATAACGGCAAAATTAGGAAACACACAACTTGATTGACATAAAAAGGAAAAAAGAAAAAAAGCAACCATACTTTGTGACCATGGTTATTGCAGTGCTCTACAATGTGACGTGTACCATAGGCAATTCCCTGAACTGCTGCAAGGTAGAGAAGCGCCAACTGCTTATCACTTGTATCGAGAGTCAAACCACAAACCATCCCTTTTGATTTTGGGTCTGCAAAAGGGGACCTGAAGCATATATTAGCACATGTTCCCACTTATACATAGATAACAAATTTCAATGACCTGTACCTATTGCCATGGAAGTCTGGAAGGACATGTATATCGTTGGTCAAAGCAGCAAGAAAAGGAGACTCCAGGTCAACCCTCATCATTTCCAATATTTCATTCAAAAGTTCGAAAATAGAAATACCTGGAATTTGAGAGAAGTTGGTGCACTACATACTACAAATGCGCCCATAGAACTGAAATTAAAGATCACAAACGAAATTCAGGAGAGCAAAAAAACATCTTACTGCGAGAAGCAGCACAATTTGCAAGGACTGGGGAAGCAGCATGATTCTCAACTAGGTTATCCAATAATGCACCAGTAGCACTCTGGCCACCCTCAGTCAGCCAGAACTCAGGCACCATAGCTATAGATGGTGAGAAAACAAAAAGATAATAGACCTTTCCAGGAACATTCATAAGCCAAACGAGGGGGGGGGGGGGATGTTTCCAGTAGCATATGACACTACAGTCAATCTGATAAAGATTCAAACCATAAAATACAGCAGATAATTGGAAAATCAAAGGTCAAACATCTTATTTGCCACTTGATTATTTCACAAGTAAAATTCATGCATTAGAAGTTCATCTGCTGCATTATGCAATCGTGTTACGGGCTCAATGTAGGCCGGGTCTACCAAAGGAAGAAGCGGACAGCAAAGGCGCAGAATCTTGCTTGATTAGCTCCTGGGTTGACTGGACTGCTGAATAATTTCCTCATTGATTTCCTGCTTTTGTTTCCATCTTTATTTCTTTCCTTACTTATGTAATTGAGAGTGATTCCTCTCAATCTGTCTTTCATGTCAGAATTGTAAGGCGACTATGGCCTATTTATGGGTGTCAGAATTGTAAGCATCTGCCATTTCATCAAATCCAGGCATTAAATTCCTAAACGAATGCAAAGGATTCAATCAACATTTTCTATTGAAAACTCAATTTCGCACCACACTGCCGTATGAGAACGTAAGAGGTCCATTTCCCCTCCTTCAAACCCCTGCATGCGCACCCAGCAAGGGGACAGGAGCGGCAGGAGGACTTGGTAGTGGTTGTAGTAACACCAGTATAAAGGATCATAGCAATAGGTCATCCAAAAGCTTAATGCTCTCCCCTATGGGAAAAGACATGTAAGGAACAAAACCAACATGTTCAAACTCTAGTAAATGACACATACCACACTCTCTTAGCCAAACATCATTCGAGATGACAATTGAACTGAACAATTTTTACCCTTGACTCACGCAATTCCTGAGAAATTAAAGGCAACCAGTATCCGAGGAAATAAAACATACCAGACCAAAATGGTCCCCAAACTCCAGGGATGAACAATTTGTTATCTGATACACCCATATGACAAGTTGATGTTCCACATACTAACACCATCCGACGACGTATATCTTCCTCAAACGCTGTCAAAAGATAATAATAGTTCAGCATTAGATACACAAAGATATATGAACTCGATGAACATATCCCGTCTCACTCTTTAGATGGCAAGCAACGATTGATAACCTTTAAAACCAGGTTTCAGCACAGGCCTGCTTTCCATCACCCCCACACCACCAGCATGGGCATCTATCAAAGATGTACCAACTGGCGTCCCTACCACCAGTCCAAGTTCCTGAAAATGAAGCTTCCTTCTTAAGAAATCGTGCAGAACTAGGACAAAAATGTTTATTTTTAATTGGGGGAAAATGACTTCAGCTTTTGAATCCCAGTGAACGAGTATATATCAATTATAACAAATGATAAATAGACCTCAGAGTGGGAGGCAGCTGAAATCTATCAGAATTCTTCAACATAAAATCTTGCCTTAGCAGAATCTGGTGATAATCCAGAACCCAGAGCATGACCAGGGAAAGCTACACTTCGTCCTGTAGATAAAAGTATTTAACTTTTCAGGCAAATAGTACATGATGTTTTCCTTATCTTTCACTCAGGAAAAATCATTTACAATTCAACATCTCAACATATAATGAAGGGACACAAAGAGAATAGAGAAGAACACCAAGAAAGAACGAATTGCTGAGTGATGAATAAAATGAAGCTCCACCTGTCCCGTAGCGTCATAAAGAAGGGTAAAAACAAATTATTTATTGAAGCAAAATAATAGAGCCTAGTCTATAGAATGAACTTGTGCAACCCAACACAAATTCTGCATGACAAACACCCAGAATGATCTAATTCAGTTTCATCACATATTTTCATCATAAGAAAACTGATACTCCTTCCGGTCCAAAAATATTGTCCTAGTTTGACTCAAACACAATTTAAGGAAATCAAATGTTGAGGATTACTATTCATATTCTGCCCTTAATTGGTTATTCAAGTAAAATAGAGAGAAATCATGTAAGTGTTAATTGAAAGGGTAGTATAGAAACTTACTATATTTAGGAAGTAGATGATACCTTTATGACAAACTTAAATGAGAGGAAAACAATATTTTTGGTACGAAAGAAGTATTTGCATCTACTACCACTCATAACAACTCACTGATAATCATCACTATCAATTTCTGTGTCATT
This sequence comes from Eustoma russellianum, assembly GCA_036186865.1. Taxonomy (NCBI): domain Eukaryota; kingdom Viridiplantae; phylum Streptophyta; class Magnoliopsida; order Gentianales; family Gentianaceae; genus Eustoma; species Eustoma russellianum. Next base: position 5,578,811 of record AP025059.1, on the reverse strand, counting down.
TGACTTGAAATTGCTCATTACCTTAGACAACAAGGTGAACAATGAGAAGAATAATTTGACAAATGATATCATCAGCACAAGTCAAAAATCAATAATTAATGTGTGTGTGCACAATGACAACACCTAAGCCTTTTTCTTACTATGTGGCTCGGCTATATAGATCAATCATTTCTCTTATGCTTTATTTATTCATTTATTCTTTTTCCTTTTTGTCGTAGCCTAAATCTTACCCTTTTATGTCTCCTAGTACCAAATGCATAATAAGCTCCTTTACAATACTTTTTTAAGAATATCATACAATCTCAGCCGTGATTCCGACCTATTGAAAATTTTCATTTAAATCTCATACCCTCTACATGACATCAGCTATATGAATCAACTGTCTCCACTGTACTTAATCATTAATCATACGTTCTCCGATTGTCATATAAGTCATATACTTCCTTATTGTCTCTCTCCATGTCTTCTTTAGTCTCTTTTTCTCACATTTAACATGCACATCATTCATTGTCTTGCGTTGTCTAACAGGTACATCTGCAAGACGCCTTTCACATATTCATAAAATATTCACCTTGACTCCATCTTCTCATTTATAGGAGTCACCCCAACCTTTCTCTTTTTATGTTGATTTCTTATTTTATAATTCCTTATATGTCCAGACAACTATCTTAAGATTCTCGTTTCCACCACTCGCATTCTTTATTCATGCTCATAATTGACTACCTAACAGACTCATACAACAATGACTTACTAAATTGACTGCGCTTTTTATATTGTGAAATAACAGTTGATTGACACAGCGTGACGTAATTTTCACTATGGGTCACCGGAAAACAACCTCTGTGTTTTTCTAAACATGGGTATGGTTGCGTACATCCGACCCACATACCCCGCCATAAGCGAGAGCCTCTAAGGCAATACGGGAATATTGTTGTTCATATCACAAAAAAGACCTGATGCATTTCTCCATTTTAATCACATTGCCTGTATTGCATCATCTGATTCACGTTCTTGTCGATTCCTCCATCAGCATGTAGTATAAATCCTAAATAAATAAAACTATCACTCAGATGAATCTCTTGGTAGCTTGGTTTCACATAAGGTTCCAAAGTTGCTAAAATTAATTTGCGTATACTATGTCTTCTTTCGACTCAATTTGAAACTCTTTTCATCTAGTTAACATACACTCTTTCACTAGTCTCGTCCACCATCACAATGTCATATGCCAATAACATACTCTATAGAACTATGTCTTAAATGGGTTGTGTGAGTTTATCTACTAAGCAAATAAATATGGACTTAATACTGATCCTTGGTGTAAACCCACCGCAGTACTTTTGGAGTCCTTATGTTTTTCATCGCGTTTTCATACATGTCTTCAATAATTTTTGTCATATGCTACTCTAACACCTTTCTTTTTAAGCACTTTCCAAATGATCTTTCGGAACATTTTATTATATGTCTATTCCAAGTCAATGAAAACCATATGCAAATATTGATTCTTCTTTCAATATTTACATATTAATCTTCTCAATAGATGAATAGCCTATATTATTGACCTTCCCGATATAATTTCAAATTGATTTTCAAATACACTTGTCTCTTTGCGCAATCTTTTCTCAATCACTCACTCTCAGAGCTTCATTGTGAGGCTCATTAATTTAATTCTTCTATAATTTGTACAATCTTGTATATTTCATTTGTTTATATAAAGATGTACTAAAGTGTTTTTCTTTCACTCGTCAAGCATCTACCAGCCTTCACAATCTTGTTAAAAAGATCTGTGAGTCACATTATATCTTCTTTTCTTGGGTACTTCTAAACCTCAATTGGAATACCGTCGGGTTCAATCGTTTTACCATTTTTCATACTTTTCAAAGCATCTTCCATCTCTGGCAATCGGATTCTCCTACTATATGTTAAGTTTCTATCATCTTCGGAGTACGTAATTTTTCCAATACGAGTTTATATCCCGCTAACTAATTAAAAGGTTTCTCAAAGTATCTTTCTTATCTCTCTTTTATTGCTCATTCCTCTACTAAGATCTTGTTATCTTCGTTTTTCATGCACTTAACTTGAGTCAAATCTCTTGTCTTTCTTTTTCTCGCTCTAACAATTTTATACACATCCTTTTCACTTTCTTTTGTGTCCAACTGCTTATCAAAATCTTTAAACGCCTTTGATTTGGCTTCTCTAACAATCTGTTTAGCCTTTTCCTTAGCAAGTATGTAGTTTTTCCAATTCTCACGATTCCTGCAATGTTGAAGTGTCTTATGACTAGTTCTCTTGACTTTAACTTTGTCTTGCACTTTTTCTTTCCATCATTAAGATTTCCTATTTGCAAGTGCTCGGTCTTTTGACACGCCAATTAAATTTCTCGCTATTTTATTTATCTTTACCGTCATATTCTTCGACACTTCATTTGCATCACCACTTGAATTTCTTAAGACTTCTTGCTCTAATACTTCTTTTCTAAACTCTGCTAGCTTAGCTTCCTTCAAGTTCCACCATTTTATCTTGAGTTCTATAAGCATTTGTTTTCTCAAAGTTTTCTATGTTAGATACAGACATCCAACACTACAAGACAGTGTTGCATTGTTAAACTTTCTCATGGATGACCTTACAATCCTTACAAACTATTATATATCTCTTACGAGTCATGAAACAGTCTATCTACGACTTAGTCCATTTTTGAACAAAATCAAGTGTTCATCTCTTTTTTGGAAAAATGTGTTAGCCATTATAAGATTACACGATATTACAAAATCCAACATTGATCTTCCTTCATGATTTCTATTTCCAAAACCAAATCTACTGTGTCATTATTGTAATCCTTATTCTCTTTACCTACATCTTCATTTAAATCTCCTCCTATAAAGATCTTCTCGTCTACTGGAATTTCAAGCACTACATCTTCAAAATCTTTCCAAAATTGAACCTTTATACCCTTCCCTAAACATATTTGAAGAACATATACGCTAATAATATTGGTTGTTTCTTTCTCAAGCACAGACTTAAAGTCTATAGTTCTATCTTCTTTTCCAATAACACCTACTACTTTGTCTCTTAGTGAGGCATCTATAATAACCCAACTCCATTTTTTGTCTTATTCATGTGTACCAGAATTTAAATCCTGACCTGCTCACCATCTAGATTTTTCACCTATCCATATTGTCTCTTGTAAACATAAAATATTTGTTTTCTCCTTATTATCGTGTCCACTATCCCTACTGTCTCCCCGTTAAAGTTCCAATGTTCAATATTCCTAGTCTAATACTCCTTTATCCAGTTCAAAAAATGCAAAACTAGATAAACATATGCTTTCTGAAGCCAAAACAAAAGCATGTCCTTTCCCTATCATATTAATGTCAGAACAATATCATCAAACTCCCATAATGCGAGCATTAGTTAATGCCACCATGTATTTGACGTATTTGATTGATTAATTTAACAGGAAGAGGAGATTTAATTCTCAAAAGCATATTGAGCAATTGGGCAAGTTTTAACAACACTTGAAAAGAGAAGTTAACTATATAAGAACTAGATTCCCTAAAAGAACTCATCAGAAAATCCCTCATGCTAAGGCTCTGTTTGGGATGTCATTGTAATGATAAATTATAGTAAAAATGATAATGGTGTTTGGTTTCACGTTTGCCGAATTTTGTGACTTAATAAAGTTCATTAAATTATCATTATAAATAATATAAAATATTCAATATGGTACTCGTTTTGATCATTTCAATGTCCTCTTTAATATAGGGTAATCCATTTTTACAAATAGTGTCATTATTTTATGCTAAAGTTATTTTTTCTATAAGGTAAAAAAACATGCAAGAAAAAATTGAGTTAAAAATTTATTGGGATGTGTGTTTGTAATGTAATGTTGCATTATAATGTGGTTCCAAACAATACCTAACGTGCAACAATTCTGCAAATGGTTAAGGGCCACAAGAAAACTATTAATCTCTCTCTTATTATGAAGGAAAATTCATAGAGTCATCAAGCTTTAGCATTTGGCTGTAAAAGTCATACCTATCTTGGAATGATGGCCGTCAACAAGATCACCTAATCCAATCTCCTCCCAGAAGTCATCATCCCATCCACAAGCTTCCATGCCATGAGCATTTTTCTCAGATGTCTGTTGCATATGTGCATGTCCTAAATATGTCCATTTACAGACAATAGTACACAAACTCCGGGTATCATCTCCAGTTGCTCTTGTAATCAGATGATAAACTTCTCAGGTTCCAGATCATAATAATCACATAAAGAAAAACCGATTTCACAGGGACTTACTTATAGGACAACCAATCACTCAGGTCCATCCATCTAAATACCAGCGACCAAGATTCTCGTAGATTTTCCTTCACCCACAAAAGCTAGAAAAATAATTTGCATCAGAATACTTTTCTAACCACTTTTTGAATCAGAAAAGATTCCTGAAAGGAATGAGCAAAAGGTTCTAAATCAAGATTTTATCCTATTTTTATCATATGTAAGTATAAAGCATAAGCAAGTGCAGCAAAAACACATATAAGAATGCTTAAGACCATTCTCAAGTTCATAGACAGGCATTAATGAGCATTACATGGCACAACATCAAGAAAACTTGTAGTTGCTGTGTAATAGAAAAATACCTTTGGTGGTTGCATTTCTGGGGATACACCTCCACCACAATATTGCAATACAGGTGACTTAAAGGAGTTAATATGGTCTGCTTGTTTTACAGCTCTATGATCCATCCACACTATCACATTCCTCCTAGCATCACCACTCCAGGAAACTGATACAGGCTCCCCATCAGAATCCACAGCAACTATACGAAGAAAACCAGTTCAGCAAATCATATATAGGCCAACCCAATACGTAACAAAAAAGCAAAGGTCAAAATAAAACATTCATACTTCAATTAACTGTAACTACAAATATTCACATTTCAATCACATGAAAATTTTTGAAATACTTACCCAGTGAACAAGTAGCAGCAAAACCCACTCCAGTTACTTCTTCTCCAGCAACATTTGCAAGGCAGCATGCAGATTTCACGGCAGTGCAGATTGCAAGCCATATATCAGTTGAAGATTGCTGTACACAAATTTTGAGCATAGAACAAAATTCAAATTCATTTTCATGCACTTTTATCACTCAACAAAACCTGTTTTTGCCCCAAAAAAGAAGAAGGGTGAAAAAAGCTAAGCTCTATTCTTGCCTGTAAAATATAAAAATCAATGACGGACAGACACAAAGACTCACAGAGAGAGAAAAAGAAGGTTACCTGCAATATATTCCTTTCATTTTAAAGCATAATTTTCCATGACTTTATGAGTGAGAGAAAAAGAGAGAGAGATTTTATCTTCTCATCAAATATTGAGGGACAATCATGGCATAAAACAATAGGAGGGAGAAAAAATATTCCTGCTAGGTGAAAATCCAAAGCATCGTACACCAATTCTCTAAAGTTAACATACAAATTACCTCAATGCAGTCACCATCTTTCCAAATCTGTATTGGGCAACTGGAACAACCAAGAAGTTTCCCATCTTCATCAAATAGGCCTGCACCAAAAATAAATAGGTTGGAATCGTGCAATAGTCTGTTCTAGAAGAAAGCCTAAATATTCTCATAAGAAAGCAGAAACCAGTAGAGCTATTATAAACCAGAAAAGGCACTATTCCACTGAATTTTAAAGGACCTTGAGGATGATCTACAAAACGTTTCCATATTAAAACAACCAAGAGTAGATAAAGGTCCATAAATGTCTCAGCTCCAAAACTGTGAAATGCGTAGAACATGTGGCAGCTTGAAGGTATAAATAATTCATCCTAAACATAAAGTGCATTTCAAAGGCTTCAACATAATTTATTAAGATCATTATGCGATCCTAGATCCTTCATATTTCTTTACTAGATCCTCACCCCGCCAAAAAGAAAAGAAAAATGGTAGTAAGTTGAACATATTTCCTCCACAAGGAAAGCCTTCCCACTGCATGACTTCTGTCAATTCCACATAAAATGCAAGGTGTATTTAGGTCGCCAGATTTCATACCCAATGATATCAAGACTTCCAGTTGCCTCAGATCTTGAAATCACTTGAACGAAAATGGCTATCCAAGTTAGGATTGAATGCTTGGACCCTTCCTTATATATCATCCTAAATTTTTATCCACAGTTAGTGGGAAACAATATCCATCTCCCCTTCTACTAATGTATTCCTACTGCTTTTCTTCTCCTATGCACGAAGTTATGTGCAGTAAGCATCTTTCCTCATCAAAGTTCATCCAAAGAAAAGAAAAGAAACCTTGACCCTGCATAATTTCTTCGATTAGAGGCATTTCATGATTTAGGCCCGCCATGCAACAAATATCAAAGACAGCAAAGAGCCAAGCTCTTATTCTCCTCATATTAAACAGCCTAACAATAATTAAAGCCAGATTTCAAAAGAAAATGCAAAAATAATGATACAAGTGTCTGTATTTGGTCAACTTGTGAAATATATAGGTAGAAGCTATGCCTTCCAAAATCCTCCTGGACAAAATAAGTGAAAAAGCTTCTAGAAAAACATCCACCTAAAAAGTAAAGACTTCTGGACCTATTCAGACTCCTCAGCTCACCATCTTTCTTGCTGCCCATCTCATTGTTGTGTTGACTAAATAAAAGTACATGCTGATTCATGCATAAAAAATCTCTCAAAAATAAAATGTCCATTAATATCCAGAGGATCGATAGGCATAACAGTATCTTGACAAAATGAACAAAAAGCCAGGAAATGGAGTATCTGCAAGCTCATAACCAAATCAAAGTTGTGCAAATGACATAATGAGACATCCAAAAGTACTCGGAATTTCCTGTCAAAATAAAGCACAGTCTCCCAAGGCAAAATAACCATCATCCAGCAATGCTATAAAAATTTCAGACAGAGATGAATAATAGTAAACCTCAAACACAAGTGGTACTTGGACTATGAAGCGAAACTAATTTGAAGCATAAAAAATAAAAATAAAACTTTAAACTCAAGGCATCACTCCAAGCTCAATAAAACAGTGAAATTTTAGAGGAGAAAAAGAACTAAAGAAATTCAATCAATAACGAGTGCCAAATTAGTGTGAACAACATCAGCTAAAGAAATGGAAGCGGAAAATGGACAGTAGTATATATTAAAGCAAAAGGAGAATGGAGAGCTGGAGAGAGGAGAGTGGACCTGCGCGAGCGCTGCCGGTCCCGACGTCGACACCGAGAAAGACGGAGCGGCGGGGAGGAGGAGGAGCTGTCATTTCGACGGCGGAATACTGAGAGAAATGGTGAAGCAGAGTGTTATTTGACCATGATCTTATTGGGGACATTCAAAATTTAAGAATTATCTGCTTTCTGATTTTTTTCCTTTTTTCCCTGTGAAAAAACTTGTGTGTAATCACGAGGATTAGCAGATAATGATGATTGCTGTCACAAGAAAGGAGATGCTTAAATCTTGGATGGATAATGATCTTTGGTTGATTAAGTGTTAATTAATCCACCACGTTTAATTTTTATTTTTTTTTTGGTATAGGTGCTAAATTAATTGGAGGGAAGGATAATTATTATGTCATAATCATTTTGTTCTTTTTTATGAAGGTTTGTGTTGTGCGTTAGATAAAATTAAGATAAGTGCATGTTTTTCGACAGAATTTGTTATTAAAGAAATTTCAATCAAATTCCACTGCTAAAAGTGCATCATATTCAACTAGTTATTCACACTTAAGATTAGGAGACAATTACCAGGTCGTTTTCAGAATAAGTAATAGATATCAAAATAATGACACTATTTTTTGTGTTTGTTTGAAAGATATAGAAATCAATTTATGGCCTTCACTTAGATAACAAACTCATAGATGGATACCCTAGTGAAACCCACAATCTCCAAGTTTCATTCGGGTATTAAAACCCATTCCTCTATTTTGACGCACATCGTGCCGCCACCGGCTACCCCACTGTCACTGCATCGCCACCCCCACCATCCGTCGCCCGCCACCATCTCGTAACGGCACTGCCACCTCATCACCACCCTGCAGCCAACATATTGCCACCACCGTACCATCACCATTCCACCAACATGGCACCACCTCGTCACTACCTGTGCCATCACTACGCCATCACTATGTGTGTGCGTGTTTTAATTTTTATTACCTCTCAAATGTGTTCCAAACAACATGTATAGTAATATACATATTCGATATTTTGTATCAAACGTATATGGTATACAGCTCAAACCATTTCGATTCAAGTATATATCATTTCGATTCCGATACCGATACCGATACCTAATGTCAAGCCAAAGGCTTCGTAAGAAATTTTGTCCATTGAATATTTATCCATTGTTTAAATTGGTATTTACTTTTCTTTGGATCTGTGAAGATTTTTCAGCTATTTAATGTCTTCTCACATAATAAATTTAATAAGTATTGATAAAGCCGGATCTTCAACAAGGGTCTAAGATGACCTCAAATGAACGTTGTCAGTTAACTCGAAGGGTGGTTAACTGGTTTGAAGGTGGTAGCTGGAATAGCTTCCTGATAGTCCTGCACAAGGAAGCAAAGATCAGAGGTCCCGAGGGGATGACCCCGGGTAAAACCCTCCGACGCCCAAGTCAGTTTGGGCCATTTCTCTATGAGAATATAGTTTAGTGTATGGAGTTAGAAAATTCTCACAGGTCTTAGCTGAGGAGAAAGTTCAGTGTATTAGCTCCAGATTGTATGAAGAACAGATTGTATGAAGAATAGATTTCGAATTGGGATCCTCTTTCTGGTCTGCCTTAGCTTGCTTTTATTGGTTTTTTCCCGCCCCTGGCCTCTGATGGCGGATAAGATGTTTGCTTGGGGCAAAAGACCTATAACGCAGTAGGTCTGCTGATATGACCGGTAAGCCGGCTGATGTGACTAGTAGGTCGGCTGAAGTGATTTTGGCGTGTACAGGCTGAATAGCCAGACGTGCATTCTTTCTTTGAACTGCACTTCTGCCTGATGGTTCTACGATGTGATATTGTGCTTGATTCCTTTGCCGAAGTGCGAAATTAGGCCTTGCCGAAGTGCAATATTAAATCTGACCGAAGTGATATGGAGTATAGCACTTAGGCTGAAGCTGATGTTGGAGTTCGGTGCCAGGTGCAGTCCTTGGCTTATTCTTTGATAGTAAAATGGATGTCATGTGGCACAGCCAAAGTGCAATCACGGCTGAACAGCAATACTTGGGTGCTGAACTGCAGGAGTTATATTGTTGACTGCTGTTGACTAACAGACGATTAATTCTGGTTTATCATTTGCCCCCAGATTTTGTGTGGCTGAGCTGAACTGTGAGGGCAGACAAATCTATTTTGAGTCTGTGACGCGTCTCCATTAATTGGGCAGTTATCCTCTTATCTGCGCCGTAATTCCCGCTTTTTAATGTAAGCGTTAATTCCAACGTCTCATCATTATCTTTTCGGCGATTTCAGTTCCCGAGGGGGGAAAATACTTGAACCGTCACCTCTTCGAATTTCAAACGAAAAGTTACAACTTTCGCTTTCTTTTCCTATAAATAGGGGCAATTGCCCTAATTTTTTCTTTTTTTCTTCTTCTATTCTGCTCGCTGCTTATTTTGCTGTCCTGCTCTTCTTCGTATTCGAAGCCTTTCTCCATCCTTATTCCGGCATACTTCCTTTCAGCTCTTCAATCTCTCTGTAAGCTTTTCTTCTTCCATTTTTCTTCCATGGCTTCCGTTACTTTCTCTTCTTCTTCTGTTGTTGCCCCAGAATCCATGGTGCCCTCTTCAACGGTGCAAAATTCAATGTGCACCTTGGAAGCCCCTGACCTCCCTGAATTATGTCAACATTATAACGTTGATATGAGCATCTTTGCCCCCATTCTTCCCCTGCCACATCAGACTGCTTATGACCCCCCAGTAGGGCATGAGACAGTTTATGAGGAATACTTTAAGTCCGGTTTTAATCTTCCCATTCCAGCTCCTTTATTACAAATCCTGTATTCTTACAGACTTAGGCTTCCCCAATTGACGCCTAATGGCCTTAAGGTTATCCTCAGTTACCTGCTCTACATGAAAGCTGCTGAGAAAGCCTTTTCACTTGCAGTCTTTAAGGGAATATTTGTGTGTGAGCAGAAGGGTAGTTGATACTATTTTGGCAGGAGACATCAAAATAGTGAAAAACTCCATGTCGTAAACCTTCCCCCTTCCACTGAAGATTGGATGGGATGTTTCTTTTTTGTTAAGGCTATAGGATTACCCGAAGGAACCCCTTGGAAATCTGGCAGCGCAAATAACAGGAGGCGAAGCGAGCAATCTTGCAATGAAGCCTCCCAACTGTTACACTTGCCCTTTGTCGTAGATTGGAAAAAAGTGGACAGGTTGGTTGTGAAGGTTGCCGACCTGGAACACTTGTGGCCAGAACATAATTTTCGGCCCCTCATCCTTATTGCTTTAAGAATAGTTCGGGTACGTAGTAGCCTTTTGAACATCTCTGACTGGTTTGGATGTTGCGTTTTTGACTGATTTGTTCCTTGAATTCTGCAGGAATCATGGTGTCCGAGACCCTTGCAAGGCTGAGGAATTTGGTCCCCAAAAAGAGGAAGAGGACCGAAGGACAACCTTCCTCTTCCTGGCAGGCCTCTGCCAGTACTTCGTCCGAAGTGCAGATAACTCCCGAGACCGAAGTTACAGGTAGGATTTTTGCCCTACGTTGGTCTTGAGCATATTTTGTTTTCATTTAATCACTCGACCTTTTTTCTCTTCAACCGGAACTCTTGATAATCCTATCCGGGCTAAAGCTCAAGTCCTTGCCCCAGCTTCAGCTCAGCCAGATGATGGGAGTGGGGGAATTGATGCCCCCATTTTGATTCCTTCCTCTCCAGTTGCCGAAGAGGAAGTTATGCCTTCACCAAGGTGGATTTCTGATGAGGCTGTTCCCTCTTTTGAGCTCTTAGTAGAGACTTCTGGGGTAAACGAGCCGGAAGGAGAGTCTTCCCTATGGAATCGCCGAGGTACAAGGACGTTGCAGTTCTCATTTGCTGACACTGCTGCAAATCCTGATGTAGCCAGAAAAGTTACTAAGATGTCAGTGTTACCTCACGATTGGCAACTCTATGGCAGTATGGACTGGGATTCTGTCGTGAACTCATTTGCAATGAATATGGCCATGGTAAGATTTTCTGATATTTTCCATCTCTTTCAGCTTGATCACTTATGCTTTTTCTAACCAAACTGATTTCTGCAGTTTCGAGTTCAATAGTATAACATTCTCAAACGGGATGAAGAGCTGCGTGACAAATTTTCCCAACTCTCTAAGATCAATGCTAATCTTAGAAATGCCTATGATGGGTTGGCAGAGGTGGCAAGACCCAACAATTTGAGCAATCTTTGAAATGGCTATGATGGGTTGGCAGAGGTGGCAAGACCTAACAATTTGAGGTTGAACCAGCTGGAAGCTCAAGTGAACAGCCTGAAATCTGAAGTGGTCGTCCTTACTGAAGAAAACTTCAGACTTCGAGCAGGAAAAGAAGATTCTGATGCCACATTGGCCGCTGCTAATTCTCAAGTATTTGAGCTGAAGTAAGCATTGGCTGATGTTGAGTTAGTATCTTCTAAGGCCCAAGCTGAACTGGAGTTTTATCAAAAGGAACTTGGTACTTTTGAGCAAGAGTTGTCCAATAGCAAGGCTGAACTGAACCAGCAATTGGAAGCAGAAAGGAAAAGCAAGACTGATCTCCTTCAACAATTTGAACTTCAAGTTGAGGAGATTAAGAAAAATGCCGTTGCTGAGTTCAGGCAGTCTGAGTTCTTCACTGGTAATTTCTTGAAGATTCAAGGTTCAGCAATTGCTGTCGGACAGACTTGGGCAATCGACACTTGCTCTGAGGTATGCCCAAGCCTGGACAAAAATCATCCTAAAATTGCTGAACTCTACAACCCCGAGGCTGGAAGCTTACTGGAGAACCAGATATCGCAATTTCAAAGTGGGGCTGATCTCAGAGATGATAAGGACAATGAAGAGTAGAATAGGATCTTTTGTACTATTCCTATTTTCTTGTAGTTGTAAAAGATAAATTCTTTAATGAAAGTTTCACTTTCTTCAACTTGTGCTCTTAAGCTTGCTATTATTTTCTTGATTTTGCTTCATGCTTGTAAGACTTCACTTGGTTTATCTTCATAATCTGTACAAGTATTTGTCTTATACTTCAGCCCTGCCAAAATTCTTTAAACTATTCTTCGTATCAACTCTTTGTCTTCGGCTCTGCCAAAGAGCTTTTTAGTCGCTTTTACGTTGAACTTTTCCACAAGTATTGAGCTTCAGTCTCAACCTGCGGCTCTGCCAAAAATGTTACACTGCTTGACTGAATTGCAACTCTACCACGCTTTAATTTTGCCATCTATAACAGATTTTTGATAAAGCCAACATATGACTCATTCATTTTAGAACATTGTTGAATCGAGTCCTGCTCGACCACCTCAGTCCTACTGAGGTGAGATATAGGGAATCCCGTCCCAAACGTTGAGTCCTGTTCAACCTTCTCAGTCCTGCTGAGTTAGAATATAGGGAAACCTGTCCCAAATGTTGAGTCCTGCTCAACTTTCTCAGTCCTGCTGAGTTAGAATATAGGGAAACATGTCCAAAATGTTGAGTCCTGCTCAACTTTCTCAGTCCTACTGAGTTAAAATATAGGGAAACCTGTCCCAAATGTTGAGTCCTGCTCAACTTTCTTAGTCCTGCTGAGTTAAAATATAGGGAAACCTGTCCCAAATGTTGAGTCATGCTCAACTTTCTCAGTCCTGCTGAGTTAGAATATAAGGAAACCTGTCCCAAATGTTGAGTCCTGCTCAACCTTCTCAGTCCTGCTGAGTTAAAATATAGGGAAACATGTCCCAAATGTTGAGTCCTGCTCAACAATCTCAGTCTTACTGAGTTAGAATATAGGGAAACCTGTCCCAAATGCTGAATCCTGCTCAACCTTCTCAGTCCTGCCGAGTTAAAATATAGGAAAACATGTCTCAAATGTTGAGTCCTGCTCAACATTCTCAGTCCTGCTGAGTTAAAATATAGGGAAACATGTCCCAAATGTTGAGTCATGCTCAACTTTCTCAGTCCTGCTGAGTTAGAATATAGGGAAACCTGTCTCAAATATTGAGTCCTGCTCAACCTTCTCAGTTCTGCTGAGTTAAAATATAGGGAAACCTGTCCGAAATGTTGAGTCCTGCTCAACTTTCTCAGTCTTGCTGAGATAGGGAAACTTGTCCCAAATGTTGAGTCTTGCTCAACCTTCTCAGTCCTGCTGAGTTAAAATATATGGAAACATGTCCCAAATGTTGAGTCATGTTCAACTTTTTCAGTCCTGCTGAGTTAAAATATTGGGAAACCTGTCACAAATGTTGAGTCCTGCTCAACTTTTTCAGTCCTGCTGAGTTAGAATATAGGGAAACCTGTCCCAAATGTTGAGTCCTGCTCAACTTTCTCAGTCCTGCTGAGTTAAAATATAGGGAAACCTGTCCCAAATGTTGAGTCATGCTCAACTTTCTCAGTCCTGCTGAGTTAGAATATAGGGAAACCTGTCCCAAATGTTGAATCTTGCTCAACCTTCTCAGTTCTGCTGAGTTAAAATATAGGAAAACATGTCCGAAATGTTGAGTCCTGCTCAACTTTCTCAGTCCTGCTGAGTTAGAATATAGGGAAACATGTCCCAAATGTTGAGTCCTGCTCAACCTTCTCAGTCCTGCTGAGTTAAAATATATGGAAACATGTCACAAATGTTGAGTCATGTTCAACTTTTTCAGTCCTGCTGAGTTAAAATATAGGGAAACCTGTCACAAATGTTGAGTCCTGCTCAACTTTCTCAGTCCTGCTGAGTTAGAATATAGGGAAACATGTCCCAAATGTTGAGTCCTGCTCAATCTTCTCAGTCCTGCTGAGTTAGAATATAGGGAAACATGTCCCAAATGTTGAGTCCTGCTCAACTTTCTCAGTCTTACTGAGTTAGAATATAGGGAAACCTGTCCCAAATGTTGAGTCCTGCTCAACCTTCTCAGTCCTGCCGAGTTAAAATATAGGAAAACATGTCCCAAATGTTGAGTCCTGCTCAACCTTCTCAGTCCTGCTGAGTTAAAATATAGGAAAACCTGTCCCAAATGTTGAGTCATGCTCAACTTTCTCAGTCCTGCTGAGTTAGAATATAGGGAAACCTGTCCCAAATGTTGAGTCCTGCTCAACCTTCTCAGTTCTGCTGAGTTAAAATATAGGGAAACATGTCCGAAATGTTGAGTCCTGCTCAACTTTCTCAGTCCTGCTGAGTTAGAATATAGGGAAACCTGTCCCAAATGTTGAGTCCTGCTCAACCTTCTCAGTCCTGCTGAGTTAAAATATATGGAAACATGTCCCAAATGTTGAGTCATGTTCAACTTTTTCAGTCCTGCTGAGTTAAAATATAGGGAAACCTGTCACAAATGTTGAGTCCTGCTCAACTTTCTCAGTCCTGCTGAGTTAGAATATAGGGAAACCTGTCCCAAATGTTGAGTCCTGCTCAACTTTCTCAGTCTTGCTGAGTTAGAATATAGGGAAACCTGTCCCAAATGTTGAGTCCTGCTCAACCTTCTCAGTCCTGCTGAGTAAAAGTATAGGGAAACCTATCCCAAATGTTGAGTCCTGCTCAACATTCTCAGTCCTGCTGAGTTAAAATATAGGGAAACCTGTCCCAAATGTTGAGTCCTGCTGAGTTAGAATATAGGGAAACCTGTCTCAAATGTTGAGTCCTGCTCAACTTTCTCAGTCCTGCTGAGGTGAAATATTGAGGGCCATGCGGGAGTCTAACAAAGTATTGATCCTTTAATAATACGAGGCCGAGTTGAAGAATTATGGATATACGTAGGAGGCAATAAATCCTGATTCATTTAAATCACAGACTATTGCTGTCAAGTCAGCCTTGTTCGTCTAGGAACCCGTACCCCCTTTTCATCGGAATCTGAGTCCTCATCCCTTGGCAACCCGTGATGAGGCCCAGGTTTGCAATTCTCATCCGGAGGGGACCTACCAAAGTCTAGCCTGTTGTGCAGCCTTGACCTCGGATTGTAAAACCGCTGTAGGTGACCAAGCTCGATAAGACGCCCAATTTCCTGTCCAAGCTGCCTAAAATCTTCTGTATCATGCTCAATATCATGATGATAAAGGCAATACAGTCGGTGGTCTCTTTTGTGGATTGGCCCATCCAGGGGTTGAGGTTCCCTTACCAGGGCATTCTTCCTCATATAGGAGAGAATATGGGCTTTTGAAGCCAGTAGAGAGTTCCTTTCCTTCCCTCGGCCTCCTAACCGAATCTTGACAGAGCACATTTCCTACAGAGGAGCTTTGCCTTTATTGTCAACTTCTCTGCCATGTTTGAATGGCAAAGATGCTTTTTGAGTGCGTTTTAAGCTCTGGTGGCTAGGCCCTGTTCCTGAAAGCCCAGCCTTAGCCATAAATTCGGCCTGTCGCCTGGGGTGATAGCCAGGGCGAGTTGGAGAGTACTCCAGGTGTTTCTGTGGGTGAGAGTTACTGGAGTGAGACCCACTGGACCTTGCTACGGAAGCTTTCCCCTTCATTTCCCTCACCGCAGCTTGGAACACATCCGGGTTTTGAGCCACATAGCGTATGGCTTGCATATGCTCTTCATACGTGAAGGCAATGGTGGGAGTTGAGGATTCTCTCGGCTCCGTAGAACACTGTTCTGTTTGTTGTTGAGAAGATCTCTGACTTCTCTTAGATGTCATAGGTTGCTTGGACCCTTTTCCATCCTTTTTATCCATTTTTCTCTCAATAGCTGGGTAAGATCAAGATTAAGAAAGCTTTGAGTAACTGTTTTAAGGAATTGAGGGCCCTCCTTCTAGCGCCAAATGATGAAGCCGGATCTTCACCAAGGGTCTAAGATGACCTCAAATGAACGCCGTCAGTTAACTCGAAGGGTGGTTAACTGGTTTGAAAGTGGTAGCTAAAATAGCTTCCTGATAGTCCTGCACAAGGAAGCAAAGATCAGAGGTCCCGGGGGGATGACCCCAGGTAAAACCCTCCGACGCTCAAGTCAGTTTGGACCATTTCTCACTGAGAATATAGTTTAGTGTATGGAGTTAGAAAATTCTCACATGTCTTAACCGAGGAGAAAGTTCAGTGTATTAGCTCCAGATTGTATGAAGAACAGATTGTATGAAGAATAGATTTCGAATTGGGATCCTCTTTCTGGTCTGCCTTAGCTTGCTTTTATTGGTTTTTTCCCGCCCCTGGCCTCTGATGGCGGATAAGATGTTTGCTTGGGGCAGAAGACCTATGACGCAGTAGGTCTGCTGATATGACCGGTAAGCCGGCTAATTTGACTAATAGGTCGGCTGAAGTGATTTTGGCGTGTACAGGCTGAATAGCCAGACGTGCACTCTTTCTTTGAACTGCACTTCTGCCTGATGGTTCTACGATGTGATATTGTGCTTGATTCCTTTGACGAAGTACGAAACTAGGCCTTGCCGAAGTGCAATATTAAATCTGACCGAAGTGATCTGGAGTGTAGCACTTAGGCTGAAGCTGATGTTGGAGTTCGGTGCCAGGTGCAGTCCTTGGCTTATTCTTTGATAGTAAAATGGATGTCATGTGGCACAGCCGAAGTGCAATCACGGCTGAACAGCAATACTTGGGTGCTAAACTGCAGGAGTTATACCGTTGACTGCTGTTGACTAACAGACGATTAATTCTGGTTAATCAAGCATAAAATACACGTGAGATATTAGTATTAAGTTGGTTAAAGATGAGATTGATCATATGCCACTTTGAAATATTTGACGAAGAGTTTGTAAGAAGATTCTTTACGTGAGAATATAGCACAGCTAGCTGGTGCATTCCATCAATGAAGAGCTGAACTTTTGATGGTAATGTTCAAATTTATTACGAGGTTAACATGTTTAAATGCACACAAAGGAGCCCATGAAATTCTTGATGAATAAAAACTACCAAAAAGTTCCATAAACTGATCTTCTTGATTTGGTTTTGCTTCATTACGTTATCAGCCATATATACTTAAACCCTAACAATCTCTTCCAAATTTGTATGTAGTGAAAGACACACTATCGCTCGTCTTGATATTACGAAAGCATGACAAAGTATCGATTTCAGTCTAACGTTGTCTTTTGTTCTTTCTGTCATATGTCAGCTTTCTTCGATCAAGCTATTATTATATCGAGCAATATTGCTGAAAACAAATTCATTTATAAGTTATAATTTAATAATCCCTCAAGGAATCAACACAATAGAAGCATAATCGGTTTTTGGAGGTTTTCAGAGTTTATAACTGAATATTGAAAATAGGTGCCAAACCTGTGGTTCGAACGAATTTTTTCGGATGTAATTTCTTTTCCTCCAACCAATATAAGGGCTAGTTTGCGTCCACTAGTAGAAGGCAGACGAAGGGCCAAAGGACACATAACTCAGGCGATTCCTTATGACTTTATTGATGAGAACAAAACTATTATTCTAAAAGACGACAAGTATGATCAATAACAGAGGTGCGAGAGTTTATGAGATTCTATCAGGAGTTGCTTGGAAAGGAGGTGCTTGTTACTCCTATCAGCCATGATATTTTGTCTCAATGTCCCTTGATAACAAAGGAGGTAGCTGATACTCTGGTGATGCCTATCACAGATATTGAGGTAAAGAATGCCATCTTTTGCATTAGGAGGAACAAGTCTCCAAGATCAGATGGATACTCCTTAGAATTTTTCATTAAATCTTGGGAGTTGGTTGGGGAGTGCAGCACTGCTACAGTTAAAGAGTTCTTCCACCAGGGGGAGGAGGTTATAAGACAGATGGATCATGCTTCTATTGTGTTGATTCCTGAAGGTCAGGATGCTTCTAAGGTGGGAGACTTTAGACCAATATCTTGCTGCAATGTCATATATAAAGTTATATCTAAGATTTTGGCTACATGGTTGTCCAAAGCAATGCTAAATGTGATCAATGAAGCTCATGCAGGATTCTTAAAGGGTAGAAACATGGTTGAAAACATATTATTTGTCCAGGAGCTCATCAGGCATTATGGAAGGAAAAGGACTCTGCCCAAATGCATTATAAAAGTGGACATCCGCAAAGCTTTTGATACTGTATGTTGGAAGTCCTTAAGTAATATGCTAAAAGGTTTGTGATTCCCTTTAACCTTTGTACAGTAGATTATGGAATGTATTTCTACTCCAACTTATTCTATTACAATGATGACATGATGCATGTGTTTTTTAAGGGCAAGAGGGGGCTGGTGCAAGGGGATCCCCTATCCCTATACCTCTTTGTGATTGGGATGGAGTAAATGTCCAAATTGTTAAGGTATTTGCATGAGCAACCAGGATTTCAGATGCATCCTAAATGTGTTAAATAGAGTATTACTCATCTAGCATTTGTAGATGTCTTGATTTTGTTTGTTAGAGGTAATATTAACTCTGTTGCTATGATGACACATTGGAAGTTTTTGGTGACTGCTTTGGTTAAGGGCAAATCAAGCTAATTCTCAAATATTTTGTGTTGGGATGCAAGAATGGGAGAAAAGGCATATACTGAGGATATCTGGATTGGAGGAGAATGTAATGCCTTTTAGATACTTGTATATCCCAATGACTGGACATATGCTGCAGTTGGCTCATTACAGTGCCTACTTCAGGTCTCTGTCTGATGCCATCTTTGTCATATGCAGGTAGACTTGAGCTTATAAGATCAATGTTACAGGAGATCACTGGCTGAGCATTTTGACTCTGCCAGCTAATGTGCAGCTTCAGGAGGAAAAAATATGCAGGAACTTCTTCTGGGGGAGTACTGATGACAAGAAAAAGGATTGGATCTTTTGGAAAAGAATCTGCTTACCTGAACAGGGGGATGGCCTGAGGATTCTGAACCTAAAAACTTAAAACATGCCTTTTCTGTTCAAGTTTCTTTGGGATATCCACGGTAAAATGGATACCCTTTGGGTAAGATGAATGCATCACCAATATAAGGATGCTGGTAACATATGGACTGCTGAGAAAAGGAAAGATGATTCACCTATCTTCAAGAAGCTAATACACATCAGGGACTTCATTGTGCAAATGGCAGGCTCCATACGGCAGGCTCAATCAATCTTGGCAAGCTGGGTGGTGGAGGATAAAGTCATCCCAAAGATGGCTTATGAATATTTCAGGGACAAGGGTCAGAAGTACAAATGGTGCAAACTTCTGTGGGCTTCATATGTTACTCCGAAGCATTCTTTTATCTGATGGATGGCTTTACTTGATCGTATGCCAACTAAGGACAAGTTGTTATTTCGGTTGGAAACAATCACTCCTGTACTAAGACGCAGTCGTTTAGTGTGTACGTATGAAATGATAAAATAAACCAAACCCGGACGAGTCGAGGACTCTGTCCTTAAGACATATTGCTCCGGTATACTGTGTCCAACCGGTGTGAGCAACCGTCTCCCAGGATACAACGGGTACCTGTTCAGTTGAGCGGCACTGCTGAACTTGAACTCCTTCGAACTTTAGAGCGTCCTGACTTCTCTTGGACAATATGCAAGACTCGGATGCTATGAGAGTAGTATGCTACGAATGCTAGAAATTGTGTGTTTAGAATGCACCCTTTGCCCTGTTTATATAGGGGAGTCGGTTGGATAACAAGGCACCATGACCGTTGGATCAAAACCAAAGTTTGATTTAGGCCGTTAGATGAAAACCTCCTATCTAGATTAGGAAGGTTTAATCTCAGCCTTTAGATTGAAGATTAATTCGCAGGTTTTAATTTGGAGCGTCAGATGGAAACCATATTCGGTTGGGGTGGTTAGGACAGTTTAAATCTTGGCCGTTAGATTAAAGCTGCCTTCCCTGCCACCGTTAGATCAAACCAGATTGATCTTATCTTATATCGAAGGATACCGTTTGAATCAGATTTAAACAATAGTTCGATTTAAACCATAACCGAACGCCTTATCAAACTTAACCGCGTTTTGTTTAAACGTAACCGTGCAACCACGTTTTCCATCCACTTTGAGAATTAATTTCTCATTCACTCATTTCAATTTCTCCAACAATCCCCCACATGAATGGGAATTATTGAAAGTGTTTATGCAGACTCTACCGAGAAGTCAGACAAGAAAATATTGCATCAGAAGAGGTAGCTTCTGGCTTTGAATCTTTCATAGTGATGTACCATCGGATTCACTCGGCTAATTAGTGACTTGATGTCTTGAACCAGTCAGCCTTTATTGTGAACCTAGACAACGATACTCACATAACATTTTCTTTAACACCCTTTTGGTTCTCATGGTTGTGTTCGTTTTGGCCATGAACAACCTGGTTTCAGAAAGTGTTTTAGAGAAATCTTGCCTCTTAGACTTTCTCATAGAAGCGGCCCCACTTCACACTTACATAGGTGATTCCTATCAAGAGTATTCTGCCATACTCCACTTGACGCATCAAGATATAGGACATCATTAAAAGCCTTAGCTTACCCTAAACATTCTCTGCAGACAGCACTTTTATGTGACGGAATGAGTAAGTGCTTACTGAATCTTCATAACTTAGTTGTCCCATTGAACCAAGATTCTGGGATCTCCAGTCAACAAGGTTGGGTTACCGTTACAAAGATTCTTGCATTATAGGCTTTAGTCCCATTCCGTTTGTCAATCTTGACATCTGATCTCTAGGCAAGCCTTTTGTAAGCGGATCCGCAAGATTCTCCATTGATTTTACATAATCAATGGAAATCACGCCATTAGAGATCAACTGTTTAATGGTGTTATGTCTCCGACGTATGTGTCGTGACTTACCATTGTAGATGCTGCTTTGAGCACGTCCTATAGCTGACTGACTATCACAGTGTATGCTAATAGGAGCGACTGGTTTAGGCCAGCATGGAATATCTTCCAGGAAATTCCGAAGCCACTCAGCCTCTTCCCCAGCTTTATCCAGCGCTATAAACTCAGCTTCCACAGTAGACCGAGCTATGCACGTTTGTTTCATAGATTTCCACGACACAGCAGCACCACCAACAGTGAACAAGTATCCACTGGTGGACTTCGAGTCCTTACTGTCTGATATCCAATTTGCATCGCAATATCCTTCTAATACTGCTGGATATCTCGTGTAATGTAATCCAAGATTCATCGTGTATTTCAGATACCTCATCACTCTATTAAGAGCTTTCCAATGATCATCACTTGGATTACTGGTAAACCTGCTCAACTTGTTTACTAAACAAGCTAAGTCTGGTCTCATACAATTCGATATGTACATCAGACTTCCAATCACCTGAGAGTACTTTAATTGAGCTACAGGTTCGCCTCGATTCTTTCTTAAGTGTATACTTAAGTCAAGTGGGGTCTTTATTGATTTTGTTTCAAACATGTTGAACCTTTTTAGAACAGATTCAATATAGTGAGTTTGCGACATAACAAGACCATCAGCCATTCGAGAAATTTTAATTCCCAGAATAACACTGGCGACCCCCCATGTCCTTCACATCAAAATTTCGTGTTAACATCTTCTTTGTACTCAAGATGATGTCACGATTACTGCCCATGATAAGCATGTCGTCTACATAGAGACATACTATCACATATGCATTCTGTGTGCTCTTAATGTACACACACTTGTCGCACTCATTGATCCTGAAGTCATTTGACATCATTACCTGATCAAACTTTAAGTGCCATTGCTTAGGTGCTTGTTTAAGTCCGTACAACGACTTAACAAGTCTACATACTTTCCTTTCTTGTCCTGGAACGACGAACCCCTCGGGTTGTTCCATATAAATTTCTTCCTCTAATTCACCATTAAGAAAAGCAGTCTTCACATCCATTTGATGGATTTCTAGATCATAGACTGCAGCAATGGCCACTAGCATCCTTATAGAAGTGATCGTAGTCACTGGTGAGTAGGTGTCAAAGAAGTCAAAACCTTCTTTCTGTCTGTAGCCTTGGCTACTAACCTGGCCTTGTACTTGTCAATAGATCCATCTTCTTTCAGTTTTTTCCTGAAAATCCACTTGCATCCGAGTGGTTTACTTCCTGGAGGAAGATCTACCAGCTCCCAAGTGTGATTTTGAAGAATGGAATCTATCTCACTATTCACTGCTTCTTTCCAGAAAGGAGCTTCTGGAGTTGTCATTGCCTCAGAGAAAGATCTCGGCTCGTTTTCTACCATGTAGGTTAGAAAATCTGGTCCAAAAGACGTCGGTATTTTGGCTCGTTTGCTTTGACGAGGTTCCTCAGTCTCTTGAGGAGTCGTCTCACGCACTCGCTTACTTGTGCTTGCTTCTTGATTGTCTTTGTCTTTCTTTGGAAAGACATTTTCAAAGAACACTGCATTCCTCGATTCCATGACAACATTTTCATGTATCTCGGGAATGTCCGATTTGTGCACTAAGAAACGATATGCACCACTATTCGTTGCATAGCCAATAAATATGCAATCAATTGTCTTAGGCACGATTCTCACTTGTCTTGGTTTAGGTACTGCAACCTTTGTCAGACACCCCACACTTTCAAATATTTATAACTAGGCTTATAGCCTTTCCAAAGTTCATATGGGGTTTTATCCGTCTTCTTGGACGGAATCCTATTTAAAATGACGTTGGCGGAGAGAATTGCTTCCCCCCACAAGTTCTGAGGTAAACCCGAACTTATCAACATAGCATTCATCATCTCCTTTAGAGTACGGTTTTTGCGTTCAGCAATACCATTCGATTGAGGTGAATATGTTGCAGTCGTTTGATGAATAATGCCATGTTCGGAACAAAATTCATTAAACGATGCGTCATACTCTCCACCTCTATCACTTCGAATTACTTTAATTCGTTTGCTAAGTTGATTCTCAACTTCATTTTTATAATCTTTGAAAGAATCAATGGCCTCATCTTTGCTACTTAGCAAATATACATAACAGTATCGTGTGCAATCGTCGATAAAAGTTACAAAGTACTTTTTACCTCCTTTTGTTTGCACAAACTTTAAATCACACAAATCTGTATGAATTAAATCCAATGATTCAGTGTTTCGTTCTGTTGAAGGAAATGGCGCTTTTGTCAATTTTGCTTCAACACACACTTGGCATTTCTCTTTATTACTAAAGTCCAGTTTGGGCAATAATTCAAGATTAACCATTCGTTGTATTGACTTGTAATTAACATGTCCCAAACGAAAATGTCATAAACAAGAAGACTCAAGCATGTAAGCAGAAGAGGAAACAATTTTATTAGCCTCAACGGGCGTAACTTTCTTGGGTACAATTGTCATAACATTTAACTTGAACATGTTATCAGAAATATACCCCTTTCCCAAATACACCCCATTCTTAGAAAGTGTAAATTTGTTTGCCTCAAAAACAAGCTTGAATCCGTGAGTGACTAGCAGCGCGCCAGAAACCAGATTTTTCCTTATGTCAGGAACATGCAACACATTCTGCAGAGTCAACTCCCTTCCTGAAGTCAATTTCAGGATCACCTTGCCCGATCCTTCGATCTTTGAGCTGTTGGAGTTTCCCATGAAGAGTTGCTCGTTGTTTGTCGTGGGTACATATTCTCTGAACATAGCCCTGTTCGCACAAACATGTCGAGTGGCACCTGTGTCCACCCACCATTCACGCGGGTTTCCCACTGCATTGCACTCGGTCACCACTGCGCAAAGGTTCAAGTCATCCATTGCGTCGACCAGATTTGCTTTCGCTTTATTTTGATTCTGAGTCTTTTTGGGCTTTCGACATTCACTGCTTCGATGCCCTGGTTTTCCACAATTATAACACTTACATGTGAACTTCTTTGCAATTTCCTTGCCCTTGATGTTCACGCCCAAAGTGTTATTTTTCTTTCTGTTCTTCGCCTCAGCAACATGAGCCTTGGCTTGACCAGATGATGTGGACGGCTTCCTTTCGGCACAACGATTGTCCTCCTCAATACGAAGACGGACAATCAAGTCCTCCATTTTCATCTCCTTTCGTTTGTGTTTGAGATAGCTCTTAAAATCCCTCCACGAAGGAGGCAGCTTCTCAATCACAGCCGCGACCTGGAAAGATTCACTGAGCGTCATGCCCTCCTCTTCCATTTCAGAAACCAACATCTGTATTTCTTCAACCTGCGAAATTACAATTTTGGAATCTAACATTTTATAGTCAAGAAATTTCCCAACTATCAACTTTTTCGTACCAGCATCTTCTGTGCGATACTTTTTATCTAAAGCTGACCACAACGCTTTTGCAGTTTTATAAGTACAAAATACGCCATAGATAGTGTTATCTAGGCAACCCAGAATCAAATTTAAACAGCAAAAATTTGTATACGCCCAGGCCTCAGCACCCAAGGCGTTCTGCATATTCTGTTGTTGATCCTCCACAGGCTCAACCACGGGTGGATCTTCGCTCAGCATTCTGGCCAAACCCAGTGCCGTGAGGTAGAACAACATCTTCTGCTGCCACCTCCTGAAGAAGCTTCCAACAAATTTTTCCGGCTTCTCCACATGAGCAGCAGTGGCAGCCGGATTCATCTGAGGCCCTCCAGTTGGTGCCAGCAGAACCGTACTAAACAGAGCTCCGGCAGCAACATTGTTCGCCCCTTCAGGTGCGGACACGGAGTGAGCACCATTAAAGCCTTGAACAGAGTTCGAGCTTTCGTTCCCCATTCCTGTTCAGTTCGATCAAAACGTACAGATCAGAACAGAACCAGATTTAAGAAAAGAGTAGAAACAGACTGCAAATCAGTATGAATACTGGTTTGCGTAAATTAAAAAAATGGTACAGAAGTAATTGAACGGAATACGTCTTAAGATTGTTGGAGACAATCACTCCTGTACTAAGACGCAGTCGTTTAGTGTGTGCGTATGAAATGATAAAATAAACCAAACCCGGGGCGAGTTGAGGACTCTGTCCTTAAGACGTATTGCTCCGGTATACCGTGCCCAACCGGTGTGAGCAACCGTCTCCCAGGATACAACGGGTACCTGTTCAGTTGAGCGGCACTGCTGAAATTGAACTCCTTCGAACTTTAGAGCGTCCTGACTTCTCCTGGACAATATGCAAGACTCGGATGCTATGAGAGTAGTATGCTACGAATGCTAGAAATTGTGTGTTTAGAATGCACCATTTGCCCTGTTTATATAGGGGAGTCGGTTGGATAACAAGGCACCGTGACCGTTGGATCAAAACCAAAGTTTGATTTGGGCCGTTAGATGAAAACCTCCTATCTAGATTAGGAAGGTTTAATCTTAGCCTTTAGATTGAAGATTAATTCGCAGGTTTAAATTTGGAGCGTCAGATGGAAACCATATTCAATGGGGTGGTTAGGACAGTTTAAATCTCGGCCGTTAGATTAAAGCTGCCTTCCCTGCCATCGTTAGATCAAACCAGATTGATCTTATCTTATATCGAAGGATACCGTTTGAATCAGATTTAAACAACCGTTCGATTTAAACCATAACCGAACGCCTTATCAAACTTAACCGCGTTTTGTTTAAACGTAACCGTGCAACCGCGTTTTCCATCCACTTTGAGAATTAATTTTTCATTCACCCATTTCAATTTCTCCAACAATTTCTTGATACTGGAACAACTTGTATGTTGTGTGAGAATGAGCTGGAATCTGATCAGCACTTATTTTTTGAGTGTTCTTTTGTGCAGCAAGTGTGGAATGATATCAAGAAGTAGTTGGGCATCACCAGAAGACTGAGCAATCTGAATGCTCTGTCACAGTGGTGTAGGAACTATGCTGGTGGCAGAAGCAAAAGGACCAAAGCAATAAGGATTTCTGTGGCAGCTGTTGTATACTATGTTTGGGCAGCTCGCAATTGCAAAACTTTGAGAATGAAGCATGTTCTGCCAAGAAAATCATATGTAGAATCAAACCACATGTATATCGTATTTTGTATGATTTACTTCCGCATCTTGTGCAGCATGTATAGGTGTGTGTTTGGACTGTACTTGGACTGTGTCTGAATTATATTTTTTGGTCTGTTTTGAGGCGTTGGCAGCATGCTAACTTCTTTTTATATTTGTGTTGGAACCTAGTTCTGCAAAGAGACTTGTTTGGGGGCTGGCAGGATTGGAGATGGTGTCTAGGGGCTGCCAGTGTTATATTTTCGCTTTGCTTTTAGAGTGCTGTTTAGACTAGAAGTGTAGTATTTTGGGGGTGCACGTTGCCTTTGGTTTGGGGGTGCTGTTTTGTGATGACTGGAGCGGTCTTTTTTGTGGCCCTTTTGAATGTTTACGGACACAGATGTTGAGTTAGCATGATTAAGCAATGGTATGCTTAATGCTAGCTTAACCTCTATATGCAAAGTAGGTGGCTTTACTTGTAATCTCTTCTACCTTGCATTGTTTTGTATTAGAAAGCAGGACTTATCAGACATATGGATGGTTGAACTCTGCTTAAAGACGGCAGTTTAACCTATGTTTCAGCTGTTGGCAGGATAAAGTGTTGGATTTGTATGTACTTCACTTGGTTATGTCCAGTGTTTTTGTACATTTACTCACTCTGGTAATATACAATTTGCATTTTATCAAAAAAAAAAAGTCTATGGAATGTAGACGATTGGGCTACAAAAGGTGGAAGTGTGAAAACAAACTGGAGTCTAGCACCTGTTTGTTGAAACATACAGAAATTTCAGTGCAGAAGCTTGTGTTTGGTCACGTAAAACCAAGACTTCTTCGTGCTTGAACGCGGATTCGGTTGAGAGTACATGGCTTTCAGAAGAATTAGATGCAAGAACTAGAGAGGAAATGAAGCTGTTATCAGCAGAAACATAAAAAAGAAGTTTTCGTTGCATTAGGCTCCCGCGTTTATGCGGAAGGACATGATCACTTCGCGATTTGATGTATACGGACTTACCTTACAGTTTAAAAAGCTGTTTCCGCGGCTCGAACCCATGATCTCAAAGTCACAATCTTACTAGTGATTCTAAGATCCGCTTCTATCAGCTGAAACATATGACTTATTATTATTGTTTAGATAAATGGAGATTTCCCAATGCCCCTAGTCCAGAATGCCAAGGTCGCAATAAGTTGAGATCGTTGCCTTGAACAAATCGACGTGCTAGGCCTAGATCTAAACGTCGCGGAAAATCAAAGAGAGGAAATCGAGGTTTATTTTGAATTTAATCAATTATTACAACTTGTGTAAGTACACGAATTTTGTTTGATTAAGTAATCAGTTTTAGCTATTAGTCATGTGTAATGTACTGTCTTTTGCTTGTAGAGTATTGGAAATATAAGGTTCTAAGTACTAACTCAAATTTCGTGGAAGTCTCTTTATGTTGTGCACGTATTGGACATTAGGAAGCTTTTTTTTTTTTTTTTTTTTTGAGTCGTGACTTTATGTTAAACCGACATGTAATAAGATGTGTTAACGCGTGACAATTACGCATATACCCATAAAGACATGGATATTGCAATATCTGCCTCCTCAAACTAAAGCCTACTGCGACATTGTATGTTAAATAAATAATTCAAATTGTGAATAAGTAAAATAAATGGCAATCTTGTAGCAAAAAAACTATATCCTGGTCTTGAGGGCCTCACCGTCCAGTCTTAATGAACATTATGGAAGATGAAATCGGAAGCTCAGCGGCGTTCTACGTTGGGGTCATACACAAGAAGTGCATACAAGGTGTCTACTGCAAACTGAGTCTTTGTTCTAGATAGCATTGAAACACTCTTATTGTGTATGTCCACATAATCGAACTCGGTACCAATTGAGTTATGCCGAAAAAATAAATGACAAACTATACGATTAAAAGGGTGACTTTGGTTGCGTTCCTCAAAGCTTCAGCCCAATAAACATTAAAATCTCATAATATATATAGCCATTTATGCCTAGTTGTTCGTTAATCAATGGAATACGAAAAATGTATAGAAATCTTGGTAACACTGATTACCAATAAACTTTATTGCTTTTTTTTTTTTTTGGTGTTGTTATTTGATAAAATGACTTGTAATTTGGAAGACAACATATCAACTTGCTGAAAGAGCCACATTTATAAATAATTCTCGAGTATAACATAATGAAAGTTCAAAGAAGAAAGTAATAAGATATTTAGGGGACGTTTGGTTCGCACTTGGGTACGGAATCAGAATCGGAATGGATATGACAGTGTATGTGTTTGAGAGTGTATGAGTTTGGACGTAAAAGTCATAATTGTTTGGTATTGAAGTGAATGAGTATGATTGACATTAATGGTGCTTGGAACGTAACGGAATTGAAATGGATATCGGAGGTTGACGGCCGTAAAATTGGTCGAAAAAATTTGACCGGCTGGCGGCGGTGGCCGGCGGCGTTGACCTATTCGTAACCCATATCCCTCATTTTGACTATTGATAGATAAGAGGGAAGTAGTATATCAAAAAACGATATCCATTAACAAATACTCATATATCAATCTAAAACGCATACCCCAACTTTAACAAACGGACAAGGTTTATAAGTTTGGATTACTCCAAACTCATACCCTTAATGAAACCCGACCAAACACCCCAAGTTTGGGTCCATTTAGACAAAGTTCGACTTGCACTAAGTTTCTGTTGGAGGAATTGGAAGTTTGTGCTTTGGCCCATTAAGAAAAGTTGCAAAACATGGTTTAGCAACATATTTTGAGCTTAATTAGGATTAGTTTCCGTTAATAAAAATCGAAAACTAATGGGTCCTTAATTATCTACGTAACGAGTAGTTAATTTTAGGCTTTGGAATCACTCAATTACGATACCGGGTGAATGAGAAATTAATACTCAAAGTAGATGGAAAACATGGTTTAATGGGTGATGTGTCCTATTCTTAGGAGACCACATCACCCTTATGGAGGAATACCACATTGGACATTTAGACATATTTAGCCACCTTATAAATGGCTAGAATGTACACTTTAGATGTGCCCTTGGGGCATGAGAAGTTTTTGACCGGAGGAAAGACCTAGAAAGTGCCACACGCGCGTGCGCCACCGCCGCCCGCCCGTCCGGCTCGGGTTCGTGGCTCGTGTGCATGTGGGCCGGTTCCTAATCTTTTTGGAGAAAATTTATTTGGACTTTTGGATTAATTATTTTTTGTAAATAATTAAAAGGCTTTGGGCCTAGCTGCGTAGCGGCCCAAATGCTCTCCATTGCAGGGTCCGGCCCAGTACGTATGTACGTTAACCGCGGTTGAGTTTAAATCAAATCAAGGTTATGGTTTAAATCACAGATTAGGCATTTAAACGATCGGTTATGGTTTAAATCGAACGATTATGATTTAAACGGTCTCCTTCTAAATCGATAAGATCAAACGGTTTTGATCTAACGGTGGCGGACAAGGCAGCTTTGATCCAACGGCTGAAATTCGAACTGACCTAACCGCCCAACCGAATATGGTTGTCATCCGACACTCCAAGTTGAATTGTGCAGTTCTGTTTCCATCTAACGGCTGAGATTTGAACGGTTCAAATCGCCAACAGATGACGCGTCGGTTTTCATCCGACGGCTCTGGCTCATATACGGTTTTGATACGACGGTCACAGATCCATCTGCATAACCGATTCTCCAACCAAATCCCCTATATAAACAGAGGCAGGGTGTGCGATCAGAACACACACTGATCCTCTGCATTCGTCGCTTTCTGCATTCGTCTTCATACTTTTGCATCACGTCCAAGAGAAGTCAGGACGCTCGAAGGCTCGCTGCAGGTCAAGTTAAGCAGTGCCGCTCAACTGAACAGGTACTCGTTGTATCCTGGGAGACGATTGCTAACGCCGGTTAGACACAGTATACCGGAGCAATACGTCTTAAGGACAGAGTTCTCGACTCGTCTCGGATTTGGCTTACTTTTTACTGTTGTCATACGCACACACTGAACGATTGCGTCTTGTACAGGATTGATTGTTTACAAGAGTTTCACAAGATAAAGTACATATTATATTTCAGCATAGATAGATAAGAACCTTTGTCACAATCAAGGAAGAAGGAAGATAGGTAAGCTGCTTACTTAAGTTTTCTCTTTTCCAAGTTGTCGTGATCAAGAGGAGACAGCTGTTTCATTGAAGGTGGGCCCTTCACTTTGTTGCCTAGAGATTAACTTTTGAGCGAAAGGCTTGCCCTTGTGATAACCTTAGCTTAGTGTATTATTATTGGTCCAAACTCATCTAATCCTGAAAACTAAAATACTTCATAATTTTTGCTCATTTTGCATGATTTAAAATCAAAATAATGAAGGTATGATGGCTTAAATATTTAAATAGCGGATAACGTTGTGTTTGGACGTTATGAAGGTGAGGTTTTCTTAGGTGTGTTTGATATATATCAGCCTGTAAACGATATAAGCCTAATTGAATATTGTTTCCCGAAACTAAATATATAATTAAAATGGATGTGTTTGAACTATGTTTGAGATCTCTTGAACATTACATAAAGTATTTGAGCCCACACGCAATGACTTTGAAACTGCAACAGTTTGACTTGTTAATACTCGAATAATTTTAGACACATTTAAATCCAAACTGAATTCTAAACGGTTTGATTTTTTGAATCCAATATGTATGTAGAATTCAATTACTTATCAAATCTTCATATTTAATAATCGAATACATAATTAACTATGTAATTGTCAACTGTGCAATAAAGATTATTAGATAGAAGTAAATCTATATTATGCATTCGAATCAAGATACAAAATACTCGACTTTGACTCGTTTTGTGTAATGAGCTGTTCAAGTTGGATTAGTTTCAATTTATGCAAGATATTTCAAAAGCCGAGCGCAATCACTTCATAAACTGTTTGGTTTATTTGCATCCCTACTACCAACATAAACAAGAGTTGCAATCAAAAGTTTGAAAGAACAAATGTAATGTAATGTCTTTGCTGTGTGAAAATATTTGTATTTTCACGCCCATACACACAAAAATGTATACATACATACATATGCATATATATATATATATAAGTGCATACACAAATTTAGATATATGTTATAACAATGATTGAGATCATTCTTTTTTGGTCAAGCATTTGGTAATAATTGCAATGGGCGTACATTGGCGGCTGGAGTTTTGTAGGAATTCTCCATCTGCGCCTCTAGGTTCTATGGTCATGCCGCCAATATAGATTTCATTCTGCGCCAAAGGGAGCATGCCTCAAATTATACCAATTTCTTTTAAAGTCATCAAAATTTTCCTACTATTTCTTCTAACAACAAAACGAAAAAGAAAAAGAGAAATTAGAGCAGCAACTACCAGGGATACGTGAGAAAAAAAAAAAGTTACTTTGTTATTTATCACGGTATTTGCATAGCCATTATAGTTATATTCTTCTTGAATATATCTTGAGGGTGGGCTTTAAAGTAAGTGGTAAGGTTGATGCGCTTGTGGGAATAGCCTCTTGGGCTCTTACACAAAATGTAAGGTAAGCTGCGTACATTAGATCGCGAAGCGATCCGGTTCATCTCTGGACCCTGCATAAACGCATGAGACTATTGCATCATGAACTACCTTTGTTATTGAAGATATGTTTTTTTTCCTGTGCACACAAGGGATGAAAAAGGATTTAGAACTTTGATTGTAAGAGTACGATAATTTTAACCACTAGACTAGTTTGCATTTTCTTTTGAAGGCATGTCTCTTCATTTGTAAATTAAACTAAAGATAAGATCAATGATCAACTGGATGATCACGTTCGTTAATTAGAAAATGTGGTCCTTACACTTTGGATTTAATTTCCAGAAAAAGACGCTAAGGGGTTTCCTAAAAAAACACTTAAGGAAGAAAAATCCAATAAAAACGGGTGGAAAAGAAAAAGTTGTTTTACTACCTGTGATGTCTTGATTGTTACGCCACGCCATATTTAGGGGCCACGAGCTTGGTGGCTACTTAAAAATGAAAAAGAAAAAAAAAGATGGAGATGGACAGTTTTTTTTTTTTTAAAAAAAGAAATTGGTACGCAACAAAGAAGAAAAAAAAAAATGGTACGCAACAAAAAAAAATAAAAATGGTACGCAACAAAGAAGAAAAAAAAAAAAAAGATTCGAATGCCATCCTACTGTCCTCGTTCAGAAGGGAAAGAAAATGAGAGCAATTAAATTAACTAGTCCAACAAGGACAGATGTGAAAGTGAATAAATCATCATGGGAAATCATAGCCGTCTACTAGACAATTATTATATAGATAAAAAATTTATTATATTAATTCGTGGTTTATTGTGTAATTCAGTCCTCCGGTTATTTACCGTGTACATATATTGATTATTGTGTAATTTTCTGATAATATCATATAGACTATGTTAATGTTGTGTAGTATGAAAGTGGATGATAGCCACATGAATCCTCACAGAGTTATGTAGCAACAATTTATCGCCTTGTGAGAAATCTCCACTTATATAAGTTACCTGCACTTAATTGTATCGAAAATTATTATGATTTTATTAGTTTCGTTATATCATGCAAGTTTATAATATGACATAATCGTTAACTTCACTTCCTTCACATACTTCGGAGATACCTTTGGGTTACAAGTCACCTGTATCTTAAAAGCTTCTTAAAGAGGTGTAATTATAGTGTACGTATTTAATTTGAGAGAAAATTAGACTTACAACGTCACATTTAGACATTGGTTATAATCGTATCTTGATATGTCATTTAGTTAAAGTAATTATATTACAAAATTTTTTTTGTTGTGTTAAACAATCATGTAATGAAACATGTCCGAATAGATGAGGTCCATAATAGGCAAATAGAAACTGTTGGTTCATAAACTTCTTGGTATCAATAGGTAATTATTGTTCTTAGAGCAAAAGAATAAATCCCTCATCTCGGAGCTTCTACCGTTCCAGTTCCAAAGAGCATGTGTGGATGATACAAATAAGAAAGACCATCGGACTCTTAGGTTGGGTGAGATCTTACGCAATGACTCACACAAGATGTTTTCCCACAAACCAAGCCGACGACCTAGTAGTAGAGGAACATCCACACTGTGCGCGTCTATAGAATCGAACTCTTGACCTCTTAGAGCAAATATCAACCTGTGTACCAACTGGACTATACCATGGGACAAGTAATTGTTGTTCTGATATAATGTTTTGTGGAGTATCTACAAATCAATCTTTTTATTAAAAAAAATCATTTAAAGTGTAATACTTGTCCAATGATATAATGCTACATTATTTGTTTACATAGAGGTTCAGCGTCAAAAGCAATGCAGGATCAAGTACAAAAATCGGAAGTTTCTCATTCAGCTAAATTAAAATATTGTTTATTGATATAGACACTGCTCCAAGCGTGCTTCTGCCAATATCCGAAGATAAGAATCATTGTTCTTTTTTTTTTCTCCCTCACCTGTACCAGAGGCCCCTTAGTCAGGTGGGATATAAATCGAAGGATGTGCTCCACCGGCAGCCCTGCAAAGAGAGAGGACACACGAGACTCAGCCAGCCCAGAGGCAACCCTTGTAATATTTCAACAAGGATTGTCTCCACACGGACTCGAACTCGGGACGTCAGGATTCTAGTCCCAATCAACTTTGCCACTTACCACTGGATTATGCCCCTGGGCCGAATCATTGTTCAAATCGAGGAGGAATGGAGAGGAAACGTACTTTTAAAGAGGTTTTATTACAAGGTTAATTGAATTAGCAACTAACTGCCGAATCAAATAATGTTATATAGCCAAGTGGTATTTAAGCATATTATACTGAATCAAAAAATACAATATTTTAGCAGGTAGTTGCTAGTTGCATTATTTTCTCTCTTGTTTTCTCTGAAATTAAAATATTAAGTAAGTGATATTTTCTTCTTTGTAATCATTTATCTAGACAACTAATCTACTTTTTTTCATTACGTTTTTCTATTAAATTATAAGCGTTCTGCGTTAAATACTCATATGGCACCAGTCATTATGCGGCATCAATAGTTTTTTTTTTTGGGGGGGGGGGGGGGGGGGGTTGTTAATATGTCACATTTACTTACGTGCAATATAATTAAAAGAATGTAAGAAAGAGTCTCCTCCAAAGGGGAATTTTCTTCTACCAAGGTGTGGTTGAGGGGTTGTGATCTAATAACCCCACTTTCCTCACCTCTTTTGTGACCGCGCGACACGTAGCAGCAAAGGGGGCGGTAAGACTAGATGCGGATGACCCTCATCTAGCCTCACCACCCTCCATTGCTGCCACGTGTCGCGCGATCACGCTTCACCGCACCGCTTTGCGGTGAGGGGATCCTATCCCGTGGTTGAGAGTTGGGACTGGTCAGCGTCTCCTGTCCTGGTTGGCAGGTGAGCAGTAAACAATTATTACCTTCATCGCCTAAATTGGATGTAATTGGATGCAGGAGTAATTTTTTATTCTATATATAAGAATCTGTTTAAAGAAACAATTTATTGATTTTTCCATTAATAAGGATTGACATGCGCTTAAATGTTCATCGTCCTTCAGTCTCAAATCAACTTGCCAAAAACCTAATTGAAGTTATGCGTTAGAATTTGAAATACACACACATATATATAGAGATGGCACGTTGGTAATTATAATTAATAAAGAAAAACACGCAAAAAAAATTATATGCCTTTCATTTTTGTTTTAAATTAGTATTTCTTCTTAAGGTTCAGAATAACCAGAGTATCTATGGAAGCAATCTTTCTATCTTTGGAATAAATGTATTATTTACTTGCGTCTCATCCACTCCAGATCCTAATACTAGTTTTTGCTGTCGTCGAGATATACCGAATATGGTTATTGTTGTATTTCTTCTTAAGGGTAAATGTTATTTTTATGTGCCTGTCTCAACTTTTTTTTTTTTGCGCAAATGATGAAAAAGTCTGAAAAACCAACATCTGGTGTTATTAGACCTATACCACTATATAAATATTCGAATTCTAAGGTCTTATAGAATGATATAATATTCGATTAAGAGGGGTATCTCGACGTTACATCATGAAAGTCATCTCCAGAGCCTATCAGATAGATAAAGTTGTACATGCTAGAGCCACAGATGAAATGTTGTGGTAAGAAATCCTCAAGTAATCTGCAAGGAAGTTGACCCACTAAAGTAGATGGATCATGACGTCTTTATTTTACACTCGAAAAAAATATTGAAATTGACATGGTATATTACTATATGCCTAAATTTCTAAAATTAACTTGTGTTAACCATTACTTTTAGTTACTGCGTTAACCGTTTTTGGGCAAATGAGGACACTGTCTAATTAATAAATACATACTAATATTTCTAAATTCAAATTTCTAAGTATGTGTTGTTGGGATGTGCTGAGTATGTGTTGTTGTTGTTGTAAGTATTGTTAGAGAAAATAGAAATTATGTACTTTGTGTTCGTGTGAATAAAGCAACAACCGACCTGCCAAGCTCAGGGTATATCGGGTCGATCGGTCAGGTCAAATCAGTCCAAGCAGAACAAATGAGTTTGCGTTCTGGACAGACAGCTGACCTGCCGACCTCAGCACAACAGCACTGCATAACAGCAGTGTTGTGCTATCAGCTATCCAGCCGAGACCAGCACAGCGGCAGAGCTCAGCATAGCAGCACTGCAGAACAACAGTGCTGCGCTAACAGTCAATCAGCCGAGCTCACCACAACAGCATCTTGGCAGATCAGCTGAGCTCAGTACAACATCACTGCAGATCAGTAGTGCTGCGCTAACGCAGCTTAGCAGTTCAGTCGAGCAGACAATCGTAGGTGAGTCCAGGACTTTGTTCTTAAGACGTATTGTTCCAGTATACTATCCCCAACCAGAGGTAGCAACAGTCACCCAGGATAATGGAATCAGTTCAGATGAACGGCACTACAACATATGAACTCAACAAACTTGTAAGGCGTCTCTGACTTCTCGGATGACTTGAAAATGCAGAAAATATTGAATGCAAGGGAAATAATAGTGTGCACAGAGGAAGAGGAGAAAAACTGAATTGCTTGATCGATTTCTGGATGACCACATAGGTCAGCTCGGCCCTGTATTTATAGAGAAAACCCGATGTCAGGTGGTTAATGTCAGTTCAACCACATCCGTTGGATCAAACATCTGCTCGGCCTAAACCCTCATATCAGATAACCGCATCACGTCTGTCCACAGCTGTTGGATCAGATAACTGCTCAACATGAGCCCTCAGATCAAATAACCGCATGTCTGCCCTCAGTTCGATTAAGCCTTAACCGTTTTTCAAATGATACCCTATCCGATCACAGTCACATGGGGAGAAATTTAAATTTAAACAAAATTTCTCCAACAGATATGAACCAACCCACAACCCGCAACTCGAGCATAAGCCCGAGCCTGAGCCGATTTCCACTTATTTTATCCCTACTTTGAGCATTAATTTTTCATTCACCAGGTATCGTAATTGAGTGATTACAAAGCCTAAAATTATCTAATTGTTACGCAGATAATTAAGAATTCATTAGTTTCCACTTATTATTAATGAAAACTAATTATAATTAAGCTCAAAGTACGTTTCTAACCAAGGTCTGCAACTTGGCCAAATTCAATTTCAATTTCTTTCAATTTTCTCCAACAAGTATTACACATAATTATGTAAAGGTCAAAAGTCGATTCATTAATATAATTTGTAATTTAATCATTCATGTCACTAGGTCATTACGTAGTTGAACCAATGAATCAAACCGTGTCAAATTAGGTTTTGCCGGTTTTAGAAGAGCTTTATACAACGGCCTCTCCGACTTCGTGAATCAATCGATTCAATCATCAAACCAGACTACATAGTTATGCATATAGATCATCCATTGTAATCAAGAGTGCATTAAAACAAAAGAGAAAATTACCTTAGCACCCCCAAGTATACTGATTTCTTTTATAACTATTTTAGTGTAAAAATACAATTTTATCTACTTTCATCTTTGTACTGAAACGTAAATCTTCGTTTTTCTATCCAAATTAACATAATACAATAAACATGTATTTTTAAACATGAAGGGGATAAGAGACTAACCAGTATACTTTTATGGGGACAAAAGCTAAATTTCCCAAAAGAAAGTTATGCATTTTAGATAATATAATTTCGTTTTTACTCTTTGAATAAAAGCCTTAGGAATACACGTCTTTTCTAAATGAATTCTTGAACAAAATCTTTCATTTCAGAAGATGGATCCAACTATTTGATTGGATTTTCTGTAGTTATGGATTTTTCCTTCTCTTCATACTGAACAGGACTTGTACGTATTCCTTTTAGAACAAACAAACGAGGGAAAAAAAAAAGGAAAAGTACTAATTGGGTTTCGTAAGACACGTAAATCGGTAAGAACACTCAAAAACACAATGACATTACACATTGTTTTAGAGTCTCCTTCCTATGGAGAGATATGGAGGATTGAATACACACAACTATACCTATGTGTTAGAAACACACATAGGTTGTTTCCTGATAACCCATAATGAAAATTGCGTCAAACTGTATCGATTTACTGTGACTTCACAATATAAGAAACGCAACTAATGATTTTAGTGATAACATTTGTAAGATATCCTTCCAGATAGATTAATTAATGTTTCATGAGGAACTGGTCTGGAAGCCACTTTTGTCAAACAACTTCCATGTATGTGAGTGTATCTTCTATAAAGTAACAGCTTTATGAGTCAAAATATAACTTTTTTGCGTTAGGTTATGAAGTGTTTTGGAGCAGCAGATTGCGAAAATGTACTTTGACTATTGCCATTTAATACAACACGGTTAATCATTTATGCAAGCCTCAAAACTTTGACTTGTGTGGACATTTTCAATGTTACGCATTATGGCGCAAAAATTACTTTTGAGAAGCTATGTTGGATGTTAATCTGAGTTTGATTTGAATTTTTGTTTGATTGTTTAGGTTTTATAAAGTTCGAAATCGAAGTCGGCTCGTCTGAAATACTTAACCAGCCAATATTGAACATATTGATGCAAAACTGTTTGCTCTTAAGCATTTTATGACTAAAAATATGTTGGAAAAATAAATTATATATATGAGATGTTTTTATAATAGTATTTTTTATTTTGATATAAACAATAAATCAAACATGATAATTTCCAATTAAAGAAAATATTATAAATTTTTTATTTAAAAAGCAATAGTGATTCAATACTATTAATTACGAATTATTGCTTATACATGTGCATACAATTTTCAGAAACTACAATATTGTTCGACATATGTTCCAGTTCTGTTTGAGTTTAATTTGACATCCGCACAAATTTCACATAAAAAAGTAAAAAAAAAAAATATGTTTGACCTTGAATACAAAATTTTTAAAAATACTCAGCTTGATTAAAAATTATTTTACTCGGATTATTTCCAACCGTAATCATATAAATACGTTTACACAAATAAATTTCATCTAAAGATTCGACGTCATATTCTAATAATTGCCATTGTGTCGTGTAATTGAAACCACAAACACAATCAATAAGAACCATATTTCTCCCCCACTTTATGGGTTCACATGATAAGTTCTCTGCCATTAATCGTGGTATAACTTTTTTGGACATTGGCTAAACTTGGATAGGATCCCCTCACCGTAAAGGGGTGCGGTGACGCGTGACCGCGCGACATATGGCAGCAAAGGGGGTGGTGAGGCTAGATGCAGGTGACTCTCATCTAGCCTCACCACCCTCTCTTGCTGCCACGTGTCGTGCGGTCACAAAAGGGGTGAGGAAAGTGGAGGTGATGAGATCCCAACCCGGCTAAACTTGGGGGTATAGCTCTCTCTTATCTGAAAAGATATCTTAATCATCCGCTTTAATTAATTGTAATACTGACGTTAAAGTGGACCTTAGGTGCCTAATAATTAAGCGGTCTTGAGTTTTATTGTGTAATTAGAGGCAAAAAACGTAAGGAAGAAATTTTTTGTTGTATTTCTTATCTATTCCGTTGGTGTACATCCTCATTTTATAGTACAGTTTTGTACCTATGTATGGTAACTCAATCAATCACACTAATTACACTTAATTACAAATAAATCAATCACACTAATTACAAATCAATTTATCCCTTGATTTCTTCAATCTTTCCCTGATTCCTGGCTCACTTGTCTACACTCTCCCTCAAGTTGAACGGTGGGGTCAACGACGTTTAACTTGCACAGAACACCTTCAAAGGACCTTCCATTAACTGCTTTGGTTAGTATATCGGCCAGTTGGTCTTCAGATCTAACAAACGGCAACTCAATCACCCCGCTTTCTATCTTTTCCTTGATGAAGTGCCTATCGATCTCAACATGTTTAGTTCGGTCATGCTGCACTGGATTTTCAGATATGCTAATCGAAGCTTTGTTGTCACATAGCAAAGGAGTCGGCACACTGACTGGCACACCAATGTCTCTGAGTAACTTTTGGATCCATAGTACTTCGGTAACCCCTTTCACTATTCCCCGAAATTCTGCTTCAGCACTTGAGAGAGCGACAACCTTCTGTTTCTTACTTCGCCACGTTACAAGATTACCTCCTACAAGTGTAAAGTATCCTGAGGTAGATTTCCGATCCGTTAAGCTCCCAGCCCAGTCTGCATCAGTATATGCTTGTATTTTCAGGTGCCCGTTATTTCTGAACACAATTCCTCTCCCCGGTGTCCGCTTTAGATACTGTAAAATTCGCCTGACAGCATTCATATGATGTTCCTGGGGATTATGCATAAACTGACTTACCAGACTAACCGCAAATGCAATATCTGGCCTGGTGTGTGACAAGTATATCAGCTTTCCCACCAACCGTTGATACTGTCCTTTATCTGCAAGAGGTGCTCCATCAATTACCTGTAGCTTGTGGTTCACCGCCATGGGAGTATCACATGGTTTACAATCGAGCATCCCTACTTCGGTCAGGAGATCCAGAATATACTTTCGCTGAGAGATGTATATCCCTTCTGCTGACCTCAGAACCTCAATCCCCAAGAAATATTTCAGTCCTCCAAGGTCCTTCATCTCAAACTTGGTAAATAGATGTTTCCGAAGGCGACGAATTTCTTCAGTGTCATTACCTGTTATCACCATGTCATCTACATAAATAATCAAACAAGTAACAAACTTACCTCTCTTCTTGGTGAACAAAGTATGATCTGCGTTGCTCTGTTTGTATCCGTCTTGTTTCATGACTTCTGTAAATCTGCCAAACCAGGCTCTAGGAGACTGTTTTAAACCATACAAGGCCCTTTTTAGCCTACACACCTCTCCTTTCTTAAAATCAGACGAGAACCCAGGTGGCGGCTCCATGTAAACTTCTTCCTTCAGATCACCATGCAGAAAGACATTCTTGACATCAAATTGGTGAAGTGGCCATCCTTGGTTTGCTGCAACAGAGAATAATACCCGGATTGTGTCTATTCGTGCTACAGGCGAGAACGTCTCTGAATAATCTACTCCATATGTCTGGGTATACCCTTTTGCTACCAGTCGAGCCTTGTACCTTTCAATACTTCCATCTGCTTTGTATTTGATTGTGAATACCCACCTGCACCCAACTGGTTTCTTTCCGTATGGCAGTGAACATTTTTCCCAAGTACAGTTTTTCTCCAAGGCATCCATTTCTATCACCATCGCCTCCTTCCATGCTGGTTGGATAGAGGCTTCCTCAGCGTTTCGTGGAACCTGTTCTGAGCATAGAGACACGAAAAAACCTCTAGCTAACTCAGATAATCCCACTGTAGAAGTACTTACCGGATACTTGGACACCTTGGATATTTGTTCTGGAGAGTATCTTTTTGGAGGAACCCCACGCTTCTCCCGAGGTGGTAACACCCGGACCTCCTGTCTCTCAATAAAAATATTAGTGTCCCTGCATGTTTCTTGGTTACGATCAGAAAGGGAAGGATATATTTCTGTAGGCGGGTCCTGTTCAGAAAGAGTGTCAAGATCTAGGGCAGACTCAATGTCAGCAATAGAATTAGAATGATCATTAATTGTATCATAATTAATTACCTCAGGTGCATCATTCATTCCGGACGGATCATCAGATGGTACTGGTTCCTTAGACTGTACAGTGTTGGGAGCTGTATCGCAATCGGCGCCATCTACTTGTTCTGTTGGAACAACCTTCGAATAGATAGGTGGTGGCACCAACCAATCAAGGGTTCCATCCTTATTTAGTGGCTCCCCCTGAACCGAAGATGGGTTGGGATAGAAATATTCAGTCTCAAGGAAAATGCAGTCCATAGTAACATGGACGCGCCGGGTACGAGGATTATAACACCGGTAGCCCTTCTGATTAGGTGCATACCCAACAAAAATACATTTTTCGGAGCATGGGTCTAATTCGGTTCTGTCATGTTTGGGTGTATGTACAAAGACAGTACAACCGAAGACTCGTGGGGGGAGCGTAAAGAGGGTAGGTAGTTGATGATAGGTAGATAGAGTTTGGAGTGGGGTAGCATAATTGAGGATTTTGGTTGGGAGGCGATTTGTAAGGTATGCAGCTGTAGATACTGCCTCCGGCCAGAAACTTGTCGGGACATGCGAATCCAGTAACATTGCTCGAGTCATTTCTAAAAGGATACGGTTTTTGCGTTCTGCGACCCCGTTTTGTTCTGGAGTATCAGGGCAGGTGGTTTAATGAATAATGCCCTTCTCATGTAAAAATTGAGCTAGATCTTTGCTCATGTATTCCCCCCCATTGTCAGACCGTAAGATTTGTATTTTTGTGTTAAATTGTGTATGGATCATATTGTAAAAGAGAACAAACTTTTGGTGGACTTCAGATTTATTTTTCAGGACGTATAGCCATGTCATACGAGAACAATCATCAATGAAGATAAAATAATAATGATAGCCAAGTGGGGTATTATACGGGGATGGTCCCCAAACATCAGCATGTATCATGGCAAATGGACGACTGACCCGAGTATTATTAGCTGGATAAGAAGCCCGGATTTGTTTTGCCCGGAGACATGTATCACAGGTGAAATGTTTTGCAGATGAAGAAAATAAAGTAGGAAACAAACGGTTTAAATAACTAAATGAAGGATGTCCCAGACGGCGATGCCACAACCACACCTGTCGATTGATCGTTCCGGTGGCAAGATTAGACCGTCCCTGCTGTGTCACCGCAT
The DNA here is from genome assembly GCA_036186865.1 of Eustoma russellianum. NCBI lineage: Eukaryota > Viridiplantae > Streptophyta > Magnoliopsida > Gentianales > Gentianaceae > Eustoma > Eustoma russellianum. Next base: position 5,536,809 of record AP025059.1, on the reverse strand, counting down.
CAACAAAGTACAGGCCTTGGCGCTCAGTACCACGCCCAATGATCGCCCCCGTATGAATGTCCTGCATGAGGCAAAAATTGGGATACATCAGAACGATACAATCTAATTCTTTTGTGACATGACTGACTGAGAGCAACTTAGTAGACAATGATGGGACATATAAACAGTTCTTCAAGTTGATAGTAGGCGTGATTGAAATTGTGCCACTACCGACAACAGGTACGGTGGTGCCATTAGCGGTCTCAATAGATGTCTTAGTGGTTGGAGTGTGTAGGGCTAGGTCGGAGATGTCGTTTGTCATAGTATCCGTAGCTCCACAGTCAAAAATCCAAGAAGAGGACTTAAATGGTATTTCTGGAGAGTTTAGGGGTGGAAATGCACTTGAGGACGTTTTTAGGCCTTTAGGTAGCATAGGGGCTAAATCTGAGGGTACAGATGTAAATTTTGAAGCTGTTGGGGTCTTAGTGGAATTTAGTGAAAAATCGAGGGCTGTTCTGTTGACTGTGGATTCTGCAGGGACCAAACTAACATTAGTATTAAGAGAAGGGGTACCGGGGTTAATTTTAAACGGGGTATTTAAACGATGGGTTGGATTAGGGTTGGGAAATAAATTCCCAATCCCTTTACCTCCTCTGCCGTCATCACCGCTGTTTTTTCCAGAGCATTCCATGGCTGCTCCAGAGCATTCCATGGTGCTTCCTTTCTTTTGTTGTTCGCTGAAGCTTTCTGGTCCTTCCATGGGTCCAGATTCTCCTCCTTCTTTGGCTTGAGCGACAGAAACTTGCCCCTTTCGCTTGAATTCGTCCCACCAGTCCGGGTAACCGTTGAGTTGAAAACACTTCTCTCTGGTATGACCCTTCTTCTTACAATAGCTGCACTCCTGTTGAGATTTGTCTTCTCCACGCTTTGATGGCTTTCCTGAGCGTGGAGATGGCTTCTCCAGGGTCCCTCGCTGTCGGTTGGGTTCTGGTGGTCCCTTAACCACCAATCCTTAACCTATACCCTGTGATGATCTCAGATCTGAGGGTGAGTTGACTAAAACTCCTTTCTGTACTTCAGCCCGTTTGAGTTCATTGTATGCTGCCTCAACCGCGAGTCTGGGGTCACGCTTGAGGATGTCCTTCTTGGTGTCTGAGAACTGGTCGTCAACAGCCAGTAAAAGTTGATATAACCTCTGTTCTTGAATTTTTTTTGTTGTAAATAGAGATGTCCTGTGGTGACTCCATTGGATTTGGGTCCAAGGAGTCTATACTCATCCATAATCTTTGGAATTGATCCCAAAGAGCCTCTAGAGACCTATTCTCTTGTTTGATTGTGTAACACTGTTTATGCAAATCAAAGATTTGCAGTGGGTCACTCCCAGACCCATAGGTCACGGCCAACCCGTCCCAAAGGGCCTTAGTAGTGGCATATTTAGATACATTGTTCACCAAACTGTCCTCAATATTGTCAATGAGCCAAGTGAAGACCAACTGGTCACTTTGTTCCCACGTTGGGTAAGAGGGATCTGTTGGCAGGGGGGTGGAGGTACCCCAGTTATGTGGGAGCTCTTCCCCCTGCCACCGATGGCTATTTTCATGAGATGTCCCCATAAGTTGTAATTTGTGATGTTCAGTTTTACTTTCAGCACTAGACTGGTTGGAAGTGGCGGTGATGGTTGTGGTTGCAGATTCAGGCTCTGTTGTAGGAATTTGGCAAATTATTCTGAGATGTCAAAGTTGGCTGGAAGGCTGGGTCTGGTCTCAGATGTTTCTGGTTTGGTTGTGGCCGGGATTTCTGACATTGTTGAGTTTTCTTTGTGCAGGTTAATATCTGGGGACTTGATCTTGGACAAAGACTGGGAACAGGTATATTAGGCAATGAGGACAATTGAGTCTGAGCCTTATTAGTCTCAGATTCGGACAGGTATGATTGCTAGATGGTGGGGTAAGGTATACGGCAATGAGAAAAAAATAATTCTGAGCCAAGTAGTTGCCCAGAAAAATGCAAGGGAGACACTGTAAGGCAATGATGAATCAAACAATTCTGAGCCAGAACGGTCCTAGAAATTGCAGTAGGCAGGAAAAACAGGCTTGACTAGAATCTAGCCTGCTCTGATACCATGTGTAATTAGAGGCAAAAAACGTAAGGAAGAAATTTTTTGTTGTATTTCTTATCTATTCCGTTGGTGTACATCCTCATTTTATAGTACAGTTTTGTACCTATGTATGGTAACTCAATCAATCACATTAATTACACTTAATTACAAATAAATCAATCACACTAATTACAAATCAATTTATCCCTTGATTTCTTCAATCTTTCCCTGATTCCTGGCTCACTTGTCTACATTTATTTCACCTGCAAAATGTAAATCATTAGAAGTGTCCTTGTATTCCTCAGGAAAAAGAAATCGTGTCATTTTGAATTAGCTAGTTTTCTTTTTCGTTATATAAAGAGGTTTTTAAAAATTATTTGCATCAGCTTATACTTGATCACAATATGCAGACACACACATACAAATACACACACATACGTACATATACACCATATATATACATATAGACACAGGCAAATGCACATACACACGTACGTACATATACACACGTGCGCGCACGTATACGTTTATGTGTGTGAGTGTACATACACCCATTCATTCACACACATATATACATGTGTATGTGTTTGTATTTATATAAATTTTTATTCATATATAAATTTATATGTCGTGGTCCCCCTATATAAGAACAAAGAAGACGTAGAGTGTTGTGCAAACTATAGAGATATTAAGTTGCTAAGCCATATCCTGAAGTTATGGGAGAGAGTAATTGAGGCTAGAATTATGAGAGAAACTTAGGTTACAGTGAACCAATTTGGTTTTATGACAGGAAGGTCAACTACGGAAGCAATACACATTCTCAGAAAATTAATGGAGAAGTATAGGGAGAAAAAACGCGATTTATATATGGTTTTCATCGATCTTGAAAAAGCGTGTGATATTGTGGCACATAGCCTGATCTAGGACAGTCTGGATGCAAGAGAGATCTCTATGAAGTATATAAACATAATTAGAGATATGTATGCTAGGACGAAAAAAACCGTTCATACGCCTGTGGGGAATACAAACTTCTTTCTGGTGGAGGTAGGCCTCCATCAAGGGTCTGCGTTGAGCCCATTTCTTTTTCCAGTTGTCTTTGAAGAGTTGTCAAAGCCGATACAGGAGGCAGTTCCGTGTTGTATGCTTTTTGCTGACGATATTGTATTAGTCGTAGAGAGTAGACATGCCTTGAGTATGAGACTAGAGTAGTGGGGAGGTGTTTTAGAGAGAAAATGCTTAGAGATTAGCAGTTCTAAGACCGAGTATCTGCACTGCGACTTCAGCGGCGTAGCTGGCAGTGAGAATAGTCAGCTCACCATCAATGGTCAAGTGGTACCACAGGTAAGTAAGTTTAAGTACCTAGGATCATTTGTGCAGTAGAACGGGGACATAGATAATGATGTAGCACATCGAGTTCAAGCAGGCTGATGTAGATGGAGGGCGGCCTCAGGGGTGCTGTGTGACAAGAATTTTCCAACTAAAATAAAGAGAAAATTTTATAGGGTGGCAGTGCGAATGGCGATGCTATATGAGATAGATTGCTGAGCCATCAAGATGTCACAATTGCAGAAGATAGAAGTGGCAGAGATGAAGATGTTGAGGTGGATGTGTGGGCATACAAGGCTAAACCGGATCAGAAACGAGGTGTTTCGAGAAAGGTTAGGCGTGGCTAGTATAACAAATGAGATAAAGAAGGAAACAATGAGATGGTTTGGGCATGTCAAGCGGAGACAAACAACGACGTCGCTTAGAGCAATTGAAAGGCTTATTGTAGAGGGGAACATGAGTAAAGGCAGACAAAAACTGACTTGGGATGAGCAGATTAGGTACGACCTACTAGATTTGTACATCTCTGAGGACATGATCCAGGATAAGAGTTCATGGAGACATAAAATTTAGGTTAACGAGGTATAGGTCATATATAGGGACACTTTCGAGTATATTTAGGGACATAGATGGGCGTGGACACTATCTACGCTTTATGTTGACTTTGCACTTGGTTGCTTATGTTTTACCGTTGTTTTGCATTACGTGTACATATACACATTATGTGTATTTTAATATCGAAAGCCTCTTCTTTGTATTTCCTGAATTCCTCACTAACACACTAGCACATCATATCTCTATTATTAAGTCATTTATGTAGGTACATATATGGGTCTCACTGGAAGCAGACTCTCTATCCCTGGGATAGAGGTATTATCTGCCTACCACTTACCTTTCTCAGACCATAACGATAGCTTTTGATGTCGTTGAGATATACTGGATATATATATATATATATATATATATATATATATATATATATATATATATATATATGTAAATAGACGCTTATTGAAATATTTTAAAGTGTCATCTCCAATGGCCATGCATAAAATCGTGTTCAATAAGTTTCATATGTGGTCTATTGAGGATACAGTGGTCTATAGAGGATCGATGACTACAAAAAGTGATGTCAAAGTCATTTTTTACCAAAGAAAACGTCTTATTTTAATACACTATTGATGATAAATAAATTTAAAGAAAAACAAATATTTTGCATCATTTTACACACACAAATTAGGCGCCTTAGATAAAATTTACTTTAGAGCAAAAGGTCAAATCAGTCACCTTCGGGCCTCTATTATCCCAGCTCCAAAGAGCATGTGTGGAAGATGCAAATCAGAAGTTCAGCGGACTTCTAGATTGGGTGAGATCTTACGCAATGGTCAACACAAGGTGTTTCTGCAAATCAGGTCTTCTTCTTAGCAGCAGAGAACACATGCACTGTGCGTGTCCGTGGAATCGGAATCTTGATCTCTTAGAACAAATTCCAACCTGAATATCAACTTAACTATGTTCTGGGGTAGATAAAATTTACTTTGAGGGTACTTTAGAGGCTTTTGTCAGCCCACCTATCCCCGTCTCTGGACATGAAGGGCCTAAAGGCTGGAAGGATTTGCCTTACTGGCGAGCTGCTGTGCGCCCAGCCACCCTTTGTGCTGAAATAATCGAGGGGAATATTCCTTGGATTTAACGTAATCTTCATGGATACATTGAAAACCGTGTGATAATTTCGGATGCTGTTGATCGAGTTCCGAATTCATAAAAATTGAATGATAAGCTATTTTAATATATAAAAATTATAATACCTGAATTTTGTAAGGTATCCTATTCATAGTTGTATATCTATTTTGAATTCGTGTCAATAAAGTAGTAGAAGTGTAAAGACTCAACCCATATTGAAAAGATTGAAGATGGTGACATGATTCGTAAGTATGGTTTACGTGTTAAATATCAACGAAGATTAATAATCTTTGGACCAGCAAAGCCGAAAGCACGATTTAACTGACATTTAGTAACGTTTGCCTATAATGATGACGTCGGACTCGAACATACGCTAGAACATACGTCATATCTTGAATCAGCTGCACAAATCCGAGTTGTTACGATTATGATATTAGAGCCAACTAGCGTCGTCAAAGTGTAAGAGTCAAGATTCGGAATGTTAGAGGGTTCCCGGTGACTTAGTGAAGTCTAACGACGACGCTGACCCATTAAGGGAGTGAAACATAAAGATCCAAAAATATCATATTTCTAAAAAAAAGACGATGACATAATTAATAAATATGACTCAAATAATAAATGTCAACAAAGATTACTTCTTTTCAGATCAACATAGACGAAACCTCCGATTTATTTGACATTCAGTACTGTTTGTATATATTAACAACGTCCAAGTTCAAACAGACGACGGACGTAGAAATCAACTGAGCGAATTCAGGTCGTTACAACAAGAGCACTTCAAGGTTTTTGTTATGCTGGGTCAGTTTTTTAATTGGTCTTTATATATTTTATGCTGACGGACTACCAAAGATGCACAACGTCATGTTACTAATTGATAATATGTTGGTTTATGTTTTTTTTTATTTTTCATAACAACCTAGATCATTATATGTAGCTTCAAAAAGGAAAAATGATGAATTTGATTTTATTATTCGCCCATTTTTTGTGTAACAGAATCCAAACTTTACGTGGTTGACCTCTGGTCCAGTTGGAAGGTTCAGGTTTGAACCATGTCATACCACTGGCCCCACCCCACTTGTGCTTATTGGATAATTGCAATGCGCCAGCTGTGTGTATTATTATTTTGCTTTTCCTTACCAATCTCACACGCTTGCATCGAACTTTCCTAAGTAGAAACGGTAAAAAAATATTCACACAGACCACACCCCTATAAATAACGCTCGCCATTCTCCACAACTTGCATCAAAACAACAACCAACAATTTTTTCATTGCAAGAAACAGCCTTGTAGAATTGCAAAACAAATGGCTTCTTCGAATTCTAGGTTGCTGCTTATAGCTGTCTCATTTTTTGTTCTTCTGGGTTCCAGTTTCAAGATTACCATAGCCGGTAACTTCTTGCAAGACTTCGACGTGAGCTGGGGAGATGGACGTGGTAAAATACTCAATAATGGACAGCTTTTGACCCTTTCCCTAGACAAAACATCCGGCTCGGGCATACAGTCCAAGAGCGAATACATGTTCGGAAGAATTGATATGCGCCTTAAGCTTGTCCCTCGCAACTCTGCTGGCACTGTCACCACATATTATGTAAGTTTTTTAACATGTTTTTCAAGTTATTATAATATATATATGTATGTATATGTATGTATATTTTACTTGTGCTTAATTCTAATTTAAAACGTGATATTGCTTGTTCATATGCAGCTGTCTTCACAAGGTGCAAACCATGACGAAATAGACATTGAATTCTTGGGGAATCTTAGTGGCAGCCCATACACACTTCACACAAACGTATACACCCAAGGAGTCGGAAACAAGGAGCAACAATTCCACCTTTGGTTTGATCCCACAACTGATTTTCACACTTATTCCATACTCTGGAATCCTCAGTCTACTCTGTTAGTACAACCAATGAAAAGCTCATGTTATGTATATATGTGTATCATATTTCACGCATTAGTCCATGTTATGTTACTTTCCATTTCTAATGTAGTCAAGGGCACACTCTTCTTTGACTTCGGAATATGATAGAATAAAGCAAAACGACTCAATAAACTGGTTGCGCTTCTTTTATTGTGAAGTATCAGTTGATCGACACAGCTTGACGCTCATTACGGGTTATCAGGAAACAACCTCTATGTGTTAACACATGAACATGGTTGCGTACATCTGACCCCCATACCCCGCCATAGACGAGAGCCTCTAAGGCAATGGGGTAATGTTGTTGTTGTAGTCCATGTTATGTTATATAGTATAATCATTAAAATCTTCATTCCATGATGATCAAGTTTGTAAGAATATATTTGTTTCCGTTTAATATGCAGATTCTACGTGGATGGCACGCCAATCAGAGTGTTCAAGAACTTGGAATCACAGAACATTCCATATCCAAGCAAGCAGCCCATGAGAGTATATGCAAGTTTATGGGATGCAGAGGATTGGGCAACGCAAGGCGGTCGAGTCAAGACTGATTGGTCACAAGCTCCTTTTGTTGCTTCTTTCTCAAACTATGTTGCCAGTGCTTGTGTTTGGAAGAATGGTGTTTCTTCTTGCGGATCGAAATCTACGCAGCCATGGTTTTCTCAGCAGCTTGACACCACAGGACAGGCAAGGCTGCAATGGGTGAAAAAGAACTATATGATATATAATTATTGCACTGATGCTAAGAGATTTCCTGGAGGATTTCCGAAGGAGTGCAGCATCAATGTTTGATGGGAAAAAATTTTCATGATTGCGGTTTGGGAGAAATATGATTCACGTTCTTTAATGTGAATAATAGAAATCGAGATTTGTTGGATTGTTGAACGAATAATTTGGCGATGCAAAAGGAGATTTACGTGTACAAAGTTTCGTTGTGTGTTATAATGTTGGTTTTTTGAGAAAGGAAAAAAGAAGGGAAAGAAAAGAAGAAAAAAAAAAAGAAAAGAAAGAGAGTAATTGATTTGTTCATTTATGTTTGTCATGTACTCTACTGTTCAATCTGTGGAAAGAAATAAATACTACTCTTCCGTTCTGACTTGTTACTTTACTATTTTCGTCTAAATATTTTGTATGACTGTCGTGTACTTTTAATAGTTTATTAAAACATTTATGATACTTTTATGGTAATGATATCACATGAGACACTTAGTTACACGGACAAAGTTGTGATACCGTAACTACTCTTCCTTTCCGCCTTGTTGACCTTCGACCTGTTACGGTATTCAGTGGCGGAGTCAGAAGTCCCTTCTTGGGAAGGTACTGATAGGCTTCACCACAGGAATATCACCGGTCACCGTTTTGAACAGGGAAAACCGACAAAATCTTCTAGACATATTTTTGTATTATAACATAAATTACGTAAAAGAAAACATATATACCAACCAATGTACAAAAAAATACACAACAAACAATATGCGAATAATAATTATTAAGTGAATATAGTAATATACATCAATACATACCTTTTATTTACCTATTGTAGGACGAGAAGGAGTTGCCAAGGGACGCAAAAAGGTTCTTCGAGATGATATTGATTGAAATTGTTGCATAATATCTTCATCTTAAATGGTGCTAAAAATTTCATGATCAAAGTAACACAATAAACAATCCGATAATACGTCATCCCCCAACCGGTTGCGTAGATCAGTCTTGACGATATTAATTGCAGAAAAAGTTCTTTCAACACTAGACGTTCCAACGGGTAAGATAATGCTAACTCGATGAGTCGATATACTAAAGGAACGTAATTGTGATAATTTTTCTCCACCATCTTCTTTGCAAGATCTCTAAGATTATTTATATTAGAGAATACTTCATTTGATTTCATATCGACAATGTAATTGTGAAGTTGATGATCAAGCTCTATTCGTTCAAAGGAAGCGAAGTCATCTGGATATAACTCAGCAAGATGCAAAAATTCACCATGATTAAAGTTCGCAAAAGAATTTGAAGGATAAAGACACATTACACATCTAAGTAAATCCGTGTTTGCCTCTGTGAAGTGTTCATCCATTTCCATAGCAATAATGTCAATCACCTAAGAATTTATATGAATAAAAGTTAATTGTGATATAGACAAATTAATCATCAATGTCATTTGTATCGACACAATAAAGATAAATGAAGTATCTTTATGAAGATTTTTGCACGAAAATATGAAAGTATGTCATCGGTTTCACTACCTTTACGCTTTTTTCTAGACCGGCCAATGACAACATCCTCCATATTAGGCACATCAATTTCATGTATTTCATAAAACTCAAAGACTTCTTTCAACAAATTATCTCCACTAACCACTCTATATTCTTGTAAGCTCTTTTTCATCAGTTGATCGTATTAAGAGCACACCCTATGTTTTGATCTCTCACTTGTAGAACCTTAGAAAATGTACTTGTCATTCCTAAAATTTTCAACATAAACTTTCCAACAAATACAAACTCAAAAGAGTTCATCTTATCGATCAAACCCGACGCAGTATTTTGGATATCTGATTTCTCGCTATCCTCGTATTTTGGTAAGTTTTAGACACATTTTAGTCATTTAGTAGAGAATTAACGAATGCTAAACACTATGTAACCACGTAACAGAGAGTTAGTGTTTTGTCAAGGAGGGGCACACTTTGAACTGAATGGCCAAAAATACAACTATACTATCTATGTATATAATTTTTTTCGTCGACGTTGGGGGAGCACGTGCCCCCCCAGGCCCCCCTTGCCTCCGCCCCTGGCGGTACTCGAACCATCGGGAAATTCGCGGCCATGCATGCATATTCAATATATCCCAATTATCATATTCAGTATATTTCAATGATGTCAAAAGCTGTCGACTCTGGGGAGAGTGAAAGGCAGAAAAACAATACTTCCCAGCCAAAAGATAGAGAGTTTGATTCCAGTGAGACCACCGGCTCTATATCTATCTTCATAGATGACATAATAATATGGATATGGTTTGCTAGTGTACTAATGAAGAAATTTAGTAAATAATAATAAAAAGCTTTCGATATTAAAATAGTTCTAACCGTGTATGTACACAAGTAATGCAATACAAAAAAAACACAAATAAACCGAAACAAACAAACAAACAACAAAAAAGAAAAGGCAAAAATAAAATCTTCTCAACAAAAAAATATAAATGTTCAACTACCAATTACGCCAACGTCACATAATTACTGGCGGTTGAGATCAAGAGAGACAGAAAGTAAGACAAAATATGAGGTCTCCAATCACGCGCTGTCACGTGTACAAAAATGGAAGAAGTTTAAATTTTTTTTTGTTTTTAAAAAAAGTTGCTTGTACATGTGTCAACGTGTGATTGGAGACCTCAATTTTGGCTCATTTTCTGTCTCTCGTGATCTGAACCTAATTACCGGACCTATTTAACAACCTCATGGTGACCTGTAGGCCTGTCAAAACTTATCAGATATCCGACATCCGAATTCGAATTCGGCTGTCCGAATCGAATATGGTAAGAGCTGTACATTCGTTTAACCGTATTCGAATTCGTATCCGAATAGTATTAGAAAAACAAATACGAATATGGTATAGTCATTACCGTATCCGAATATCCGTATCCGAATAGATATTTTTAAAATTAAATAAAAATATATAATAAAATATATAATAATATATAAAAAAATATGTAAAAATATTTATTTTTAAAATTTTAAAAAAATATATATGAAAATATGTATACGGCCGCTATACCACTGTTGTAAATTTGCTGATTTCGAATTCGGATATCCGGATTCGGATATTCGAACAAATTTGAAATAGATATAATACGGATTCGGATATCCGGCACCGAATTCGAATCCGAACAAATTCGAATTCGGATGACTTTCTAAATATCCGTCCGGATTCGGATACGAATTCGGATATAGTTAGACAAAAACGAATTCGAATACGGATACTGTATTACCGTATTCGTTTTATCCGTTTGACATCCCTAGTGACCTGCATACGAAAATTATGAACAAAGAGCAAAGAAACCATGTGTTCAATAAGATTTAAGGTTATTCTACCTTTACAAATTCACTTTCTGCATAAGACACACATCAATTACCTGGTTTCTTATTCAAAACTACTACATTTATCCATCTTTACTTAACTCACCAATCTATGCGTTTGAGATGAAAAATCCACTCAAACCTTCTACTCGGCTAGACCAAAAGTTCACCTTTTTCTTTGACGGCTATATTATGTCTCCAATCTTCTCTCGTAGGCTTACTATGGTGGGAAGCAGATTGGATCTACTCACCCATTTCTCCCTCGCCACCAATTGCTGCTGTCACATGTCGCACGGAGATGCGTGAGGTGAAGAAGAAGTGGGTGAGGAGATCCTAACCCAGTGGGAAGTCCACCCTTCAACTAATTAGGTGAAGTAGGAAGTTATCTTGAACTATCAAATTGTTTGTGGTTAAAAATTCATAGGAACCTTCATATGAGCCACCTATGTGTTAGGTGAAGTTCATTCAACTATCTAACGAGTAGAGAGAGAGAGAGTCCACATAGTTGGTAATAATTTATTTGTGCATGGGTTCGTAGCATTGTAGCATGTCTTATATTCTAGCATTATACTGTCTTATATTCTAATTCATACAGTGAGACTATATTATATGTACTTTGTTTTTTTTTTCAAGTTTACAAACTTAGACTGATTTTTTATTACTTTAGAAAATAAGTCGTTTCATGTATAGTTCATTTTGTTACAGAGCAGGCAGGATATGATATGGGAAAGGGAGCTGGTGCGTAAATTTTTTATGATTAAAAACATATATTTTTTATCAGGCTACTTGAATGCCCAAGCAAAATAAACTAGAATACGCAGTCCACACTCATCTATACTGACGACGTGAAAGTCAATCCAAAACTAAACAACCGCAACAACATTACCCCATTAGTTTAACGGCTCCTGTCTATGACGAGGTATGAAGGGATCAGATGTACGCAACCATACCCATGTGTTAGAAACACATAGAGGTTGTTTCCCGATGACCTATAATGAAAATTGCGTGTCGATCAACTGCTACTTCACAATATAAGAATGCAGCCAATTTAGTGAGTCATTTTGCTTTATTCCATCATATTCCAAAGTCAAGGAAGAGTGTGTCATTGACTCCATTTAAAATGAGAAACCAATCCAAAACTAAACAATCTAATTAAACACCCATTCCATGGTCATGTTGCGAAACGACGCTGCGTTTATGCTTGGTCTATGGATAGAAACTATTCCATTGTCATAAAATCATTATCATAGAAGATTAAATACATAGTTTAGAAATTATAATTTTAGTAGGAATTGTCAAAATACTTTAATACACTTTTACTAGAATCCGGTAATTGATAATTACTGTATTACTTTGACAATTTAGTATTAAATTATAATTCTTAAAGTACATAATTAAATATTTATAACAATATTTTTACAAGGGTGAGAATATAAAAGTTCTATAATCTGCGAGGTTACCTTGCTGGCTCCTGGCTGTGTGCGACCAGCCGCCCCAGTGATGAAATAACCAAAGGGAGGGGATATGATCCCCTCACCGCAAATGGGATGCGGTGACGCGTGACCGTGCGACACGTGACAGCGAGAGGGGAGGGTGAGGCTAGATGAAGGTCACCCGCATTTAGGCTCACTATCCCTCTTTGCTACCATGTGTCGCGTGGTCACAAAGTATGTGAGGAAAGTGAAGTTAGGAGATGCCAACCCAAAGGGAGGATTGCCTTTGGATAATCTCCATGGACACATAAATTTCAGAAACTTTAGGATGGTGAATCCATAATAATTAAAAATGACATATTCTTTCTATTTAGATTAATGATTCTTTATATTTTTATTGGTTTCCATATAAAATACTCTAAATTCGAGCCGATGAAAATAATAAAAAATTACAGAGTTACTGTAAAATATCCAAATGCAGAATATTGTCAAACTGATGTATGACATTTTGTTCAATGATAATATGATATTATTTTTGGGTACATGCTTTTTGCGTGAGAGAATGGAATGCACTTGGTTGACCAGAGGTCCATTTTGGAAGCTTCAGGTTTGAACCATGTCATCCTAAGGGCCCCATCCACTTGTGTTTGGTGGTTAATTTACGATGTGCCAGCTGTGCATATTAATTATTACTTGTCACGAACTTTCTCTACGTGGAAATTAGAGATTTACTTTGATGAGGGAGTGAGTTCTCCCCCACCTGTACCAGAGGCCCCTCAGCCAGGTGGGATGTAAATCGAGGGATGTGCTCCACCGGCAGCCCTGCAATGGGAGAGGACACTCGAGACTCAGCCAGCCCAGAGGCAATCCTTGTAATATTTCAACAAGGATTGTCTCCACACGGACTCGAACTCGGGACGTCGGGGTTCTAGCCCCAATCACCTTTGCCACTTACCACTTGACTATGCCCCTGGGGGCAGGAAATTAGAGATTTACTTGGTACAATTCGGTATAGTTTTAAACCGGACGGGATCAGGCGAGGCAAAAGCTTAGGCCAAAAATGAGGCCACCACTCCGGTGCTGCCACGTCGCTGAAGCTTCCTCATTTTTTTAAATTTTTTTATGACGAACCAATAGGATGCCGCCACGTGGAAAGTTAAAAAACAATTTACCCACAAAACCATCAGCTGGGGGTGAGATCAGAGGAGGTTGGAAAGGAGGCAAAATATGAGGTCTCCAATCACGTCCCGCCACGTGTAAAAAAATTGTCTTTTTTTTTAAAAAAATTGAATGTGGTGGGACCACTGACAATGTTTTTTACACGTGGCGGGACGTGATTGGAGACCTCATATTTTGCCTCCTTTCCAACCTCCTCTGATCTCACCCGCATCAGCTGTTTCCCACGAATCCCCATTCCCAAATTTCAGAAAATCCCTAACCCCATCCCCTTCTCATCCCCGCTATCCCTATCCCGCCTCCCACCAGCATCAATCTCCTCCCTTCTCCGGCGGATAATCAACAACCCCCCACCACCATCCTGCCTCCCAGCCACCTCCCCCGACTTCGGCTGCCTCAGAAAACCCCCACCCTGCCTTCTTCTCCGACGAAGAAGCAATTTTCTCAGCACCACCGGCGGTCAACAGTGTCTGGAAACAACCACCACCGATGCAATCAGCAGGTGATTTTGTTCTGTCTAAAACATATTTCCAAGTTGAATTCCTCTGCTTTGTGCTTTTACGGGTATAGAAACTTCAGTAGGTATTTTATCTGTACTGATCCCATCAGGTATTTTGTATCTGTATTGTTTCCTTCGGTAGGTACTTCGTAAGATGATTGATAATAAAGATGATGTTTGATTACATTGGAGCCTTCTTTTCTGTGACCTAGCATAACGGGGCCTCATCAGTTTGAATTTGATGTTTTACTGTAATTCACCAATTTTCTTTTCGCATCACCAGTGTTGTTTACCTCTTCTTCTGTCTATGCTATAGATTTCTTTGAAGTGAGGTTTTGCTCCTTTTGTACGGCTGCAAACCGATGGCCTTTGTTGAAAAAGATTCATTTTTATTTTTTGATTTTTTATTTGCATTTTGATGCATATTGGAAGCATTATTCAAAGACCAAATGGCATCTTCATCGACTGTTTAACGTAGAGATATTCCAGACATATGTGATTGTGGTTTGTTATTAAAAGAACAAATGGCATGGAAAAATGACAATGTGGGACGTAGGTTTCGTTCTTGTGTTAACAGAAGATGTATTGTGTTCATATGGATGGATGATCAGTTGTGTCAAAGATCTCGTTATATTATTCATGGTTTACTACGGAAACGCAGTGCTCATGAAACACAAATTGGAGAATATGAGAAATTGAAGGTAGAATACCAGTCGCTGAGAGATGAAAACTTGTCGCAGAGAGATGAAAATGAAGTTCTGCATGAAGAAAACAAATTCATGAGAAGATATAATCAGGCTCGGAGAAGAGAAAACAAGTCTTTGAAAGAAGAAAAGAAACCTACGAAACTGAAGAGCAGTAGATGCACAAATTTTTTAGTTGTGTTGCTAACATTAATCCTCATCGTAATCATTGTATTTGTGCTTAAGTAACACTATTAGATGCGTTATAGTATTTGTAAATCTGTCAAAGTTGTCGCAGTAAATGGACTTGTGTTTTGTAGAATGTCATCATGTGCAACTTCAATTAAACTAGCCTATATTCAATGAAATTAGCCTATGAATATTTGAGTACTATCATTCAGTTTCTTTCACTTCTGTAATGTTGTATTTATCTATTTGTTACAATTCATTGAAAGTATTGTACGAAAACATCAAATTCATGCGAGCTTGGCAACATGGAGGTGAATCAATTCAAATATCATTTATTACAAAAGTCTCCTTGCACATGTACAACTCAATTTTGCCTTATTGGCTACAAATGAATCAATTCAAATATCCATGTATCTGGTAGCATCTTCCTGTGTCTCGTACTACAAAAATGCAAAATGTCTTCTGATCATCACATTCATTATTTTGACATATGGAACAATTTAGCATTTCTGCTGATGAAGTCCAAGCGTAGGAGCTGTGGTCCGCACCTCCTGAAGAAATGGCAATTTCATAAAACACGAAAATTGTTAATAAACACCATTAAGAATGTAATGATACAAGTCCATTACAAACTTAAGACTCCCAACTTTCTGTAAATATGCAAATAACATATTCCTAACAAGTACGTACCATATAAGTGAGAAAAGTGAAGGATTGTGAAAGTCGTCACATGACATATTCCTAACAACTTGCTTCTATTTGATTTTTCAAACAATTACTTTCAGTTTAAATCCAATATCTCACCAGAGCATTCCAACACTCAAGATCACATCTCTAATTCTTTTAAAACAGAAAAAAAGAGAAAACCATTAACTATTAAGCCTGTGGTATTTGAGGCGATGCGGTTCTTGGGTAGTAATAAACATACATGAACCCTAGAAATAAAAAAATTACAGAATGAATGTTTGATGTTAGAACCAAATGAACCCATGAAATCATAAGGAAATAAATATATTGTAGGGGGTCAAAATCACTTGTTACGTGATGGTTGCAAAAAGATCTCTGGTGGCTTTGACTGATAGCTGCTACGATGCAAAATGCGCCGCTGATGGATGTTGAATATCTGCCGGAGAAGGGGGAGAAGGAGGTGGCTGGGAGGAGGGATGGGGATTAGAGGTGCTGAGAAAATTGCTTCGTCGGAGAAGAAGGCAGGGTGGGGGTTTTCTGAGGCAGCCGAAGTCGGGGGAGGTGGCTGAGAGGCGGGATGGTGGTGGGGGGGGTTGTTGATTATCCGCCAGAGAAAGGAGGAGATTGATGCTGGTGGGAGGCGGGATAGGGATAGCGGGGATGAGAAGGGGATGGGGTTAGGGATTTTCTGAAATTTGGGAATGGGCATTCGTGGGAAACAGCTGATGGTTTTGTGGGTAAATTGTTTTTTAACTTTCCACGTGGCGGCATCCTATTGGTCCGTCATAAAAATTTTTTTTAAAAAAATGAGGAAGCTTCAGCGACGTGGCAGCACCGGAGTGGTGGCCTCATTTTTGGCCTAAGCTTTTGCCTCGCCTGATCCCGTCCGGTTTTAAACACCATCAAAATCGAACTATTTTTTAGTGTGGACACAAAATTTGCGAAAAACTCTCTGAAACCGTCGATATTTGCGAAATTCTTGGATCTCCACCACCGAACGGCGCCGGCGTCGGAGGAATGCTGAAACAGATTGAGGATGGATGATGCAAACCCTCCTCATAATAGTGTGAAAAAACATAAGCGTCCGGCGACAGGGGACCCTCCTTCTCCCACGGGTGAACAATGGCAGTCCGGAAAAGTGTGGGCTGACCTGCTACGTAATTCCCATCCTCCACCACGTCTGCCCGCTGATGACGATCCATATACTGGTGATGGCGAAGATGATGATGACCATGAGAATCATGAACCGTTGCACGGTGATAACCATTGGCACTATGGTGAAAATACAGACGGCAATCCTGCTCCTGGCTTAGGCAATGTTGTTGTTGAAGTGCCATCCGAGGAATGCAAGGCACTCTGGTGTCCATGGAAGCGTGCACTTTTTATTAAACCCCTTGGCAGGACAGTTATCTACCGGGTATTAGAACAAAGGCTTTCTGACATGTGGGCCTCTGACCGGCGCCTGCACATTGTTGATCTTGAGGATGGCTACTATGTTGTGAGGTTTTATCCAAAGGAGGATTATATGTACGTGCTTGAGAATGGTCCATGGACCATTCAAGGACACTATTTAACAGTCTCCAAACTACGCCCAGGATTCCTTCCTTCAAAAAATACAATATCTACGACGCTAGTTTGGGTCAGGCTCCCCAGGTTACCTCTTGAATTTTTTAATGAATCTGTACTCATGCGTGTGGGTGATAGTTTTGAAAAGGCAGTCAAAATTGATAACAACACTATGAATGTATCACGAGGGAAATACGCACGTGTGTGCGTAGAGATTGATCTCATGCAGCCTTTAGCATCGACGGTAGTTATTAATGGGCATCATCTGAAAGTCGAATATGAAAGCTTGCATCAGATATGTTTCAAATGTGGAAGATATGGAAATCGCATGGAGGATTGTCCACTGCAGCGCCATGACAGGCCGGAAACTTCTACGGAACATCTAAATATGCCCGCACAACAGGCCTCCCCAACGGAACCATTTGGGACTTGGATGATAGCGCGGAACACATCACGGAGACGAGCTTCAACAGTACCATCAACGACGGGAGCAGGTCGCATCAAAATTAATGCTCCACCAAAGGCTGCAACTGGCTACGACAAGACTGACAACATGGCAGGGTCACGGTTAGCGGCAATCGCTGTGGATAGGGATGAGGATATAACGGGTAACTCAACCAACCTTATTGAGGAAAATCTTCGTGCAATCCAGGATGACAGACCAGTGGCAAGCATGCGTGTCTCAACAAAAGAACAAGTGTTGAAAACACAAGAGAGGCGAGGCAAAGGTATACAGTTGAAAGATGCCACAAGGGTAAGGGTTCACACAACATGTGTCACAGCAACATATTCCTCTAGCAATGGAGGTCGTAGGGACCGTCGAGGACAACCACCAATGACCGCTTGGCCAAGCAGGAGGGAACCCACGTTCAAAATGGGGCAACCATTATTTGACATCACAAACGTTGACTTGGGGCAGTCAGCTGTAACTACTGGGGATGGGCAAATTCACCCCATTTTTGGCAGCCATCTTAACCAAAATGCAGACATTGGAATCCTTACAAAAGTTCACCCTCCTGATGTACACACAGACATTGGTATGAAGGGGGATATGAATGTGTCATCCATGGAGACTACTGATAACACTCTAATGGATACGGTGCATACAATTTTGATAGACCGTGAGGAAGGTCAGCCCGATCCTCAACAAAATCAACCTCAATAATGAAAGTCTTGTCTTGGAATTGCAGGGGTGTAGGTTCGTCCGAAACACATCGACACAATTTTTCGACTTGTCCGTGATCATAATCCAGAAATTCTATTCCTTTGTGAAACCAGAGTTCCGAGTACTCGTAGTAGTCGCATTATGCGAAGAACGAATTTTACACACATTGTTGTTGTAGAGGCACGAGGTTTTACCGGTGGACTTTGGTGTCTATGGGATAACACTCGCGTCCAGCTGCGTGTCTTATCTTATACGTCTCAAATCCTAAATGTTGGCATCGTCGATGGTGGGGATATTTCTAGGGTGCTATCTTTGGTGTACGCATCCCCTACGCCATCCGTCAGAGCAAACCTATTTACATATGTTGAGGAGATGAATAGATGTATGGGCATCCCATGATTACTACTTGGAGATTTTAACCAAGTAATACATCCGGAGGACAAGAGAGGAGGATGCGCGGTGATAGGAACTGAGGCTGACCGGATGCGATGTACAATGGATGGATGTCAGCTGCAGGAAGTGTCGTTCTCGGGGCCACGTTATACATGGTCTAATAATCAACAGGGTCACCTTCTCATTGAGCAACGTTTAGACCAGTGCTGGGTAAATATGGAGTGGCATATGCGGTTTGCTTCTGCATCACTACACCACTTACCAAGAACATGCTCTGATCACAGTCCTCTCTTGTTAGCAACTGAGAATACTATTCATAGCACAAGGGGCAGCCGATACTTCAAGTTCCAAGCGTGTTGGATGGAACATAAGCTTTTCCCCTCGTTTGTCGAATCCGAGTGGTGCGTCTTTGAGGATGACTTTGGCCGCACAGTGAGTGAGTTCGCCAAAAAACAGAAAAATGGAGTCGAGAGGTGTTTGGCAGTCTCACACAACGCCTGAAGAAATGCATTGCACGTTTGGAAGGAATTCAGAAGTCTTTGTCATTGAGACCTTCGCGTTTTCTGTCCAATCTTGATTTCAAACTGAGGGAGGAATATCATACTATTCTGCACCAACAAGAAGTTTTCTGGCAGCAAAAAAGCAATCTACAATGGCTATCAGAGGGTGAACAAAATAGCCGTCTATTTCATGCCTCTGTGAGAGCACATCGATCATCAAAAAAAATGCACAGCCTCCAGGATGCAAACGGTGTTTGGCAGACTTCTCCCGGGGCTACTGCGACAATTATTCATGATCACTACAGGCAGCTTTATTTATGCACATCTGCTCCACATTCTGAGGTTGACAACATAACAATCCCCGCTTTAAACCATGCTGACCGCAGGTGGCTCAACCGACCGGTATCAGTAGTGGAGATCGAGGATGCCGTATTCCATATGGGAGCATACAAGGCCCCAGGACCAGATGGTTTTCCATCAGTTTCATTCCAAAAAAAATTGGCATATTGTTGGGCCATCGGTCATTTCTTTTGTCTTGGAGGCTTTTGAGAAGCAGCAGTTTCCGGTTAGTATGAACAACACACTTGTTTCTCTTGTCCCTAAGGTACCGAATCCAGAAAATCCGTCGCAGTTTCGTCCCATAGCTTTGATGAATGTGGTGGTAAAAATCATTACCAAAGTTATAGCCAATCGCCTTAAATCTGTCATTGGTAAGATAATCTCCCCTACACAGTGTGCATTCATCCCCGGCAGACAAGCAGCAGATAACGTTATTCTAGCACGTGAATTGATGCATATAATGAAAAAGAAGCAGGGCCGACTGGGTCATATGGCTCTGAAGATCGATTTGGAAAAGGCCTACGACAAGGTACATTGGCCATTTCTCCGATGCTTGTTATTGAAGGTTGGTTTTTCTAAAGAAATGACGGATTTAATAATGTTCACAATTACATCTGCATCACTTTCTATTATATGGAATGGAGAGCGCCTAGACCCGATTCACCCACAACGGGGAATCCGTCAGGGTGATCCCTTTGCCCCATATTCGTTCTTATTATGCATGGAAGTTTTGAGCCAGAAAATACAGTCTGCTGTCGACTCAAAGCGGTGGGCGCCAATGCGAACATCACGGCATGGCCCAAGCATATCACATCTATTCTTTGCAGATGATCTACTATTATTTGGCGCAGCATCAACATCATAGGCCAGTGTCATGGAAGATATTATACGGCAGCAATGGATACTATTAATGGAATAAACAACAAAATTGTATAAATAATTATTAGATCAACATTATCGGGGCAAAGTGTGAGTGTGAGCAAATCGTGTGTATTAGTATCCAGAAATGTAGCGGCACACTTCCAACCTGAATCTTTCATGTGGCTGGGTTTGCAGATAACAGTTGACTTTGGGAACTATCTAGGCTTGCCTCTACTGCATGATCGAAGCTCAAAGAGAGCATACTCCTACATACTTGACAAAATACATACTAGACTTGGCGGATGGAAAAGGCGAAATATGTCCATGGCCTCAAGACTTATTTTGATTCAGAGTGTTATACCATCTATGCCAATGTATGTAATGCAAACAGTCTGCCTTCCCATTAGCCTCCTCGGAGCGATTGAAAGGGCTTGTCGTCGTTTCCTTTGGGGTGACTATGATAACCGTCGGACAGTGCATTGGTGTGATTGGCAGTCCGTGTGTAAACCGAAGCTAAGTGGGGGACTGAATATAAAGCGGCTGCGTGAGATGAACCTTGCTATGTTGGCGAAACTGGGGTGGAAAATTATGACACGACCAGATTTGTTATGGGTGCAGGTTCTACGAGGTAGATATGGAGACCTATTTATTGACTGTACACCACAGTGTGCATCTTTACTTTGGCGCCATATAAAGAGCACGGTACCCTTGCTGCGTCTGGGGATGGTATCATCGGACTCAACTACCTTGGGCAGTGGTGATCATCCACGATGGAAAGGTACCCCCTCAGGAGATTTTTCGGTTGCAAGTGCATATGATATACAGGAGACAAGTGAGATACATCGGACACATACGCCATGGGAGCTGATTTGGTCGATGAAGGGACCAACCCGTTATAATTTATTCCTTTAACGTGTGTGTAAGAATTCATTGCCAAGTAAGTGGCTCTTATATTCTCGACGCATTTCATCTGACAGATGTTGTGGCTTATGTGGACACCCGAAACTTGACAATCTGCATGAAATCCGAGATTGTCCATGGGTTCGGCAGGTTTGGAGATTACTGGTACGTTGGGACGCTTGGCCGGTTTTCAATCGATCCAGGGATGCGACTGAATGGGTAATGGAGAACCTAAAGGCATCATGGCAGCCATCAGCATGCAGGCTAGAATGGTGATATATCTATCGGCTTACCATGTCATCTATTTGGTATTGGCGAAATCAACTACTACATGACCACATCCAACATCTCCCGCCTCCACCTCAAGTAGTGCGTGATGTCATTAGCCAAGTTACTTTACAATCTCGTGTATAGAACTTACAATATAATCATGATGTAGATATAGATACACCGTGGATGTAAGACTTTCGATGTTTTGTTGAAATAAAAGTTCTCTTCTTCGCCAAATCGAACTATTTTTTTACCGTTTAAGATTATTAAAACGAAAAACTAGACAATTAACAACTTGACCGGTCTAATTTGCTCTCCCAACTACTATGTTATATTTTTTTTTTTTTGAAATTACCTCAAGCTGAAATGCCACTGCCGAGAAAAGAAAAAAAGGAAAATCAAATAGCTTATATATTTGTTTTTGTGAAAGTCAGTTTTCGAAAGAACATTTTCCAAAAAAGAAAACTGTAAGGTAAGGCTGCATACATCACATCGTAAAGCGATCCAGTTTTTCTCCGGATCTTGTACAAACACACATGTATCTAATGCTGTAGCGCCCCGCTCCCGTGCCCTAGTATCGAAAACGGTGCACCCGCCGTAGTCTACTACGAGAACTACAAAGCGTCGTTCAATTCTCCTACACGTCAGCAATGTCGTAGAAAATTTCGCGGAAACAAATTAAATAAAATAAACATTCATTTTATTTCAACATTTCAAATCCAACATCAGGTAAGTACCATGTCTAAGTTCATTATTACATTTCAACATAAAGAAATAACTGGCATAGAAAACATCTTCTTGCTCTAACTACCCCATTGCCCAAACTCAGCTCCGTCTTCTATGTATATGTAGTCGTACTCCTTCTCACTTGGAGAGAAATAAAGGGGTGAGTGATATAGAAATATCACCCAGTAGGTTCCCACCTCCTTCCGAACAATTTCATATATGGCAACAAATAACACATAGCACATGTATAGACATGAATAACTAAGTAAATAAATAAAATCACAACACAACAATTATGCGATGTCATGATGCATGCTTGTGTCACACGCAACGACATCTCCACATACAACATGAACCTCGAGGTGGTCCTACCACACGCCTCGTCAGGCCACACGCCCCGTCGGGCCATACGCCTCATAGGGCCACACGCCTCGTAGGGCAACATGCCTCGTAGGGCCACACGCCTCGTAGGGCAACACGTCTCTTAGCCTCGTAGGGCCACACGCCTCGTAGGGCAACACGCCTCACTCTTTAAAGCATACATCCGGCGTAGTATAATGGAATTTTAAGAATGAAATGAAACTTGCTTATACTTTAGTGGAAATAGATGGAATGTAATGAGAAGACTGGGTTAGAGAATATGAAGCAGGGTGCTCTTGCTAAAGCCTTGTTCGAGGCGTTGGGGCCAGCGATTAGTCCTCTAAGATTCCCAACTTTAATAATAGTTTTTGAGAACCGATGACCTCCTCTGCCGCTTTAAAAGCCTCCTCCCACATTAGTCTTTGTTTGTTAAGATTTTATTCAAAACTTTTCCTTTACCATCTTATCCTTATCCCTTTTCATAAATATGTATATGGATAGTATTATCTAATACATGAAATTATGGATATTATCCTTATTTAATATATCAAGCTCACAATCAAAATTGCATCCTTTAGCTGCACATTAAAACTACATGGTATAACAACCCATCCGGCTAGACTTCCTAATTTAAGCTATGAGATACTCTACCATATTTACATATTTACAATAATAATGGCTATGGTCTATTTACTTCCTAAATATGCACTAACGTATAATCATCCCTCAATTTATGTGATTTACAATATCACGCACTTTAATTCTATTTTATCTATACCCGGTAATTTTTCTATGTTTTATTAATATCATTGTCATTATTATTTTTATTATTATAATTTCCTATTTTCCAAAGAAATGCCGAAGTAACAGTTTGGATGCTAAGTGAAATTTTGTAACATTGGATAGTTTGTGAAACATCGTGCAACATTTGGATACTACGTTAGATTTTTCTACTGATCATTACTCGTCTGATCTCCCAATCCTACGGTCCTACGTGTCACACGGGATATAACAAATGCACCGAAAACGTATTTTTTATTTGATTTTGAATCCGGAATAAGATAAAATTGGAAGAAATGACGTTGAACTCCAACAATCTGATGATGTCTTGCCTCTTGCACACATGACTGAGGCTTTTCTTTCACCAGAACATACAAAAGCACTAAAAGTATAGGAAATTAGCAGTCTGCTTAACCCAAACATACGACCGAAAGCAAAAGTATGGAGATCTGCTTAACCCAAAGATACGACCGAATGCTTCCACGCTATGGAGACACATCCGCACAGCGATACCACTATTGAATACAGGCTGCCTATGGCCGGACCATTCATCAGCCACGGCGGGGAACATTGTCAAATGGAAACTCACAGCCTCAGGGATATTTAGTGTGGCGAGTGCATATGATTTCTTGATATCTCACTCCTCACCTCCAAAAAACCAACGCTGGATGGATTTGTGGAACATGAAAGGCCCCAACCGCCTAAATCTTTTTCTATGGCAAGTATATAGAGACAATCTTCCCACAGGTTCGTTTCTC
Organism: Eustoma russellianum; assembly: GCA_036186865.1. Classification (NCBI taxonomy): domain Eukaryota; kingdom Viridiplantae; phylum Streptophyta; class Magnoliopsida; order Gentianales; family Gentianaceae; genus Eustoma; species Eustoma russellianum. The sequence continues at coordinate 5,512,451 of AP025059.1, read as the reverse complement.
TTTCGGCGGCACATCAAGGCGGACAGCAGGTGTATCATATGTGACCATGCATACGATGATACACTACATGCTTTGCGTGATTGTGATTGGGTGAAAAAAGTTTGGCAACGATTAGGACAACACCATCTCCGTTCATGATTTTGGCAGATCACGGAACCAAGGGAGTGGGTCACGCAAAACCTTCGGCCTCCAGCAGATATTCCTGAACACGATGTCGAGTGGCGGTACATATACAGAGAAGCACTACTGAGCGTATGGCATTGGAGAAACCAGGTGTCTCATAGAAATATTGGTAGACTACCACCGATACAGAATGTGCACCGCGAGATACTATGGCGCGCGGAAGATAGTGTATGTAGCAATGCCGCATAGTGCTAGTACTCTTGAGGATTCTTTTGGTATACATTAAATAGCAGATTTGCCTTGTAAAACTTTCGAGTTTATTGCTTAATAAAAGTTCCTTCTTCCAAAAAATAAAAATTTAGCAGTCTGCGGAAACACCATCCAACTGCAATAAACTCTTATTCTCTAAGATAAAATTGGCAGCAAAATAATGCATTCCCTACCAATAACAGCCACCAAAATATTGCAATAATCTACCAATTCAAAGAAAAAAGAACTGAATTTCGCCGTCGTCTACTGCTTTCAGAAGAGAACAATCAACAATTACCATTTGAATATTACCAAAAAAACAATCTCCTATCATCAAGCAATTGAAAAGAGAGAGAAAATTATCAATCAATAAGTAATGATTAAATGAATAAGCAGGACAATGTTTTTTAGCAAATACTATTTAAAGTAGAATGAATTCCTGCAAAAAGAAAATATCATGACAGTTTTGCCACTTCTTTTGCCACCAATATGACTTTTGTCTTCTGTTTACAAAA
>AP025059.1:5359687-5511554 GCA_036186865.1 Eustoma russellianum | reverse complement strand
AAAAAAAAAAAAAAATAGAAGAAGAAGAAGAGAGTAATAAGTAGAAAAAAATAAGAAAAAGTGCAGGAAATTGCAAATAAAAAAAACAGCCAGCACAAGTTCACTAGTAAAAACTCGCATAAAAAACCAGACCACAATGATCACAAGGATCAAATCAATACAATATCAAATTCAAAATTTTTTATAATATGAACATAAGGATCAAATTTAACATTTTTTCCCCTAAATAAACCCAAATAACACACACACAAAAAAAAAAAAAGAATATAAGGTGACCATGTGAAATTTGACTTTTTAGCATTCAGAATATATTTTATCCCAAAAAAAAAAATTCCTTTATTCAAGCTCAAGGCTGCACTTGGACAAACATTAGAGGAACATAAACACAAACAAAAAAAATTTCATACCTCATGTGCTGATATAGATCACATACAACAACAACATTACCCCATTCACTTAGAGGCTTCCGTCTATGACGGGATATAAGAGGTCGGATGTACGCAACTATACCCACATATTATAAACATAAAGAGTTTGTCTCCCGATGACGCATAATAAAAATTGCATCAACCTTTATCGATCAACTGCTACTTCACAATATAAGAAATGCAGCCAATTTGGTGAGTCATTTTTGCTTTATTCCATAAATTAAATACTCAATACAATAGTGATGATGACAAAATTACCACATGAAAAGCAAATACTCATACATTAGTGATGATGACAGAATTATCACCTGAAAAAACAAATGTTATCATCTTTGTCCCTCACGGTAAACGCTATTTTAATCTCATAAAGACACATGTTGCCGGAGGCTTACCTCAGCTACTCATGTCCAACCGAACACTTAAATCGGCGCAGCCTAAAAAATGCAGGTTGCCCCCTCGATATTAACTTAGGTCTTGAGTCACTGTCAGTACGACCCGCACGGGCGGTGAAAGATCAAATGAAGTAAGTAGTCCTTCGGCGGGCCTTTGTATTTTCTCTTAAGCTTGAAGGGCTTGTTTATTCTGTGACATTTAAGCGCTAGACCTATCCTTGTAGCATCGTTTGGACAATAGAATGGTTGTACATGCCAAAACTCATTTAGGTTGTATTGTAACATCCGCGGAGGCAGTCGGAGGAATCGAACCTTTACACCAACCCTATGCTAAATTTGTTTCTTCTTCAATCGATTCATAACACAAACGTCCTCCTTGAAATAGGAAAAGACATTTTTAAGGAAAATATATACAAGACTCCTTGTCTCTATCTTCAACCCCATCAAAGAACATGTGGAGTCCAGTGAAGCACATGAAATAAAATTTGCTCTAACACAATGTTGAAACTTAAGCTTACAAAAGTTAATGCTCATTTCCATCCAAAATCATAAAATAATAGGTGTTGTATCTCATCATCATATAATCCATGTTTCTTATTTAAATAACCTAATATCAGACAATTATAACAAGTAGTAACTTACCAAATTTTTAAAGACTTAAATGATTAAATTTCTCTGTGTATTATGAACTCAGCCAAAATAGATAAATATTTACGACAATGAGATCGGTAGTTAAATGACAAGAGAAATATGTGACAACGATAATATATTTATAGTTTTCTTAAATTTAATTGTTCATTATGCTTTGCATAGGTAGTCTTCTATCCATTTTCTGGATGTTTAAAAATGCTCTCAGCCTTTTGTAATAAACCTTTTTAACTACTAACGAAAGCAATGGATACTATTAATGGAATAAACAACAAAATTGTATAAATAAGTATTAGATCAACATTTGCAACTTTATTTTAGTTATGGATATTTGCAAAAGCCTTACTATTTTCTACTTATTTTTTTTGTTTATTATTCTTTTAGGCTTGTGGTGTTAATCTAAATAGGCTGAACTCGTCTAACCCAAGGTGCTTTACACTTTGGAGCTTAACAACATCAAAGGGTTCCAATAAGGCTGTAAACCCATTCATATAAGCCCATTAGGCCCATGTCGTACGCAGCATTGCAAGCAAATCGTCCATATTCTTTAACCAATTCATTTCTCATCCACAACCTGTAACGGGGTATGAGAGAATTGGATGGACGCAACTATACCCATGTGTTAGATTAGAGACTCCTGCCTATGGTGAAGTATGAGATAGCCAGATGTACGCAACCATACACATGTATTAGAAACGTACCTAGGTTGTTTCCTGATTATCCATAACAAAACTTCGTGGAATTCATTTCTCATCTAAATCGTCTATATTCTTTAACAATTTGCTCGTAAAATTTAGCTTTGACCACTGGGATAGAGACAGATGAAGGAGAATGCTATATATTAAGACAATGACACCAACTTCTATGCGTCTCCATTTTGTTATAACTATAAATAATTATTAAAATGTCAAAAAGTTATTTGTAGTCATTTGCAGTTATTTTAAAATTAGAATCCATTCTCTCTTCAATTGCGAGGGGGAACATACAAGGAAGATAGTGTAAATAATGTCGTCCAATTCATACTTTATTTTTATGATCTACTTAAAAACAAAAAGGCGTTTCCAATATACTAATCTCCCGCATTTGTATAGTGTTCGGATCGTTTTGCGATCTGTACATAGTCTTACTCTATATTTTGAACAATAGACTGTTTTCACGCCTCAAACTTATGACATCAAGATCACGAAACAACAACCTTAACAATTGGTCCAATCACAATATGTAAATTCATAATACACACGCGCATACATAAACCACACATGTAACAATTTACACAATAATTTCTGAGGCAAAACCATCGAATGGTCATCAAGACACGGTGGTCAACGATTCAATGAACTAAATAACTGTTGAAAAAAAGTTTAATTTTTCTTCTAAAAGTATTGTCATACTAACTTTCGACTGACTTTATTTTAAAGTACGTCCGAAATCAACTATAATAATATTTTTAAAAGAAAAAAATAATAATGAAAATACAGATGATAATAAGAAATAACAGAAAAGAGTTTATATCATTCATGACTTCTCAATAGATGCTTTCTATCAATACTTAGCCCGACCTAAAAGCCTTTGTCTAAGTTCCTTTCTCAATATTTTCCCAGATGTGGCTTTAGGAATTGAATCCACGAAAAACACATGATGGATCCTCTTATAGAAAACCACCTGCATAAACACATAAATAATGTACCAAAAAAAAGGGACACGGTTAAAATAGGCTCTTAAAATATATTAATAAGAAAAAACTGCATTGTTAATTTTATGTTTATCTGATTTGCTTTGGGTATTTTATGTTCAAACAAGTGGGATTGGATCCGATGTTTTATTTAAAAAAAATATAGATATGCATATAGACTAACACATATACAATATAAATACTTGGAGTTAAAGTCAAATTCCCTCGTCCTAGTGCCTCCACTGTTCTAGCTCCAAGAAGCATTGTGGAGGATGCAAATCAGGAGCCAGTATCCTTCTAGTTTGGTGATAACTTACCAAGTGACCCACACAAGGTGACTCCGCAAACTAGGCCTTCGGCAACAGTAGAACACCCACACTATGCGTGTTTCTGGAATCGAACGTTTGACCTCTTTAGCCTCTTAAGTTGGATGAGATATATACATATATTGGGTCACGACCCGAGGGGGCTCCCATTAGATATATATGAACCACTACGTGGAAAAATATTGTATTGGTGAAAATATTCGACTATTATAATTAAGTGACACAAACCTTGCACTAGTAAGGATTCGAACTGACGACAACTTCATCTTGGGGCCTAGCCAAGTGTATGAATTTATGGATGTATACAAACATAAGCATGTGTATTGTAATACGTCTATAAAGTCTCACGTTATGCAAGTGCTTACTTTCAAACTGTAGTTGTATTAGGCTTATTTAAATTTGGTGCAAATTCAAAAAGTTAAACAACCTATAGGCGGCAAATACATATAGAGATAGCATATGAATAAAATAAAAAATTTTATACGTACATCCTTTGCAAACAAATATAGAGATAGCATAAATACATATATCTTTATACATAAAAATACCTGTTTTGAGACATGTTGCTTCACATCCTCCTCAGAAACTACGGAGCCTTTCACGGTTACAATAAACGCAACTGGAACTTCTCCAGCAACTTCGTGTTTCATCCTAGGTCACATATTAGTCCATTTTTAGCCATATATTTATGTTTGTAAGAAGCAAATGTGGGTAATTAAAAAGACAGAAAATTAGTACAAAAAGCAATTGATTAAGACATAAATCGATTTAAAAAATGATGTTTAAAGCTTACGGAATGACAGCAGCATCAGATATATTAGGATGAGTTAGTAGTATGGCCTCCAGCTCAGCAGGAGCAACCTGAAAACCTTTGTATTTTATTAACTCTTTTAGGCGATCCACTACAAAGAGTTCGTCATCATCATCAACATATCCAATGTCTCCTGTATGCAACCATCCATCTTTGTCTATTGCTTCCTCTGTAGCCTTTTTATCGTTATAGTAACCTACATAGTAAAATTACAATTGTAAAACTATGGTTGATTACCAAAAATAGTAACTGCATCGTAAAATATCAAGCCGGTGGGGAGAGTGGGATGAGATCCCCTCACCGCAAAAGCTCTCACCGCACGACACGTGGCAGTAGGAGGGGTGGTGAGGCTAGATGAGAGTTACCCGCATCTAGCCTCACCACCCCCACCTGCTGCCACGTGTCGCGCGGTGAGGGCTTTTGCGGTGATGGGATCTTAACCCGGAGAGAGTATATGTGTCTATGTGCAACACAAGAAACTGTTGGTATCCTCTTAGTTGGAGAGTCTGAATGATCTAATGGAACTTTAGTCAATGACTCATTAAATTATTAGAAAATTCTAGGACATGGTGGTGGACTAGAATGATGAGAAACCTCATTAGTATTCTAAGCATATTGAAGGTTTAGAGAAATAGAAGATTCTAGGATGGTCTTCTTCATTGGTAAGGGCATAAGAAGAATCATAAATAGCTGTGTTAACACACAAAATACAGCAAGAAAATGAGAAAGAGACACAAGAAAAAGTGCAAGAGAGAGGAGGAATAAAAGTGAAACTCGTAGGTGCTGGCAACCCTGTCATTTTCTGAAAAAATTGCATTTGCTGAGTCATCCACCGTTGGATCGTCACCAAATTCTTGACAGATTGTTCTAAACATACAAAGATACATTTTCAATGGTGGAGATGTGTTTTGGAGACTTCTAGATCAATCTGATAAGTGAATTCCTAAGACAATATTTTCTGTCAGAAAATTTCAGCCTTTTGTTTTGTACCTATTATTGATTACAATGGAGATCAGTTAAGTCGCCTACGGGTTCCGTAGTTTTTGAGAGGTTTTTCACGTTAAAAATTGTTAGTGTTTTTGTTTATATTTTTGTTTGATTATTGCTCCCCTGTATTTTAGAAAAGATCATTTGTTATTTCGGTGTACGGTTGTGGTTTCCTCCCTAACATAAACTTCTGTTTCAACGTTTTCTTTCTTTTTTCTGGACCAGTGGAGTAAATCCCTTAGCGCCGCGGCAACTTCTTGGCATTTTCGTCGGACTTTGAGTTCGGAATAGTTGCAGAAGAGAAGATGAATTGGGAAAAGTTTCTGTAAGGAATAAAAGGGAAAGTTGAAAAAATGTTTAATTTTATATTCTTTACTTTCTTTTTTAGACCTGAAGCTACAGAAATACCCATATTAAGGTGTGGATGAGTATACCTAAGGGTGGATAAAGCCATTATACACACACATATACATATATACACATATATATATATATAGCGTGGAGGAAATATCTCTTTAATTTAAATTTTCAAAGACATTAGGGATATAATGGGAACTGCAGAAGTTCAACAACCATTCTAATTAAAAAATGACGATTAGCATGGTTAGGCTTATTAGTAGGTTCTTTTTTTTTGTTTTTTTTGGAAGATCAAGGTGTAATCGACCTATTCAAGTGTTTATAGCTGGCATTAATATTTTAGTAAAATATGTGATATCCTGATCCTTCTATATTAAAAATATCGAGTTCACCAACTTAATAATAATATTTTATGTCAAAGAGACCTAACTCAAGTGTTTAGAGTTGACATTATAACAGAATGAATGTTTTCATTTCCAATAGAGTTTAAAGCACACTTCCTTAATTTTGGAATATGATTGAATAAAGCAAAACGATTTACTAAATTGGCTGCGCTTCTTATATTATGACATAGCAGTTGATCGACATATCCTGACGCATCATTATGGGTCATCGGGAAATAACCTCTGTGTGTTTCTAACACATGCGTATCGTTGCATACATCCGACCTTCTATACCTTGCCATATGGAGGAATTTCTCAAACAATGAGGTAATGTAGTTGTTGTATTATGACACAAGGAGGTCTCATATCTTTGCAAACGCAAATTTGTCTTCACTTTATAATAGTTTATTATTTCCATGCATCTTCCTAAATTTATGACGATTTATTGTTTTCGTTTATTATATAGTTTCTTCATCATGTGTTGACGTGTATTGTAATAATGTATTTCATGTATTAGAAAACACTTATAATTTATTTATCTTAATCTAATTGTTTAACAGACATATTTGGTCATTGACCACTAACATCCTTCTATTTTTAAATGTATGCATACCTTTCATGATCTGGTGGCCTCTGATGCAAATTTCTCCAGATTGATTTCGGGAAAGGGAAAGCCCAGTCGTTGGATCAACAATTTTCATCTCAGCATTTCGTACCACAACTCCAGAGGAACCTGACTTTGACTCCAATGGTTCCCTTGCAAAGGACATGCACATGGATATTGCAGATCCTGCTTCTGTCATGCCATAGCACTGACCAATTTTGATTAATTAATACACCATTAATTAATTATTTTCAACCATTTAATGTAAATAATACAAAAACAAGTACAAGGGAAATGTCACATAAGTCGAGAATTACAATTTCTTTATAAAGAGGAGAAATGATGTATACCGCATATATATATTGAAATCAAAATTTCCATGTAAGAAATCTCCCCTTGAGGTCGCGCTAAAACCTCATCAAGGTCTCCTGTTCGAAAAAATGACGTAAAAGAACGATACGTGCTTTTATTATATCCAATGTTTTCATTTAGAAAAAGTTTTTTAACCTATAAAGCGATATGATTTAAGAATAACCGCAATCTAATAGGAATTAAATGGAAATATGAGCTGTTAATGGAATGATTTTTGATACTCAGGTTGAGATTTGTTCTAAGATGTCAAGAGTTCGAATCCAGAGAACCGCATAGTATGGGTGTTCCACTGCTTCAGCCTAGTTTGTGGGGACAGCTTGTGTGAGTCACTGCGTAAGTCTTCACCTAACCTAGGATACCACTAGGTTCTTGATTTGCATCTTCATAATGCTCTTTGAAACTGGAGCGGTGAGGGACTCAGGGCCAGGGAATGACTCTTCACATACATATACTTCTTTTGATGTCGATGTTGACTTAGTGATATATGATAATATTTTCAGAGACAGAAAGGAGCTAAAGTAATCCACGAATACTTCTTTCGTTTCAAAAATATTATTACAATTAACTTTTGATGTAATATAACTTATATTACGTTAAAAATTAAACCGTTACCATATGTATCTAGGGGGAGACTACATACATATGTCTTTGATCCAAAAGTAATTGACATTGACTGACCACAAACTGCTGACTTCGTCACACCTAATCATGCCATTTAATGCTTCATCATTGTGATCTATTAGACGTGAAAGATTGTCCTCTCTTAAAAATATAACAAACTATTGGGTTTACGAAATGTTATGTGGTGCGTTGAATTTCATATTCCTTGCGTAAGATTCTTGTTAGATACATTGAAGTTTCTAAACTATTAAGGGGTATAACGTAACTTGTACAATCTTAAATTGACTGAATAAAACCATAGATATTATACGAGATTGAGTCGAAATAATTACTGTTAGTATGTATTATTTTCCTGCTGGTGGGGATGTAGCAGGACCAAATTAAAATAAGTTCTTAGTTGAATCGCAACCTGTGTGACTATTTATTAATGTATTCTTGATTAATGCTCTAATGTAAAATAAATGTTCTTTGCTAATGAAGGTGACGTGAAATAAAAACTTAAGCTAAGAAGATACATATGCATTTCTTTTAAGGAGTCCTCTTATAAGACCAGTTAATAATCAGGGTGTGACATTATACTGGAATGACAATAGTTCAATTTCGGTCATGTACAGTATGAGTGTTTCACTATTTTCTGAGTTAGTACTGGTCAAAGGCAATATCGACCATTTAATTAGACAACAAGTTGCTAATACAGTTTGTAGTAGACACATTATATGAGATTCGTTGGAAAAGTCTTACCACCTTAAAAGTGGGCTGGACTTCTCACATACTCCTCCAAGTGTAACTTAGAACCACGACCATCGGAGCCCCTAAAACCAGGGATTCGACTTTTTGAAGTAGTCATATAATAATAAGCAGAAACCTAAGTTCACTTTACTTCTTTTCATGCGAGTTGGCTACTCGAGAAATATAAAGATCTTCATGTATCTAATTATTCTAGGAGCAAAGGTTAAATTCCTGGTTCCGAAAGTTCCGACTATTTCAGTTCTATAGAGCTTTGAGGAAAATGCAAATCAGAAATTCAACAGCCTCCTAGATTGGTAGGATATTGCAGAACCCACAAAAGGATCCACTGCAAACCAGGTCTATGATCCAACACCAATTTGGGTCGCATTCAGGGTTTGACTTTCAAATCTAGATAGCAGTATTATTTTCATGGAGACATAAGATTAAGGTTAACGAGGTATAAGTCATATATAAAGACACTTTAGAGTATATTTAGGGACATAGATAGGCGTAGACACTATCTACGCTTTATGTTGACTTTTCACTTGGTGGCGTATGTTTTACCGTTGTTTTACATTACATGTACATATATACGTGATGTGTATTTTAATATCGAAAGGCCTTTATTTGTATTTCTTGAATTTACTCACTAACACACTAGCACACCATATCCCTATTATCATGTCATTTATGTAGGTAGAGCCGGGGGTCTCACTAGAAGCAGACTCTCTATTCCTTGGGATAGAGGTATTGTCTGCCTATCACTTACGCTCCCCAGACCCTGACGATAGCTTTTGTTGTCGTTGGGATATATTGGGTACGGATGATGATGATGATATGCCTTGGTTCGAACCTACTGCTTTATGAGAGCAATTGTCCCAACGGGTATCTAATTATTATTCTTTTTTAACAGTAAACACTATTTGTAACAAAACCAAAAAAAAAAAAAAAAAAAAACACTATTAAACCATGTTACTAGATTCCAAGGGGAGAGAGCGGAGAGGTGACCACGTTACCAGATTCAGCGAGAGGGGTGGGGGGGTGGGCTGGGGGAAAAGAGCATGTATCTTGTCACGAAAATGATTGAATCAACTATCAAAGTCAACGTTTTATATTTTAACTCTTTTAATATTATTTCTGACGCATTAAAAATCTAATTGTGTTAGTTTAGAGCTTGATTGCTTGATTGTGTCACTAACGACGACAAGGACTAAAATAATTTAGGCCACTCTTATGCGGCAACATTCTGCTACCGTTGACTTATCTTAAGATCTCATACAAAAATGAGGTAGATAACAACCCGTTGCGCAATGGGTAATTATCTTTTATTTTAAAATAAGAATAATTCTCTTTTCACCGTCTTCTTTTACAAATCACCCATAAAAGACTCGATTTAGTTTATTTTCGTCCTTTGTACTTCTATACTAAAGTAAAAATATCATTATTAGGATTAAAATTCTTGAATATACAATTGAGCGTTTTACCCCTTTAATTAGTCCAAACCCATACTCTTTTGAAATCCTCTATCAAGGGCTCATTGCCACTCTGTTCCCTCTCCTCTATACCATTATCTCTTATGGGTGTTTCCTAGGGGTTTTTCATTAAGAGTATAGGTTTGAAGGGCTTTCAAACCCATACATGTTGTTTGGTTGTTAAAATTAGAGATATATGTTATGGATTGATAGCTGAGTATTTGGTAATGTATATCGTGTTTTTGATATACTAGCTCCTTTTGTCTTTCAATATTAGGGGAGTAGGGGATATGAAGTTAACCACACTCAACCCACTCCGGCTGCCCCCACTCAACCCCCAATGGTCAAAGGCCCATGCTGGTCAAACACCGCTGGCCACCGCCAGCCCTCCAGCCGGTCACTAATCTGGCCGGTCAAATTTTTCCGACCGTCCACATTCGATACCCATTTCAATTCTGATACGTTCCAAACACCATCAATGTCAATCATACCCAATCCTACTTCAATACCAAACAACTATGACTTTTACATCCGAATCCTTACACTCTCAAACTCATACAATGTCATACTCATTCGGATTCAGATTTCAATACCCAAATACGAATCAAACGCCCTTTTATCTTCAAACGATCTGATCTTTACAAAGCCCTCCCCTTTAACCTTCGCCCGTGATCCTTTGCCTGCTCTTTTACGCTACCGTTTCTTCCCTTCAAACCCATCTTATTGGTAGAAAAAAAATTCCATGCAAGGTATGTACTTTTCAGGCCAATTATACATGCGTGTTAGATACAACATAATTAATTAGAACTTGTAATAGTGTTTCCATTGTAGTTCTGAGGGTGTTAAAGTTTGAGGAAAAACAGAACTACGAAATAATTCGCGAAAAAACAAAACGGGCCAAAAGGAAGTTATATCTGGCAATAATGATAAAATATGCTAAGATGTATTAGTAATCTAAAGTAACACATGAGTTCTACTTGTGTCCCTTCAGAAAGAGGTTATTCTTATCCCTTCACCAAAATTTGTATGATTTTCTTCAAAGTTTATACTACTTTTGTCTTAAAATATAAAACTTATTTGAATTTTTTTAAACATAATGTAATTTATGTTCCATTTTTAATGGAGTCAACGACACAATCTTATTTACTTTATAATATGTTAGAAATAAAGTAAAACGATTGACTAAATTGTCTGCGCTTCTTGTATTGTCAAACAGCAATCGTATTGTCAAGCATCAATCGATCGACACAACTTGATGTAATTATTATAATTCATCCAGAAATAACCTCGATGTGTTTTCAACACATGAGTTGAGTACATCGGATCCCTCTTTACTCCGTTATAAGCGAGAGTCTCTAAGGTAATGGGGTAACATTGTAAATGTAATTTACGTTATGTTAAAAATGTTATAAGTTAAAAAAAAGTGAACTGATATTTTTGATAGAGTAAGATAAGTTTCAAAATCTATTCATTCAACGGTAGAAACCATAAACAAATTTTCAAATTCAATACGAAATTTACCACACAAACAAAGAAAAACTGTCCAAGTCTCTTCTGAATAATTTCCTACAAAATCTTTTTTTACTTGAATCGTATTTTTTCCCTCGGTGGAGATTATGATAGTATTGAAATTCACCTAAGATCATCACAATACGTCCATACTGATATTGAAATCAAGAAGACTTACTTGTTGAAACTTGGGCTACATCTCATGTAAGCCCATATCCACTCAAAACCTTAAGGTAATGGGTGGTGGAACCTCATCCTCATATAAACTTGGGCTTACATAAGGTGAGACTCATATCCACTCAAAACCTTAAGGCAATGGGTGGTGTAACCTCATCCTCATATAAGCCATGCATTTTTCTCAAATTAGTCAATGTGGGATTCTCAATACCCAACCTCATCCTCATATAAGCCATGCATTTTTTCTCAAATTAGCCAATGTGGGATTCTCAATACCCGCCCTCACGTGGCAACGTGGCTTGACATACAAACGCGCCTTACAACCCGCCCTCAATCACAAACCACCAATCACAAACCACATGCATTTTTTCTCAAATTAGCCAATGTGGGATTCTCAATACCCGCCCTCAAATTAGCCAATGTGGGATTATCAATACCAGTCCTCACGTGACAACATGGCTTGACATACACACGCGCCTTACAACCCGCCTTACAACCCGCCCTCAATCACAAACCACCAATCACAAACCACATGCATTTTTTCTCAAATTAGCCAATGTGGGATTCTCAATACCCGCCCTCAAATTAGCCAATGTGGGATTATCAATACCAGTCCTCACGTGACAACATGGCTTGACATACACACGCGCCTTACAACCCGCCCTCAATCACAAACCACAAGCCAGACATGAACATCTGGACTTAGGTGAGGGGAAACATTAAGTGACCAGACATGGGTCAGGTAAGAGGTGAGTCCACATTTTAAACCTGCTCTGATACCATGTTGAAACTTGGGCTTACATGAGGTGAGACTCATATCCACTCAAAACCTTAAGGCAATGGGTGGTGGAATCTCATCCTCATATAAGTCATGCATTTTTTCTCAAATTAGCCAATGTGGGATTCTCAATATTAGTGACTAATAAATGACAATTAGCTTTTCTAGGTTACCTTAAAACTTAGTATGCCTAGAAAAAAAAACAGAGTCGTTTGTTTGTTTTACCTGTGCAACTGTCGCATTAGGAAGCTTAGTTCTGACTTCATCTTCAAGCTCCTTCCCCATAGGAGCCGCCGACGAAACCACCATTCTCACCGACGAAAGATCACATTTCTCCGTTCCACTTTTAGCAATGGCCAAAAGTATTGGCGGCACAAATGGAGCAATAGTCACCCTATACTTCTCCATCATCTCCACCAAACCATTGATCTCATACTTCTTCATTATCAAAATCGCCGAACCAGCACGCAGACCACATAACATAACAGAAGAAACCGCGTAAAGATGAAACAAAGGCAAAACACACATGATCACGTCCTCTTTCTCAAGACCAAAATGGGCGTTTTTGCCATCCACCTGTTGTGCCACAGTTGTGATCATCCCTTTATGTGTTAACAACACTCCTTTTGGTTGCCCCGTCGTCCCCGATGAATAAAGCAACGCCACCGGATCATCTGGATGAATCTTTACTAGTGGTAAATCGTTCTCATCCGTCTCCAAAAGCTCATGGAAAGATGAACAACCTTTGGATTTCGAGTCAATGCTAATAATTTTTATATTATTTTCATAGCCCAAGTCTTTTACTTTGTGAATGTAACTTTCTTGAGTAATAATAAGCTTGGATTTAGATGCTCGGACTTGCTTTACGATGTCCGGCGACGGGAATATTGGATTGGCGGTAGTGCAAATTGCTCCGATTTGTGATGTTGCTAGAAATGCGAACACGAATTCGGGTGAGTTGTGGAGTAAAAGCATGATTGTGTCACCTTGTTGGATGCCAAGTTTGTGTAGACCGGATGCGACTTTCCGGGCGATGAGGTCAACGTCGGAGTAGTTGTATATGTCGCCGGTGGAGCCATTGATGAGACATGGACGTGTTTTGAATTCGGATAAGTTTTCAAAGCAGTATTTGTGTAAAGGGAAGCGATTGTTTGGGATGTAAATGTCGGGTAGTTTTGAACGGAATACTATTTCATGGTGATCCTTTGTGGTCGCCATTGATGAAGAAAAGAAAGTAAACGGCAATGCAGAGAGGTTGACGATGAATTCTAATCGGTATAGCTTGCAACCAGTTTTTGTAATCGGTTAGCGCATATAGCTGGCAAACGGTTTTGTAAATCAACGAGGAATATATTAATATATAGAGAAGGACTGGTATATTTGATAAATGGAAAATAACTCACTAAATTAGCTGTGTTTTTTATATTGCGAGGTAGCACTAGATCGACAAGCAATTTTCATTATAGGTAATCGAGTAACAATCTCTGTGTGTTTTCAACGCATGGGTATAGTTGCGTACATACGACCTCCAATACTCCGTCATAGTCGGGAGTCGTCAATGAGTAATGATATTGTTGTTGTAAATATATATCCAAGATACACGAATACGATTTTTTCTATATAGTTGACTGTATAAATGTTTGTAATGATATTGTTATAGTTTTTTTCTAATTCTAAAAGAGAAGACGTGTATCAGGAAACTCATAGGAAAGAGGTACCTTTTTTTTTTGGGGATAATTATTTCATTAAGCTACTCTTGAGTATATATTTGGAATGTCATATCATGGAAACTTACATAATGTAATGGTTAAAAAATCAAATGAACAATTTTAGCGAACTCGATGTCAGAGAAATTCCCCTTTTTAATTATTGCATAGTATGGCGGAGGGAAGTTATATGTCAATTGTTGGTAGATTCTTATCAATGAAAAAATTGGTTATCTTTATCATATTTAGATTCATTCTTTTAATATATTAAGATTGACCATGTATATGCAAAATGTGAAAAAGTACCTTCGTCATCTTTTTTTCTTTTTGCCCTTTCTACAAGTAATGATGATACTCAATTATTATGTGAAAATTGGGTTTTGCCAAAAGTCATGGCACTTCTTTTAACTTAAATAATACTCGAGTTCACTCTATATTCCTTAATATGCTCAGATATGAGTGGACATACACCTTGTCCTATTGCTAATGGTTTTCAGTACTTTATGATATTTGTCGACAATTTTTTTGCATGACGTTGGTCCACTTTATAAAGCATAAAGTTGAAGTGTATGCGAAATTTGTTGATTTTTTACTAATACTTCCGACATAATTCAACCAAAAAAAAATCCATATCCTTTGCTCTTATAATGGCGGAGAGTATGTGAACCATAGAATAAAACTTTTTCTATGATAATAGCCTTATTCATCAAAACTGATGTTCAAATACACCAGAACAAAATTGATGCCGAAAAAGAAAAAATTCATTTTCTTTGAAATGACTAGAGCCATAATACTTGAATTAGATGTTCCAAAATACTTATGGCTTGAATATATTGCCACTTCAACTTATCTTCTTAACCACTTGCCTACGCAAATCCTTGACCACAAAACTCCTCTCCAAGTCCTGAAAACTTAAAAACCTATACCACAGATATTAAATTTCCCAGTATGAAGATTTGGCTGCTCCGTATTTGTCCATGTTCCTAAACATGAAAGATCAAAACTCGATTCACATACTATTAAATGTGTCTTTGTAGGACATATGGTTCATCAGAAAGGCAACCGCTATTACAACCCTCTTGACCCTCACATATATGTCACCATGAATTTCGATTTCCTTGAAACATATTTTATTACCCAAACCAATATCACTCCCAGGGAGGACTACAAATGACTCATTCGATTGGTCCACCACAAAAAGAATTTGGTTTTGCGACGAAAAAGTCACCGACGAAACAAGGTATGTCGGTGTTTCATCGGTAATTTGCGACGAAATTGCGATACACGCATTTTCGTCGTTAATTGCGACGAAACTACGATGAAATGCATTGTCGCTAACAAAAAAGTAGTCAGGTTAATCCTTTCGTTACAATTTCGTCGGTGTTTTGTCGGTGGTTCGTTGCTACTCCGTGTGTTTTGTTCGTCGCTATTTAGTTTGTAGCGTTTCGTCGCTATATCGTCGCTAATGTGTCGCTAAAATTCCAGAACACGGATAAAAAGGAAATAAATTCGTCGGTTAGTAGGTTCTCGGCGTTGTGTATCGTCGGTTTTTTGTCGATGAAACCCGCGTGTCGCAAATGTTTTGTTTTACTTTTCGTTCGTATTCCGATTCGTCGCTGTGTCGTCGCAGATTCGTCCAGGATTAAACACGTGTATGAATTAAGAAAAAAGAAAGCGGTGATTGGGAAAAAATTTATTCATTTAGAAATAAAAATTTACATTATGAAGACGAAAAATTAAAAAAAGAAATCTAAAAGAGAAGCGGAGATGGGCCGTTCATTCTTCGTCATCGGAAGAAAGAGTGGCTGCCACATTCTCCGCGAACTTTTTGAGGAGGCGCTTCAGATTGTAATATCTGACTTTCAACTTGCGCAGCCTTCTGTTCACGACGTGCAGTTGCCTCGACTGCTGCTGCATGTTTGCTATAATTGTACTGTAGTTGATCTGTTGTTCTGGCATTTCTTGGGGTTGTGGCTGAGGAGGAGGCTGTTGTGGTTGAGGAGGAGGCCGTTGTGGAGGTGCACTGTTTGCTCCTCCACGCCTTGGGGTTCTTATATAACGACGGGGCATACTTTGTATTTTGTTTATGAAATGTAAGGTTGTGGGGTCATATATATAGGTAAACAAAGCGACGACATAGCGACGAATCCGCGACGAAATTTTTTCCCGTTACTCAACACCGGAAGACGTGCGGGCGTGACAGTTGGTTTGAATTAGCGACGACTTAGCGACGTAAACTCATCGTATGTTGTAACCATCGGGCACTGTGCGGACACTGCCGTTGGGACTGAATAGTGACGCCGTAGCGACGAAACGTGTCGTATGGTGTGAAGATACGTCTTGCGTCGCTATGTCGTCGGTAAAGCGTCGCTAAATTAATAAATTCGACAGTTATTAGGTTGTCGTCGTTGTATTAAGTTTCGTCGGTATATAGTCACTGTTTAGTCGGCCCAAATTTTTTTGAACCACATTTCGTTTGTATTTTAGCATCGTCTGTATTTTAGCGTCGTCGAGATTCGTAAGGGATTTAAACACATGTTTAAATTAAGAAAACGAAAGCGATGATTGGGGAAAAAAATTCATTAATATAGAATTAAAAGTTGCAAAACACATAAGGAAAAAAATAAAAAAATCTAAAATAAGAGCGGAGAGGAGCCGTTCACCGTTCGTCATCCGAACAGAGAGTAGCAACACTCTCCGCGCACGCCTTCAGGAGGCGTCTCAGCTGCGCAGCTTTGGATTTGATCCGCATCTGCCTTCTGTCCAGGTAGTCGAGACGCTCATCCTGTTGCATAATCACCTCCCTCATCTGCTCCACTGTTTTCCACAGCTCCCGTATTTCTACACGAGGATCGCTAATTTGGCGATCCTCTTGGCGCCTTGGCCCCTGCACAGTGGGTTCAGAGGAGTCAGCCGGCGGGGGTGGTTGTGGTTGTGGAGGAACCGGTGCAGGTGCGGGTGGTTGAAGACCCCGTCTTGGGTATGTACGACCACTACCACGTCGTGCCTGTGCCTTAGTACGAACCATATTTGTCTCTTTTATATGATTATAAAAGAGATTTTGTTTTTTATATTATATGAGAGTCACGTCAGGCTGTTTATATAGGGGAATTCAGCGACGAATTAGCGACGAGTCAGCGACGTAACTGCATCGTACGTTGTAACCATTCGGGCACTGTGCGGACACTGCCGTTGGGACTGAATAGCAACGACTTAGTGACGCAAATAGCGACGAAAAGCATCGTATGGTGTGAAGATACGTCGTGTGTCGCTATTTCGTCGCTAATTCGTCGGTAAGCAATGAATGCAAACATTAATACACGCACACCATACGACGTGTTTCGTCGCTAATCGTCGCTAAGTCGTCAGTATTTGTGTTTGTTTCCTTTTAAGCGTCGTTATTTGTGTTTCTTTGTTCGTCGCTATGGCGTCGCTATATCGTCGGTAAAGTTGCAGGCAGAGAACCATAAAACTATCTTTCCTCTTCCACTCTTCTTCCATTCTTCTCCCATTTCAAACACATAAATCATCAACTTTCAACGAAAATGTACAAGGAAGATATCTTATTGTGTGGATTTTTAGGTTTTCCACACCAAGAAAAGATAGCTGCTGTTATTTTGAAGGTATATCAAGAAAATGGATCCGAGGAGGAGCGATCGGAAGTGGATGTACGAGAGAGTAAACAACGGGGAGTGGAATCTTAGATTTGTTGAAGGTCTCGAAGAATTTGTGGATTTTGCGATGAGTAATGAAAGTGGAACGCAGATTAGATGTCCGTGTAAGAAATGCAAGAACCGTAAATATATGGATCTGGGTGACGTGAGGGTTCACTTATTGAAACAAGGTTTCGTGCACAATTACCATACATGGTACTGCCATGGCGAATATGCGGGGGCGTTCACATCTGCAACTGTTCACGTCGACGGGGGACCCGGTCAGGTTGATGTCGAAGAAATAGACAAGGGATCTCAGAACCCGTACGTGCAGATGGTGCAAGACGCATCTGCCGGCGCATTTACGGAAGAGCAGTACTTACAGATGCATGTCGGGTATGAACGTGCACAGGATCCGGACGAACAGCCGCGTATATTCGTGGAGGAAGATCCGAACCCTCAGGCGAGACAGTTTTTTGAGATACTGAACGCCGCCAACACGCCGCTGTATCCCAGTTGCGGTAGTCTCACACAGATGTCCATGATCGTTCGGATGACGAGCATGAAGACGGAGTACCGCATGATGGATAGATTGTACGATGGGATGTGTCAGCTGATGAGGGAATCTCTTCCCGAAGGGAACACGATGGTTGACCGTTTTTATTCGACGAAGAAACAGCTGCAGGCGTTGGGACTGCCGGTTCAGAAGATCGATTGTTGTTCGGAGGGGTGCGTCATATACTGGGGCATCAACAAGGATAAAGACAAGTGCAGGGTCTGTGGGACACGCAGGTGGAGAACGAACAAAAGAAACCGGAACGTGCCAAGAAAGCAATTCTACTATTTACCTCTCGCCCCTAGACTGCAGAGGCTCTACGCATCCGGTGCCACAGCTAGCCAGATGAGGTGGCACGCGGAGCACTACACGAAAGACGGTGAGATGTGTCATCCATCTCACGGCGAAGCTTGGAGGACGTTCGATGCGACACATCCGGGTTTTTGTCAGAGACAAGGAACGTTAGGTTGGGGTTATGCACCGACGAGTTCAACCCGTTCGGACAGTCGGGAGAGCAGTATTCGTCGTGGCCTGTCATCGTGACGCCATACAATCTACCACCTTGGATGTGTATGAAGAAGCCGTACATGTTCTTGACTGTGATCGCACCGGGGCCTAGAAATCCGAAATAGAAGATCGACCTATACCTGCAGCCATTGATACAGGAGCTGAAGTGGTTGTGGGAGTTTGGCGTGGAGACGTTCGATGTATCGACCAAACAAAACTTCCAGCTACGCGCTGCGCTGATGTGGACGATGTATCGACCAAACAAAACTTCCAGCTACGACCAAACAAAACTTGGCGGGGTGGCTGTTGGTGGGAGTGGCTGTGGGCAGGGGTGTGCTGTGGGCGGGGGTGGGCTGTGGGCGGGGGTGGTTGTTGGCGGGGGGTGGTGGCTGTGAGCGGGGGTGGGCTGTGGGCGGGGGTGGCTGGGTGTTGTGGGGTTGGGTTTCCATGTCCGACGACATATGAATCAAGTATGTTGGTGATGTATACTTTGAAGTGTAATTTGATGATGAAGTTTGATTATGTAGTTTGGTTAATCATATCATGTTGTTGGATTTGGATTTGTCTTTGGAGAGGCCATTAAGGCTGGAAAACCTCCGATAAACGAATAGGTCATGCCGAAATTTTCAGAGTTATTAATATCTTGCATTAAATGTATTTAAACACTTGTCATTTTTTGGACATCTTATTTGTCTGGCCAACCAACCCTAAACTTGTTGAATGTGCCTTTTAAATTTTTCACCCTTGCAGATCTGATGGCTAGTGAGGGTTTACCTACTCGATCCACCTACCCACCAGCTACACAGGCCCTCTCAGGAGAGTTTAATATGTTCTTTTCTCAGCATGAGCTACTTGGTTCGGTGTCGATCGCCGCTCTAGCTGCGGACGCGGACCTTTTAGGGACTGCCGACAGGTCCGCACCCCCCAGATCTACGACGCCACCCACACCCACCGGTTCAGCCCATCATCCGGCGTCTGATGCGGCATCGGACGAGGGTGTCATACCAGGGCGTCGTGCCCTCCCTTGGTCACATGATACCCATACGTAAATAATGATTTATTTTTTTAACACGTTTTCAAATATATTTCACGCGTTATTTTTTCCTAACAACTTCACCTCTTTCAGGTTTGCACCGGACTCGGGCCAGATTTCCGGTTGCATCACTCGGTCCTTCCACCTGAGGCAGGACCCTGCTGGATATGCCTGGTCCCGTGTCACCCCGCAGACACGTAGGTTCTACTGGGATGAGTTTCAGGTATTCAAATTTGATGAATTTCACTTTTTGATGCGTAATCGATCATTACTTTTCTAACCACATTTTTATTTTTCCTCCGTATAATAATTGCAGAAGGCGTACAGCGGGCCAGCCGACTCGCCCACGACGTGGAGCAGGCCTGGCGCCAGAGGGCCGCCAAACGCTACAGGGACTTCGTCAATTCGCACAAGACCAAGTGGGAGCGTGACCCCCTTTCTGCAAGGCCTCCCTACGTATTCGAGACCACCTGGGCGGGGTGGACAGAAGGGTGGATAGATCCTGCTAACCAAGCCTGCAGTGCCCGAAACGCGGCGAACCGGCGTGGCGGTAATCTACATGCCCCAGCACCTGCCACACACTCAGGTGGTTCGGTTGCCTACGCCACCACGATGCGTGCTATGGTAAGTATTTTAATATTGGATTATTTAGATTCATTGATTTCATTGGATTATTTAGATTCATTGACTTAAGTGGATTATTTAGATTCATTGACTTAAGTGGATTATTTAGATTCATTGATTTCTTATATTGCGCTGTTGTTTTTTTTTTTGGTATTCGTATATGGTTAATTTAAGTAGTATATGTGTTTATTTGCCTTTTTCTTTTTATTTTAGATTTGACTTGGGAGAGGCCTTTAAGGCCGGGATACCTCCGATAAACGAATAGGTCATGCCGAAATTTTTAAAATTCTGGATTTCACTAACATATTTTATTTCATTCTTTCAGCACGCGGAGACGGGGGAGTGGCTAGCCTCCTACGATCTCTTCTACAAGACGCATCGGAAGAAAGCCTCTGACGGAACGGAGGACTGGATCACGGCGAAGGCCCGCGACATCAGTGTAAGTAGACTACGATATCATTTGTTTTTTCCTTAGTTTGTTTTATTTCTAAACCCTAAACCCTAACAATTCTTATTCTCATTTCAGGACGAGTACAACAGATTACTCGCATAGAGGGGAGAAGAGGCCGATAAGAACCGCGCTTATTGGGATGCGGTTCGGACTGTCGGCCCTCAGAATAAGAAGAAGAGGGAGGTGTACGGGGTTGGATCAGCATCGCCGCGATTCTTCCCCGAAGTTCTGCATCCAGGTGCTTCCTCCGAGGCCAGCACCTCCGCGCCTTCTGCGACGCCAGAGGATATTTCGCGCCTGGACGCAGATCATGCGGCGCTGCAGCATGAGGTGGAGACCATCAGGGCGCAGCATAAGGAGAGTGTACAGGCACTGCGGTCGCAGCTCACTCAGACCCAGCAGGTGCTGCAGCAGTCGGTTCAGCAGGCGGAGCAGAGGACGATGCAGGCGCAGCAGGAGACGAACCAGCAAATCTCGCAGCTATCGCAGATCCTCATCTCTTTCATTTCCAGCTCCTCGCAGCCTCAGCCTCGCCCTCATGATGGTCACCCTTCTCCGCATGATCTCCCTCCATCTTCCTCTGCATAATATTTCATTTTTTGATTTTTCGTATTGTCTATTTCATTTATTGTATTGACATATTCTTTGTTCTTTTATATTTTATCTGACATTTATACGGATTCCATTTCGTTTGTGTTGTTTAATTATACGAACTTCAATATACAAATACCGTATTTCTGTATAATGTTCGTAAAAATGATTTTATATACAAAATAAAATATATTATAAAATTTAAATAATAACTATTTAATTAATAATATATTGATATTATTAATAAATTATAAATATTTAATATTTAATATTAAATTAAATAATAGCGACGAACCTGCGACGAAACAAAAATGTCGCAGACCGGGCATAAAAAATCAAAAATTTTAAAATAGCGACGACAAAAGATATACCGACGAAACGACGACGGAAATAACAGGTCGCAGACCTGACAGATATTCGTCGCAATTGTGCGACGAACCTCCGACGAGCTTTCTCTCGTCGCAATATAGCGACGCTCTACCGACGAAAATCACTTTGCGACAAGCCGTATAACGACCTACTAATTTCGTCACAATTTCGTCGCTATATTCCGTTAGCGACGAAATTGCGACGAAATTTGTCTGTCGCAAAACAACATTTTTTTTGTGGTGGTCGATCTTTCCATATATTATTCTCATTCTATATACTATTTCCACATGGCCTCCCATCAACGTAGCAGGAACCAATGAACTCATACCTACCACTGATCCACCATCGGATGATGTCTGACAAACGGTAAGTGAATCAGAACTCAGTTCAGATACTTCCTGTCTTGTTACTAATGATGATACTGCTAATACTAATCTACAAGTAGCTGACAAAAGTAGGTACATTTAGCCTCATGAAAGTAACCGAAAAATTCCATTAATGTGATACTCACTAGAACTTGTTTCCCAAGCTAGCAGGTATTCAGTGGAAACCTAGTAAGGAGGAGCTTGTCTGAGACGACAAAACATTAACTGTGACTCTGTACAACCAAGAAATTCCAAGGAATGCTCAAGAGACTAAATAAAGAAAGAATGATGGTCGAACACGTATGCATAAATGAATGCTCTTAAAAAACGATACTTGGGAGAAGTGCAGATTCCAGCAAGAGAGAGACTGATTTAATGTAAATGGATATTTACTATCAAACATAATACTGATAGAATCATAGAATCGTACGTGGCAAGACTAGTGGCAAAAAGTTACACACAAAGTTGTGAAATTGACTATTCTAAAACATTCTCTCCAATAGCATAGATACAATCCGAGTTCTGCTCTCAATCGCAGCAAACAAGGAATGTCACTTCATTAGTTCAAGATAAAAATGCTTTTCTCCATAGAGATTTGAAAGATGAAGCATACCTAGAAGATCCACCAGGATTTTCAAATGGGTTCAAGAGATATATGGGTACAAACAGAGGACTATATAAGCCCAAATAGTCTCTATGAGCATGATTCGGAGATTCATTATGGCAATGAGATGATATGGCTACAAACAGGGCAACTCGAATCATACTCTGTTTCTGAAAAGAGAGGTAACTTGATTACTTGCTTAATCATCTATGTAGATGATCACATGATCATAACATGAAGTGATACCGAGGAGATTAAACCGTTAAATATGAGCCTATTCGCATAGTCTGAGATGAATGACCTAGGATGACTGAAGCAGTTTTTGAGAATTGAGGTTCTGCGATCCACCAAAGGAATTTTTATATCCTAGCGAAAGCGTATTCTGAATTTACTTACATAGACAAGTATGTTTGATTGTAAATCATCAGATACTCCAATACAAGTTAATCGTAGGTTTCGAGTGGTGGAAGGTACTGGCTTAGCAGAAAAAGAAAGGTATCAGTGACTGGTTGTAAATTTGATCTATTTGGCACATACTCAACGAGATATAGCGTACGTAGCTGGAGTTGTAAGCTAGTTTACGATTAGAAGTTTGATTCCGTCTATGAGAATGGAATAGCATTTCATTGCAATAGCCTACGAATGGATAAGTCTGTACACATAAAGAAATGAGTCACTATTGTCGACGATAGATATCGTTGAAAAAAACAAAAACATGAGGTAGACAAACAAAACAAAACAAAATCGTAGTATAATGATATGCACAGGTATTGTTCATACATTATTATTTTTTTACATGTTATTGAACTCACGTATTGACAACACCAAATATCCGGTTCTCCTTAAATATTTCATTTGACTTATAACAACATCAGAACACTTGTCATCTATAAAAATGCAGGCAAACAAAATCGAGCTCTGGGTTGCAGAAGACATGCTTTAGCTGGAAACACTTCTCTGAGTTCCTTTCTCAATATTTTTCCCGACGGTGTCTTAGGAATTGTGTCCACGAAAAGTACACGATGGATCCGCTTGTGAGAAACCACCTGTATTAAAAAAATCAAAGGAAGAAAGAGCTGTTTAAAAACAACAAATAGTTCCTATTCTCACAGATTCAATATACATATACATATAATGTATATGTATGCATATGTAGAACTTTATGTAATTAGGAAAAAGATATTCTAAAACATTTGCATATAATGAAGTTTTTATTGCTAAATAACTATTCACAGAAACATATACACCTGTCTTGAAATATATTTTTTGATATCATCCTCCGAGTCTGTGGAACCATGGGCTCTTACTACAAATGCAACCGGAAGTTCTCCAGCGACCACATCTTTCTTCCTAAATGTGTCAGAATATAGAGACAATTAGGTTTAGTGTTCAAATGAGCTCAAGTACTGAGGCTGTTTGAATAATTAGTTTAGAATGAATAAAACTTACGGGACAACAGCTGCATCAGATATATTAGGATGACTAATTAACATGGATTCGAGCTCGGCAGGAGCAACTTGAAACCCTCTATATTTGATTATTTCTTTGAGTCGATCCACGAGGAAAACTTCATCGTCTTCATCGATATATCCGATGTCCCCCGTATGTAGCCATCCATCTTTGTCTATTGTCTCCTCAGTTGCCTTTTGATTATTGAGGTAACCTGGTTAGGTAAACGACATCATCTTATCAACAGAAGGCAATCTAGGGAGGGGGTAGGGGAGAGGGGGGTATAAGGTAAGGGGAATTTATGTGCTTTCCTAGTTAAGTAAAAAGAAAAAATCGTCCATGATCCGTAAAATACGTACAGGGCATGCATTCTTGATATTCATGGTCTCACACTAAAACGTGGCTACTGGTTATAAATGTATATAAGTTTGTCTTTATACTTAAAACCATTAGTGTTTTAGTGTCTCAACTTTGACCACTAAATCAAGTTTGCCAATAATTATATTGCCAGTTATTTTTTCAAGAATGGAAAAGGTTTTGAAATCTAGTATAAGACGTATTTACTTTCCTCCTCTGCCCTCCCTTTTATGTCCCTCCAGATTGTATTTATCTGGACCTAGAGGGGCAGTATCCTAATGTCAGCCTGAACAAATTGAATAAATTATGCTTTCCCATTTCTAGTAGGTCTTTGTGCATTTGCCCCCTCGAGAAAACCAAAGGAACATCTCCTCACGGCCTCCAAAGCGTAATCAATTGATACTTAAGTGATAGATTACATTTAAAAATTGTCAGTTCGAATATTAACAGCCGTAGTGTTTGTGTTTGTGTTATGCCGTGAGCTCTTTATATCAGAGTGAATTTGGCTCAGACACCTCGTGGACACTAAGTCATGGACCTCTTACCTATGAGACCGCTGAATAACCTGATTTACATCATCTACAAAGTTCCTTCAGGATAGAACGACGGTGGGAAGTCTCAAAGTAAGATTACCTTTTGCATCTAAAAAACATCTCCTCACTATAATACCGGGTATGACCCTCAAGATAGTACCGGATATGACCCGATCGCAAGCATAGGGTGCATTATCTTGAGTTAATTACCTTTAACACCCCTCATGTATAGCATAATCTCTCTTTGCCTCCCTAATGTTTTAAAATACACCCTTAGGTACCTTCAAGTTTGGGTTAAAATGGGAAAAGACATAAAAAGGTGACATGTGGCAATTACTTCCTATACAACGGTCACATACTCCTTCCTTCCATAATTTTATCCAAAATAGACTAATATACCCTCCTCTACAAAGATAAAGAGGAAGAATGTGGTTCGCAACAGCTAGAGGCGTTGGCTGTTCCAGGAATGATTGTGGCGAGGATTAATATGTGCCATGGAACTAGAGAGTGGCATAAGAAGGTGATTGAGAGGGTAAGAAAGTTGAATGAGAAAAAAGGATTTGCAGTGGCTATTATGATGGATACTGAAGGCAGTAAGATTCACATGGGGGACTTCGGCGGCGCTTCATCTGCAAAAGCCGATTCCGTGTATTACTTCTTCATCATCATCCAGCAAGTTCAAGATCATTTTCTCTTCCGCTGAAGTATTTGTAATTTTGTCTTGCTTCATCTTTTCTCTTCCTCTATAATTTTTCTGTCATACCAGACAAATACCCACAAGTATGTTTCTTCCTCCTTTATAAAGTGTACCACTCTGTGTCTGAATTCTTCTTTTCGATTACAACCTCATAATTCATCCTCTTCCACTTTCTATTGTTTCTCTTGTGATTCCAAATGAAGCATTTTGCTGACCAATCCACTTCAGTCGAGCTCGTATTCGAGGATCCATCAAATGCAACGGCACCATAACCACTCTGCTCGGACGACACACCCGATAATACCCCACCAGGGCCATTGTCAGTCATTGACACTTGCAGGGACACTAAATTAGCATACTAAGCACCAACGTAATGAAGCAGCTGTATTTCCTTAAGCTGATTAAATTATGCGTGGTAGTTGTTGTTTACACACTCCTAGGTGTGTTAATTGGAGCATTGTCTCTATGGAGTCTTCATCTTCTTCCCTCTGCCCTGCCTTCTCCCCTCTGCAATTTCTTTATTTTCCTTTCCATGCCGTCACCGCCTTATCTTCCACATCACCACCACCGCTCTCAGCGTTTCCATATTCTTCATCTCTTATTTACTGGCATTGTGTAGGATGTTTCCATGTCTTATGACAAGGATACGGAGTGCCTCTTAAACAATAATCTTAAGCTCATCAAAACTAAATATGCACTGCCTCTTAAACAATAACTAAAGCAAGATCAGTCTTCTTCAATTGAATGAAGCGTGAGTGTTTGTGTTTAGACATTCCCAGGTATGTTAATGGTAGCCAAGGGATGAATAAGGTTTTGATGCCGTTATTTTAACCAACTTCAGAGGGGCATTTTTGCCATTTCAGCCTAATGTCAGCTTCTTTGCCACATGTCACTTTTTTATGCCTTTTCTCACTTTAACCCAAACTTGAAGGTATCTAAAGGTGTATTTTAAAACATTAAGGGGGCAAAGGGAGATTATGCTATACATGAGGGGTGTTAAAGGTAATTAACCCATTATCTTTTATTCAAATTATGTTTAGTTTTCCATCTAAAAGAAATTGTTGGCGTGTACGTTCAGCTATAAAGTTGTATAAAGAACTTTGTTTGACTTTCCAACTATATGTTACACATGGCACCGGGAATTAATTTAAAACGTTCCTCGTTCTTTTTTTTTTTTTTTTGTTTCTACCACATCTAGACATACTAATCTTCACCTGTATCCTATGTCTGAACATAGAATGTATAAATACACGACAAATTTTATGGCAACAACCATGTAGTCAAATGGTATACCTGCTCGGTAGAAGTCTCAGTGAACACTTTCATGTGTGAGTACAGAGTTAGCCTTATTACCCAAAAACATAAGTCATAATTTTTTTATATGTCTACTTACCTTTCATGATTTGGTCGCCCCTAATGCAAATTTCACCCAATTGATTGCGTCCAAGAGAAATCCCAGAGACAGTATCCACAATTTTCATCTCAGCATTTCTTACAACAGTCCCAGAAGAACCTGATTTAGACTCAAATGGTTCTTTTGCGAAGGATAAGCAAATCGTCACCAGTGGTCCTCCTTCTGTCATGCCATAACCCTGCCCATTTTTCAATAACATTAGTCCACCATTAATTTAATTACCTTCTTAAAAGCCTTGCTTTTGTGACATTAAGATCGTGCTTCCATTGCTTACTGACTTTCAATATTTATTATGTTCTTGACAAAGAACAGGATTTTAGTTTTCTTTCTTTCTTTCCCTCTTTTCGTTCATCCTGAAATCACAATACAACAACAACGTTACCCTATTGACTTACAGGCTCCCGCCTATGACAGGATATGCAACCATACTCATATGTTAAAAACACACAGAGGTTGTTTTTCGATGACCCATAATGAAAATTGCGTCAAGCTGTGTCGATCAACTGTTAATTCACAATATAAGAACCGCAACCAATTTAGTGATTCATTTTGCTTTATTCATCATATTTCAAAATCAAGAAATATTGTGTTCTTCAAAATTACAATGACAACAGTAATAAGGGCTCTTCTTTTCCGCGGAGCTTATGTTATTTCTTTTACAGATGGCCCACTAGTAAAAGTACGACACTAGAAATTGATTTTCAATAGTTCACTATAAGGATCATACTAAGAGAACTGCCGGCTAAAAACAGAGTTTCTCTTGATGTGAAGTATCAGTTTGAACTACTCCGGCTCGATGGTCAGGACCGGTTCCTCCAGTCAAAAACATTGGACTAGTTTTCCTTCCCTTGTCGCTCTGTTTTCCCCCCCTTTTTGGGTGGGAGAGGGGGGAAGGGGGTTATATATCCGGTCATGGAAATGAAATTCTTTCATGCATGCGAGGATCTATAGGTACTGATTCGTCACAATTTGGTAACAGATTTGGACAAGTTTACTCAAAAATCTAATGAACAATATTATAACTTCACCAAATAAATATGTCCTCTGATATAATGTTGGTATGGTATAGATACTTATAAATTACCATTATGGACAAGTTTACTCAAAAATCTAATGAACAATATTATAACTTCACCAAATAAACATGTCCTCTGATATAATGTTGGTATGGTATAGATACTTATAAATTACCATTATATAAGAAATAAAGAAAAAGTACCAACTCCAATGCATGTATAAGAACCTACCAACCTCAATATGTTACCTGCCCAATAGTTGCATTAGGAAGCTTAGCTCTGATTGCATCTTCAAGCTCCTTCCCCAGTGGTGCCGCCCCACATATCACCATTCTCACCGACGAAAGATCATATTTGCGCGACGCCGGACTTTTAGCTATCGCCAACACAATTGGGGGCACCAATGGAGCAATTGTCACCTTATATCTCTGCACTAGCTCCTTGAACGCATTTATTTCAAACTTCTCCATTATCAAAATAGCAGAGCCCACTCTTAGGCCACAAAGCATAACAATAAGAATAGCGTACACATGGAACAATGGTAACACACACATGATCACATCCTTGTTGTGAAGATAAAGATTAGGGTTTTCACCGTCAACCGCTTGAGAAACATTAGTGATTAGTCCTTTATGTGTTAATAGTACCCCTTTTGGAAGCCCCGCTGTCCCTGATGAAAAGATCATCGCTACAGGGTCATCCGGATTGATCTTCACTTGGGGTAGATCGGTCTCATCTGCCCCCGACAGGTCGGAGAAATGTATACAACCCTTTGGAGCAGTGTCAGTGCATATGATCTTTATATTGTTTTCACTGACAATGTCTTCCAGTTTCTCTACATAAATTGATTGAGTGATGATCAACTTGCAAGTGGACGCCCGTGTTGGATTTTGGCCTGCATGACGACATAAAGTCTGCATACTAATTGAAGACAAGTGATAGACATTCGATACATTCATGGTAAAAGAAATAAAATCATGTATCTAATTGTCACAAATTTCAAGGGCCAAAGTTATGAAGTCATCGATGCTGTAATTTCTGCACTTGAAATATCCTCCCATTCATGTACTCTCTTCTTTCCTTTTCTTAGCCCAGTATTCTGTTTAAAATGTCATATGCACTTTACATAGTAAATCTATTAAAGTACAAAAGATGTTTCTGGTGCATTAGACTTCAACGTTTGCATAATGTTTAGAGAGAGAACGGATCACTTTGCGATTTGATGTGCGCAGTCTTTCCTTACCTGTTGTGTAAGAGGCATTAATGCATATGTTATTTAAAACTTATCCTTGCAAACAAAGATGAAGACAATGCATTAGTCATTGGCAAGAGATCCAAGGGTAAATTTTTACACCAATGATAATTTTAATAATGAGACAATGAATTAAGGTGGTGGTTGGCACTTGGGTATCTTAATCAGAATCAAAATGGGTATGATAAGATACGAGTTTGGAGGATATGTGTTTGGGCTTAAAAGTGATAGTTGTTTGGTATTGAAGTGGGAATGTTTAGGATAGACATTGATGATGTTTGAAACGTATCGGAATTGAAATATGCATCGAATGTGGGCGGCCGGAAAAATTTGACCGTCTGGAATATTGATCGGCCGGCGGCCGGCGGTGGCTGGTGGCGTTGACTGGCGGCCCCTCATTCCTCCTCATTCCCATATTTTGATAGACAAGGGACTATTTATATCAAAAAACGATATACATCACCAAATAGTTGGATATCAAAGTGAAATTCATACCCTCATTTCGCCAAACAAACTACCTCAATAGATTTGAATTCCTCCAAACTCATTCCCTTATTCCTAAGATCCAAACCAAACACCCTCTAAATGATGTTATAATTTAGATTTCCTAACTGACAAATAGAAAAGGAATGAGTATATACCCTCTTGATTACTATTATTCATTACATAAATAAATTTTTGCGATTGGTTTTACGTACCAAGAATTTTCTAGAGCCAACAAGTTAATTGACTATGATTGGAAGGTCCTATGTATACTTATATGCCCTTGGGCCCTCTTTCTTTTTGGGTATATATAGTCGTGAGACATGTCATCTCTATGCAAAACATAAAAGACATTGGAGAAAGAAGAAGAAATTCCTAAAGCAATTCTAAGTTTACTTGAACAAATAAATTCTAAGGTACTTTATGACTTGGTGCTGAAAATATTAACGATTGAATAAACAAACTTAACAAGGTATGGTTAAGGATTTTTTACGATTTCCAACAGCCAGGACTTGCTTTGCGATATCATCCGCAGGGGAAAACGGGTTGGCGGTTGTGACAATTGCTCCGAGATAGGAAGCCCCAAGGAATGCAAACACGAATTCCGGCGTATTGCGGACTAAAAGCATGACTACATCACCTTGCTGAACACCAAATTTGTGGAGGCCGGAAGCAACTTTCCGGGACAGGAGGTCCACCTCGG
Organism: Eustoma russellianum; assembly: GCA_036186865.1. Classification (NCBI taxonomy): domain Eukaryota; kingdom Viridiplantae; phylum Streptophyta; class Magnoliopsida; order Gentianales; family Gentianaceae; genus Eustoma; species Eustoma russellianum. Next base: position 5,480,925 of record AP025059.1, on the reverse strand, counting down.
CGTAGGTGTATACCTTGCCGGAGGAGGCATGGATAAGACATGGACGTGTGGTGAATTTGGAAATGTTCTCAAAGCAGTATGAATGTAATGGGAAACGATCATTTGGGATGTTTATATCCGGCAGTTTTGATCGGAAAATGATTTCTTCTGTACCTTCTGTTTTCTCCATTGATCAAGAAAAGAAAGTGACGGAAATGTTGAAGGAAAAGCGTACTTATATTAATCGTGGTTTTGGTTAACAACAAATGGCCATGCACTCACCTTAAGAGCTTTGGATTATAACTATGTGCATGCATTGATGTTATCGTATTAAAGGAATATGGCAACTTACATAGTCAACTTAAAAAATATTCATCTTTAGTAGAGCTGTAAAAAAAACGTATGATTTTGCAAAACCATTTTCGTTGGTGTTGTTGCCGATGAATTCTTTGTCTGTTTTAGTTCTCATCGAAACCTACATGATACATGTTCCATGAAAAGAAAATAGACGCTTTGCGTTCTTTATACATGTTATACTTTCTTTTGCTAAATACAAACAGATGTTTCGGACTTTAGAATTCCATAATTGTATACTCCTAGGTAGTACCATAAATGATACAGGTTTAAGTTTTGTATTGTCTAAGATGATAATTGTGATAGAGACATAAATTCGTCGTAACTATGAGGTATAGAAAAGATTTATACCGGAAAAGAAACGAGAAAACAATACTAATCCCAACGCATTGTTTTGGCAGTTTTCTCATTTAAATGCCGCGCGATTTATCATCTGTTTATTCTTCGGAATGCCCAAACAAAAGCTCTAGTGTATATATATATATATATATATATATATATATATATATATATATATATATATATATATATATATATATATATTTAGAATAAACAGTTAGTACCATACGGGAAAAATGGTTGGAGAGGAAGTTTCAGAAGAAGACCAAATAACATTATGTTTTAAGGTCATCTAGCAGAATCACTTCCTCTAGATCCTTCACGTGGTCCATGATGATCCATCTCATAATATCCCGGTCTGAAAAAGGTTGAACACCAATTTCGAACATCTAAACGGTATAAGTCTTAGAGTTTCAAGATATGAATCGATAGGTATGTTTAAGTGGATAATCCTAATCGGATTTGTTGAAGAAAGAGTCTCCAAAATAAACAAAGTGAAGGAAGGAGTACCGAGCCAAGGTGTCATACCAAGACAAGGATCAAAGACCAGATAAAGATCAAAGGAGTGCCGAGCTGAGGTGTTAAACCAAAATAAGGCAGAAGCAAAAGAAGTACCGAACCGAGGTGTCTAGCCAAGGTGAGGTCAGAAGTACTTGAGTTAAGAAGAAGTGTTGAGCTATGCAGTGCCGAGGTGACAAAACAGTGCTGAGGTGAAACGGTATAATGCTGAGATAAAGCGTCGAGGTAAAAAGTGTTAGAATCTAGACCGGGTCCCAAGTCAAAAGAAGAAGTGCCGAGGTGAGCTAAAATAAAGAAAGACCGATGTAATGAAGTATCTGAGCTAAAGGAAAGAATGCCGAAGCTGAAGTGACAAAGTGAAGGCACTAAAGGTAATGAAGGACGCCAAGCTGAGGAGACGAGGTGAAGGCATAAATAAATGGATCGAGCTTCGCTGAGTTAAACAACAACAGCATCAACAGAGACAGCATTGCTGAGCTGAAATACATGGACAAATAAGAAATCTCAGAGGTAGCACTAAAGAAATAAAAGAGAGTGCAGCAGGTTGCACTTATACGAATATACTATATATACATCTACCAGCTCAGTAGACCAATAAACAATTGTAAATAAGAATATAACTGTTGGAAATAGCCGTTGGTGGCTTGAGATGTCTTACCTCTTCCAAGCCTTATAAAAGGCAAACTAATGTACAATTCCAAAACGAAGTTATGCTATTTTAAGAACTTAAGTCTGAATAATTTTTTTTTACTATATTCAGCCTCCAATTCATCTCTTCTATTTTACAATTGTTTTTACAAATTCTACAATATGTGCTCTTTTAAAATGCTTTAAACACTTGCTTCTGCTCATACTCTACAACTCTGAAATTCCAACATGGTATCAGAGCCATGACCATGAGTGCAGAAGAAGAAGAAGTAGAAGAAAAAAGAAGAAACTGTGAAGAGAATGCGCATGGCCAAATATTTTCTTCTCTGTTTGAAAACTTTTTTTAAACTTACTTGGCCGAACTTTATCTATTGCTAAAATTTTTTTCCTTCAAAACTCTTCACTCTTCATCTTCATGCCATTTTTTCAAAATGTTTTCCAATCTATGGGTTGTGAAGAGCCATTACCTTTGGCAGAAATCTTCATCTCTGGGTTGGGAAGAGCCATTGCCATAGGCAGAAATCTTCTTCTCTGGGCTGTGAAGAGTCATTATGTAGGCATAAATCTTCATCTGCACATATTGTCTTTTAAAATCCTTTGTTTATAACAGGCTGAAATCTTTAACTTTCAAATCTTTTTCCAATAGGCGATGAAGGGTCTTAGCCTTAGAGCTGAAATCTTCAAACTCGACACTATTTTTAAACTCTGTTTCTAGCAGGCCGTGAAGAGCCTTAGCTTGTGCTGAAATCTTCGAACCTTCAAACCATTTTTCAATAGGCTGAGGAGAGCCTTAGCGCCAAGCTGAAATCTTCAAATCCAAATATGTTTTCTAACCACTGTTCTCAATAGGTCTTGAAGAACCTTAGCGCCAGTCTGAAATCTTCACGGGTTATGAAGAACCTTAGCGGTCGAGCTTAAATCTTCAAGAGGCTTCAGTCTCAAATCTTGTAAATCCTACCTTCTTGATTGCTGCATTGAAGCTTTTAGACGAAGAACAGACATTCATTCACCCCAGTTGGTTGGTAGGAACATGTTCAAGTTTCTCCAGCAACAATCCTTTGGATGTCTTTTTCGTAGCTGACTGTGCAACTGTTTTAACACTTGTAAATATATTTTCTAAAACTCTGCTGAACTGGCTTTGAAGAGCCTTGGTATGTCCAAAATCTTCTCTTCTTTAAACTGGCCGTCAAGAGCCTTGGTGTCTAACTGAAATTTCTACTTTTGAAGAGGCAATAAGAACCTTGGCCGCAAGGCTGAAATCTAAAAGTGGTCTATGTACCATTAATCAACTTGTTACAGTTCAAGAAACATGTTTGATTTCCTGTTCTTCAGAGATTGGCCTAAATGCCAGTTTTTTCTGAAAAACAATGTGTGTGTATATATATTACATATATATATATACATATATATACACACATATATACACACACACATATATATACACACATATATACATACATATATATATACACATATATATACACACACATATATATACATATACATACATACATACATACATATATATATATATATATATATATATATATTACCTCAAGGCCGGCCTAAGTGTCATTTCTTAAAACTTTACATACAAAAATTTTCTTGAGGACGACCAATGTGTCATCTCTTCATGAATTTTCTTAAATAAAGATTGGCCGAAATGCCACTTTCCAAACTCTTCCGAAGCCATAGAGCTGAGGTTGTACTACTCCAAAACTCTTCCAAAGCCTTAGAGCTAAGGTCGTATTCTAAACTCTTCCAAAGCCATTGAGCTGAGGTCATATATTAATAATGGATTCCATGTCTTCAAAAGCCAAAGTACCATTTCTTCATTAGGCTAGAAGAGCCTAGGATACTGACCTGAAATCTTCTTGTTAGGCCATCCATAGAGCCTTTGCCATAGTGCAGAAATCTATTTTGCTTGACCTGGTCTGAAGAGTCTTGGTTGTGATGCCGAAATCTTCTTGAATTGCAAAAACGCCAGTTGTAAAGGCTGCTTATTTCTGAACCCATACTACTGCCGTCAAAGGCTTCATTATTTTGAACTCAAGACTGTATCAAAGCATCTTTCAAAAACATACGAAATTTTATAAACTATGCCATTGAATCTCAAAATATTTTTCTACCCTTTTCTCTCTCTCTCTCGTTTTTCTCTCCCTTCCATCTTCTGAAATTTGAATGAAAAGGGGGAAGAAGATACGTATAGAGGAGAGAGAGAAGAAAAGTGTGATGTGATGGCACAAGTGGGAGTGACTTGTCTTAATCATAGCAGGCCCACTTGTCCACTTACACACTTAACAATGTAATTTTAAAATACAATATATACATATGCTCTGAATTTTTTCAGGAAATACAGGTTGCTGAACCATACCATGCTGGAAAAATGTCATGCTGAAATGCCAAACACAGCAGGTGCAGTGCTCAGCTCAGCCCAACTACTGTAAGTACTGATTAAGCTGAGCTGACAACAGGTATACAACTATATCCTGCTGACTACCTGTCACCCATGAAATCATATATCATCGATAAATTACTTGAGAAGGTAGATCCTTTCTTATATCTGCTATACTTGAAAAAATTGCAGTGTTCTTAATATTCTATTGCCTTGCATACATTCATTCAAGAATAACCATGCATCTACTCATTCTGATATTAAAATTCTTGTTCTCAAAATATGCTGAACTAAGCTGGACTGCATAGGATCACCATAATCGTAGTAGCTTTATGTTATATGAATTAAATTGCTGTGTTGAACTGAAAAACACATTCATCTAATAGATCACTTGCTTTCTAAAAACTACGCATAAAATCAAGAATCGTGCATTTAAATAAATTTGCAATTAGAAATCATGAACCCATGTACTAAATGAATTTAGAATGTGCCATTAAGAATACCTACGTCTATGCTGACATGAAAATCAGTACATCCTATATAAAACAAACTTAAAATTTTATTTGCAAATGTTGACCTGCAATACATCAGTGCATCATTATGATAGCATTTGCTACTTAAATGAATTACATTCATGTTGCCCTGGATCATGATAAAAACTTACATATAAGTCATACGATAATGATGCATGCATAATTATACTAATAAATTTCTCCAAGTTTTTTGTCTAAGTTTCTTTCAGGAACTCACTAGAAGCTTCTAGCAGACCACGGTTGGAAGCTGACCAAGAAGAAGTCAAGCTTGGTTGTATTTATGAATACACCAAGCTTGAAGAGGAGTGTTGAATGGAGTGCTACAGACGCTATCAATCTTGGTTGTATAAATACACCAAGCTTGAGGGGGAGTGTTGAAGAAAGAGTCTCCAGAATAAACAAAGTGAAGGAAGGAGTATCGAGCTCAGGTGCCATACCGAGGCAAGGATCAAAGACCAGATAAAGATCAAAGGAGTGTCGAGCTGAGGTGTTAAGCCAAAATAAGGCAGAAGCAGAAGAAGTACCGAACCGAGGTGTCTAGCCCAGGTGAGGTCAGAAGTACTTGAGCTGAGAAGAAGTGCTGAGCTATGCAGTGCCGATGTGACAAAACAGTGCTGGGGTGAAACTATGTAATGCTGAGATAAAGCGCCGAGGTAAAAAGTGTTAGAATCTAGACCGGGTCCCAAGTCAAAAGAAGAAGTGCCCAGGTGAGTTAAAATATGGAAGGACCAAGCTAATAAAGTATCTGAGTTAAAGGAAAGAATGCTGAAGTCGAGGTGACGAAGTGAAGGCACTAAAGGTAATGAAGGATGCCAAGCTGAGGAGACGAGGTGAAGGCATAAATAAATGGATCGAGCTGCGCTGAGCTAAACAACAACAGCAACAACAGCAACAACAGAGACAACATTGCCGAGCTGAAATACTTGGACAAATAAGAAACCTCGGAGGCAACACTAAAGAAATAAAACAAAGTGCAGCAGGTTGCAGTTATACGAATATACTGTACATACATCTACCAGCTCAATGGACCAATAAATAATTGTAAATAAGAATATAGCATTTGGAAATAGCCGTTGGTGGCTTGAGGTGTCTTACCTCTTCGAAACCTTATAAAAGGCAAACTCTTGTACAGTTCCAAAACGAAGTTCTGCTATTTTAAGAACTTAACTCTGAATAAAATTTTTACTATATTCCGTCTCCAATTCATCTCTTCTATTTTACAATTGTTCTTACAAATTCTGCAGTTTGTGCTCTTCCAAAATGCTTTAGACAATTGCTTCCTCTCATACTCTGCAACTTCGAAATTCCAACATGATTATTTGCGATCAAAACTACGAAAAGTCTGATACAAACATTTGGTATGATTTAAACGACTACTGTTACAATGTATCATTGAAACAACAATAGGTCTAGAGCAAAAGGTTCAAGAATAAAAATGTCATAAACCATGAAATTAAATCGTATCTTTCTAGACAATTGAATGCTTATAAGGTCCGAAACATAAAAAAAAAGTGTCTCGAAGTAAGTCAAAAATGTAAATTGTCAAAGAGGATAACATCAAGACAATCCTCTAGACATAGGATAAAACAGTTTCTTGAAGTTTCTTCCAATCTCTTTATTACCCAATATCTCTTCTTGCTCCTTCGACAACACCCGGGTCAATACTTATGGTAAATCTTCAACAAATTATCTGCATTTTGCAATGGTTACAGATGAAGAACATATTATAGGCTAAGTGTCAATGTTCAACAATAATACATAAAGACAAACAAAACATGTATTACACTAGGAGTAGATTGTGACAAACATCATGTAAATCAAAAGAGAGGAGGGAGGGAGGGGGTTGTGTGATTAATCACAAATTAGTCACATGTGGAGGCTATTGCTTACATATACCTGAGGTTCAAGAGCCTCAGACTCGCCAAAATGTTACTTTAAGGTTAGGGAATGGAATGAGGGGATTAGATTAGGTTTTACTTTTTCGGTAGGAGTTTTTTTAACTTTATTAATTTATAATTTATATTTAAAATATTGTTTTTAGAAAAATCGGGTATGGCGGGTATAAATGGGTAACCCGCGGGTATATCCGCACACGACCCACTCTTAGCGGGTAACTTTCAGGTCTTACCCGATTTGTACACGAAACCCGCCAATGCTATACCCACACCTGCGAAGAGCGTATCAGATTCGGGTCGTGTTTTCGTGTCGTGTCTGAAATTGCCGCCAAACACTCGATAAAGTTTTATATTTGTTAATTTTTTAAATAGATTTACTTTCTTCATTATTTGTTATATGATTATTGTACATGAACATATTATTTTGTTGCTTTAGTTGATCTTGAGATCGGCTGCTTTTACTGCGTAATTAGTAATCTTGGTAATTGGATTATTCGTCTAGCTAGAATTGGGTAATTAAGATATGAAATTATTAGTGTTGGTTATTGGATTATTTGTCTAGTTAGAATTGGGGGTTTAGAATAGGAAATTTGCATAAAGTTAAAGATAGAATAAAGGTTCATTGATCCGGGAACAAATCTCCTGACCTCCCTTTAAGGGGTATTAAATGACTCAGCGACACGTGGCACACAGAGGGTGGTGAGGCTGGGTGGGGTTCACCCGCACCCAGCCTCACCACCTCCTCTGTGTGCCACGTGGCAGGCGGTCCCAGGGGATGAGGGGCTGAGGGTCAGAGGATCTCGATCCCATTGATCCGGTTGCTATGTGTCATTTCTTACGGAGGAGAATGAGATTTTAACGACAGTTGTCCAGATAACCTGGATAATTGGTAATAGTCAAGCGTATGGAGTTATGCATAGCAAATTTAGATGGTGCTAGATGGACTCCACGATAGAGCATATTTTCGAGGACTCTCAACCATAATAGAAAAGGGTTTTGAGCAGACTATCGACTATCATAGCATATGTACAATAGTTATTGTGAGTGGACTCCTATCATATATTAGTAGTATGAAAGTTGTATTGCGTGACCGTGCATAAAACACATTTCGGTGTGTTTATATCTAATAACACTATGTAATTTTAGTGCTCATTGCCCGTGTGATAGGTAAAGTAAAGGGATGGTTAGTGGTTCCGTAAGCAGAAAATGGATATTATTAGAATGATACTTATTATTTTTTTTGGTTTAAAGTGTGTGAGTATCAATTTATAGAAATCAAAAAACACAACCAATAGATTGATACTCGGTTTTACTTTGGTATCAAATTTCTTTTCTTTATTTCGACACGCTACATCATGTCGTCGCTGCACCACAGCGTGCTACTGTAACTGCGACATTGCGCTACCATCTTATGCCACCGTTGTGTCGCCACCACGTCACCATCGCGCCATCACTGTGTGCCACAATTGGTCCTGTCACTAACTCCGTTACCACCGTGTTACCACCGTGCCACCATCACGCTTCCATCGTATGAGTGCATGCGTTTTAATTCATGTTTTCTCTCAAATATGTTTCTAAAAACGTGTATGGTAATGATACACACTCAAGCTTATTTACCAAACATATCTAAATGTACTGTTCAAATTCATTCCAATTTCAGTATCTAACATTCCGATTAACCAAACGTGCCAAGCAAATAATCAGTTTATTCCACTTACCACTCCTCTTGCCAACGGTTCTCAAAAACCCAAAACCCCCAAAATTTGAAGCTTTCCGTTCAAGGGCTTCATTCGCCGCTTCACCTGCAACAATGGAGAAAAACAAGGTATGCCTCAGCTTCTCTAAAACCTGTTCATTCTTGTTGCAAAACCCATAACTAAACAAGTACGAAAATGGTCTCATTTATTCAACGCTTTATCAAAAATTGGTTGTTCACTTAGACGGTTTCTTGAAGCCTTCTTTAGATCGCGGACAGCTTATGTTGCTTTTTTTTTTTTAATGTAAATCCCAGAAAAAAAACGTATCAACCGGTTTCTAGCCAGACGGAAGAGAAAGCAGCGAAATGATTGTTTTCTTGTTAGTGAGTATGGAATTGGATAATCAATTAATTGGCAGCTTCTATGCTGGGGACTTTTGTATTGGGTACGATGTTAATCTGAGATAGCAGGGTCTTGATGGTATCATAATGGCATAACTGTATGCTAAGAAATAATTGGCCTTTACACTTTTTATACTTAGTCATCTTGTGACAACTAGCAAAATGACTCACTAAATTGGCTATATTAGGGTAGCAGTTGATCGACAGAGCTTGACACAATTTTCATTATGGGTTATCAGGAAATAATCTCTGTGTGTTTCTAAAACATGGTTATGGTGTCGTACATCCGACCCTCATACCCCGTTTAACCTCTAAGGTAATGGGGTAATGTTGTTGTTGTATACTTAGTCACACATCCTGAAAGTGCCTCTTGCTTAACAATGTGCTTGTGGAATAGCATGACAGTAACTTATGCTTAATCGGGTTAGGACAATTTTCTTCCCCGTATACAAGTTCCATATACTAAAAGCAAGAGTTGCTATTAATCGGTCAACATAGTCTATTTGACCTGTGGTTCTTGTTACGCATTTGGTTGCTTCTTGAATTCATTTGTATTGAAGTTGCGATCTGTTACTGTTGATTTAGTCCTTTCAGAATAGATCCGTTGAGTAGATTGCACTAATGTATTCATCATGGATCAAGGATTTATTTGTAGCGATTTATAGAAAGAGTTGATGGCATGTGAGGAAGTACATGATTGTATTGAGTTCCAAATTCTGTTATCTTGGATATAAAAATAGCTTTTGGTGTTGTGCCGAGATGCCTATCTTTATCCTTACAGTTGTCTATGGCTTTAAATTTGTTTGATTTTGAGGGCCTTGACGAATATTATTGCCTGACGACTATGATAATATGGACGGAGCAACAGTCCAGAAATAGGCACTATGAGTTGCAATTCATGACTTGCTTTCGATTTTTTCCCCGCCATTCTTTGATATACTGTATGTTTTCGGCACGTGTTTAGGCATTTTATAATATATAGGAGCTGAATTTGATGCCGTTTTCTTTATTTCTGGAAGGTGCATACAGTCCCTGCGAATCCTGAGCCTGATGAAGGCATTTCACTTGTTCTGGAGCTTTCTGAAAGAGTCCCCTTCTTCAAGAAAAAGAAGGTACCTTTTTTTTTCTGTTTTATTTGTATGGTTCTACTATTCATTGGTTCTCTCTCTTTTCTATGTCTCTCTTACATAAAGTTATTCAATTCAAATACTTCATACCTCCATACTCATTACCTCCTCCTCACCAGTCCACCTGTTATAATGTTGCAGACTTTACTTGGAGAACTAAATGCTGATCTGAATGGAGGTGTATGGTTAAGATGTCACTCAACTTCTGATGAACTAAAGCATGTCTTGGACAAGCTGATTCAGCAAGCAAGAGTCATACAATTAGATGAGGTTATTCTTCTTCCCCATACTGTTGTTCACAGCTCCTTACTGTCTGCTTCTAAGAGTTTAAGTACTGTCTTAGGTTCTATACAAAACAAGAAGTAATATATCGCTAAAAGGCTAGAATCACACTTGTCACACAAAACAAATATCCTATTTCTGGTCACTTGGTCCATCCGTAAAGGAGTTCTATTCTGAATATCAGATATACTGAATTGTTCACCTGGAAAAAGGTAAATTTTAAAGCTCTCTGTATTTAACTTTAACTTTGTTAGCCAGTGCAGTATGACTTTAGAGAGTGTTCTCAATTGTTCTGGAGTTTTCATATTTATGTACTTCAGTCATTTTATCATCATCATGTCTTCGCCTTGGGGAGTATATGCCTTAAGGCTTCCTTTGATTTTGTTTCACTTGTTAGTCATAAAATTGAACCAGATATTGTTATGCAGATTGAACTGTATTTCGGAGGGGCCAGTGTCCTAAATTTAGTCGATTTTAATAGTCCAAGGAATGAGTTGGAAGCTCTGAACTCAGTGCTGAAGCTCATAGACCATGCAATTTACACGCACAAATCCAAACCATCAAAAGCTTTGCAAGACATGCGTGATCTGACTATCTCTATGATCCATGATTTCGGACCCAAATATAATGAGATTACCGGAGTTGTTACAAATTCTTCTTGTGAGAAAGAGAAACATTTGCTGCAATGGAGTGAAAAGAATGGTGTAAAATCAAAGCTGAATATAGCCTGTAAGTCCTCCTTCTAAATGAGAAATACCTATCGATTAGTTTCTGACCTTATTTGATAAGTTCCACTATGCTTTGTCATGACATGTTAAAATTTCTTTCTGGTAACTTATATTTTCTGTGCTTAATAGCAATAAAGTACTGATTGAAAATTTATAAGCATTCCAGTGATTAATGCGTAGATGTAGAAGGAGCTGGAAGAGGAGGAATTGCAACAGAAGACCTGAAGGCCGGAGACATTGCTCTAGAAGTTCCCGAATCTTTACTAATTTCTGAAAAGCTTGTGCGTGACTCTGACATGGTATGTGTTTCCACTTCAAAATTTTTCTTTTCATACTCTCATATATCTGTTGCTACTTTTCTTCAGTTCTTTTAGTAAAAGAAATATCAGGGCCGAAGGGATATTGTGAATTCTTAAACAACTATATTTTTATTGGCTCCTATAGGTAGAACTTGAAAACAATTTAGCTCATTGTGATCACATGAAGTGGATAAATGCATTGCCAGTTCGAAAAATATAAATCGTGTTGTTTCTGTGGGAACCAAGATCTACTTCATTCTATGATTGGTGATTTCTTGTATTAAGGTGGCTGATCACTTGGGTTTATGTGCTTCAGAATCTGTGTTAGAGCTATAATTTGAATATCTGTAAATCATGTGTGAATTCTACTGATCTCCTGTCCAAGGATTAGTAACTTGTATATTGTACAATATTGTTGTAAGTACATGAGATTATGACCTTATGATATGTTCCGCCTCTTACTGATGCACAACTCAACATGACAGGACAGATGCATATTCATATCTCCGGTTGAACTGTAACATTATTGGTTTGCCAAAGAACGATATGCATAAATATTAGCATCCAAGTAGAATGTTAGTGTTGATACAATTTTCATTTTCTTATTGCAGTTCCCTATACTGGAGAAGATTGAAGGCATCTCTTCAGAGACAATGTTGTTGTTATGGAGTATGAAGGAGAAGTACAACATCAGCTCCAAGTTTAAGCCGTATTATGATACACTGCCGGCAGCATTTAATACAGGTTAGATATTCATGTCTCCTGGTTTAAGTGCCCTGTATCTGCTATATTGCAGTTAATTCCAACTACTCACATATTTTATCCTCATGGTCTTCTTTACCCGACATCTCCTCCTTGGTCCAATCTTTTTGTCAAAGAAATAACTTGGAACCTGGTTGACAAATTAGCATGCATCTACAAAATTGTAACAGTGTCCAATTTACATGTGAAGATGTGATTCTAGATGAGGCATTCTTTCACATGTACCCTACAGACTATACTCTGCCTCATGATGCTAGTCATTCAATGTGAGCAAGAGTTTTTATAGAAAATAATACAAGATGTAGTTGAACAAATGAAAAGTGCTCAGAATATTATTCAGCAGTAAAATGTTCTTAAGAACTACAACATACAAGCTTGTGAACCCTTACATACTTATACCTACAGCTACCTAGAAGTAAGAAATATAAGAAATGAAAAAGAGCCGTTGGCAACGGCTATAATGAGGGAAAACAGAGAAATTAAAAACAACTATTTTCAACTATTTTCAACACTCCCCCTCAAGCTTGTTGTAGATATTAATACAACCAAGCTTGCTAAGTAGATTGTGAAAGATCTTGATAGTAACTGGTTTGGTCCAGATATCAGCAACTTGTAATCTTGAAGGTACATGCTGGATTTTTATGATCTGATCCTCAATTTTCTCCCGAATAAAGTGCCTGTCAATCTCAATATGTTTTGATTTGTCATGCTGTATAGGATTTTCGATCATATGAATGGCTGAAATATTGTCACAGTATATATGAATAGGCTTCGTCACATATAATCCCAAATCCTTTATAACTCTATTAATCCAAAGTCCCTCACAAAGTCCCAATGCTAAGGCTCTCAATTCTGCTTCGGCGCTACTTCTTGATACCACAGGCTGCTTCTTACTTCTCCAAGTAACGAGATTTCCCCATAAGAATGTTCCATATCCAGTAGTTGACCTCATATCCAACGATGAACCCCAGTCGGCATCAGTATATACAATCAAGCTTCTATCTTGAGTCTTCCGGAAAAACATACCTTGTCCGGGGGCTCCTTTTAGATACCTAAGGATCCTCATTGCAGCTTTAAGATGATGAAATGTGGGTTTATGCATAAATTGACTGACATAACTCACAGCATAACAAATATCAGGTCTAGTATGTGATAAATAAATTAATTTTCCAACTAATCTTTGATAACTCTGTTTATCGGTAATTTCATCAGTACTAGTGTTTACAAGGGTCAGTTTATTACATGCATCAACAGGAGTAATAGCGGGTTTACATCCTAACATTCCTGCTTCAGAAAGTAAATCCATAACATATTTTCTTTGAGATATACAAATACCATAGGCAGTCCTTGCAACTTCCATACCTAAGAAATATTTTAGTTGTCCTAAATCCTTTAATTCAAACGTAGAGGCTAACAGTTTCTTAATATCCTGCATACCTTGTTCATCATTCCCAGTCAATATTATGTCATCAACATATACAATCAAAACTGTAAGTTTTTCAGATCCAAAACCTTTTACAAACAGAGTATGATCACTGTGTGTTTGTGTAAAACCGTGTTTGATCACTACATTTGCAAATTTCCTAAATCATTCCCTAGGTGACTGCTTAAGGCCATATAGAGACTTCATTAATTTGCAAACCTTGTTGTTGTTAGTAGAGGTAATAAAACCTGGAGGAACATCCATAAACACATCTTCCTGAAGATCACCATTTAAGAATGCATTCTTGATATCTAATTGAAACATTTTCCAATCAAGATTGACAGCAATAGAAAAAATGATTCTAATAGTATTCAATTTAGCAACTGGAGCAAACGTTTCCAGAAAATCAATACCATGTGTTTGAGTAAATCCTTTTGCTACAAGTCTTGCCTTATATCTACTAATAGTTCCATCAGAATTATATTTAATAGAAAACACCCACTTACAACCAACTGTTTTCATTGATTTTAATCTATCAACAAGAATCCAGGTCTTATTCTTAATTAATGCGTCCATTTCATCCTTAACCGCTGCACACCATACTGGATCATTCAATGCTTCATGAACATTATTAGGTATTTTATGAGTATCAAGAGAGGAAGTAAAAGCATAAAATGAAGGAGTTAATGCAGCATAGGAGACAAACTTACTGATAGGGTGTTTGGTACACTCTCTTACCCCTTTTCGAACTGCAATAGGTCTATCATCAGAGACAGAATCAACACATTGTATAGATTCTGGCACTGAATCCAGATTAGTAATGGCCTCATTATGTTCTGATTGTATTGATTCTGATGTGTGAACTCCTTGATTGTGTTTCCGCCTTTGATAAACTTTAGTGATAGGATGAACCTCCCTGTAGTCTCCAGCTTGTTCTTCCATTCCTGTAGTACTGTCCATAGAAGATGATATCCTCATAGTAGGATACTCGCTTGTAGGGTTAGCACTTGATGAGATATCTATAACACTCCAGAAATCATAAGGTTGTGAATTCCATGCGACATATGGTGATTTATTATAAAATGCAGAATGCTCATCAATTTTTACATTTAAAGTAATATAGACCTTTTTTGAGTGTGGATCATAACATTTATAACCCTTTTGTGAATTTGAATATCCAATAAAAACACATTTGATTGCTCTACTCTCTAGTTTACCCCTCATATGAGCAGGAATATATACGAAGGCAGAACTTCCGAACACTTTAGCTGGTAACATGGAAATCAGATGTGATGAAGGATAACTCTGTTTAAGAATATTAACTGGTATTTGAAATGAAAGTACCCTGGAAGGTAATCTATTAATAAGATAGGTTGCAGTCAATACTGCTTCCCCCCAATAAAAACTAGGGACATTTTTAGCAAACATAATAGCCCTAGTAACTTCTAGTAAATGTCTATTTTTCCTTTCTGTTACCCCATTTTGCTGAGGTGTGTATGTACAAGTAGTTTGATGATGAATACCAAGCCCAGTAAGAAAACTCTGAACAGTGTTATCTAAATATTCAAGACCATTATCAGATCTAAGAGTTTTTATAGTAATATTAAACTGATTCTGAACAAAAATAATAAAATTCTGGATTATTTTACCTGCTTCTGACTTGTGTTTCATCAGAAACACCCAAGTAGTCCGTGTATGATCATCAACAAAGGAAATAAACCACCTAGCACCGTTAATGTTACTTACCCGTGCAGGACCCCAGATATCCGAATGTATTAGATTGAAAGCAAATGTTGGAACATACAATCTAGGAGGATAAACAGCCTTAGTTCTTTTGGCCATTTCACAAAAATCACAGTTAATACAAGATGGATCAGTGTTTACAAATAACTTAGGCATAATCTTCTTCAGATATAAGAAATTAGGATGGCCTAGTCTATAATGCCATAACAAAATATTTTCCTTAGAACCACCTCCAGAGATTCCATTTGTAGCCATAGCATTAGTAACACAGCATACGTTTCTGGAATCTACTATGGTTTCCAAAACATAGAGACCCTTGAGGACTCTAGCATTGCCAATCTTCTCCCCCAAAGATGTCCCCTGAAATAGAACCTCAGAGGGTGAGAAGGAGGCAATGCACTTGTTATCCATAGTAAATTTTCTGACTGATATCAAATTAAAATTCAAATCAGGAACATACAAAACATTTAATAACTTAGCCTTGTTATTAAAAATGAAGTCACCCTTGCCTAATATTCGAATTTTAACCCCAGTAGCTACTTGAACATACTTAGGCTCTGAGAAACACTTATAATTATTAAGAAGTTCCCGTTTATATGTCATATGATCTGAAGCTCCTGAGTCAACAATCCAAAAAATTGAACCAGATAAGTTATGAGTACCTGCTTGAGCCATGGTAGCAACCGAAATGGTTGAGGTAGATGTCTCAGGTTGAGTAGGAGGCTTGTCACCTTGTTGCTGTCCAATTAATTTGAATAAGGTGTCCAGCTGTTGTTGAATTGCTGACTGATTGAGCTCAGGTTGACAGGATCCAGACTGACTGGAGTCATTTTGTACCATATGCGCCATGTACCCTTGATTCTTAGTATTCCTCCAGTTATCAGAGGTAGGTGGTCTCCAATTTGAATTGTTACTATTATTACGCCAGGGTTGATTATACTTCCAGTTATTACCAAACGACTTAGACTGTGGCCTTTGAACCTTAGCATCAGGTCTACTATAACAATTTTCAAAAGTATGACCTTGACGATTACAGAATTTACAGTAAGGTCTCCCATTCTGTGACTTTCCCCCCGGAGTTGAACCCCTAACAGAAGATAGACCAGTTGCATTTTCAGAGTTAGACCCTTGCATGACTAAAGCTGACCCAGAAACATCAGTATTTAGATGAGAGCTACCCATCATAACTTTAATCCGTGACTCCTCTAATCTAACCTCAGAAAATGCAGTATTCAGTGTAGGGAAAGGTTTGGTACTTAACAGTCTACTTCTAACTGTATTGAAATCTTTGTGAAGACCTTGCAGAAAACGAATACCCTTTTTGTCTCAATAAACTTCTTAAATGCAATAGCATTTGCAGGTAATCCCCAATTATGAGTCTCGTAGGTGTCTATTTGCTGCCAAAGCAAAGTAAGCTGAGAGTAATAAGTATTTACAGATTGTTCACCTTGCTTTATCTCATTTACCTGAGTCTCAAGTTCATAAATTTCTGCTACATTATCCGTCTGTGAGTAAAGCTCCTTAGCAGCTTTCCATATGTCTGCAGCTGTAGTGTACAGAATGAAGTTATGAGCGATTTCTGGAATCATCGAACTAATCAACCAAGACATTATCATCGCATTCTCCGTTTTCCACTGTCTGAACAGTGGATCTGTTGAGGATGGTATCTGCATGTGACCATAGAGATAGTCATCCTTTCCCCGGCCCATGACAAACAGTTCTACTGCTTTGCTCCAAGCTAAGTAATTGTGACCAGTAAGTTTCAGGTTCGTAATCATAACGGAGTTACTATCAAGCATGTTTGGAGTGGGAATAGGACTTGAAATTGGTCCAGTGGTAATTTCTGAGGCTTCTGTCCTACGAGGAACAGAAGATGGAGTTGAAGTTGCAGACATATTTGATGTATGTTACAGGTATAAGGCAAATGCTGCAGAAGTCGTAGGTCGAAGAAGAGAGATTTTTGTTGAGAGGAGATTCAACTGAGTAGAAGAATGAAGTTCCCACGGAAATCCAAGATAAGGAAGAGATTTAAGTTTTGAAAAAATGGTAAGTAGTGGAATCCACGTGTAGCTCATGCAGCCACACACGTGAGATATTTTTTAATGAACAGATCTGCATCAACCAGTTGTCCTTCTAGAATGCACGAAACATATATTTTATTCACCACAATTTTTAAACTTCAAGACTCCTTTTTTTCCGGTGCCTTTTTAAACAAAAAACCGAAAAACATAAACCCCTTTTCGTCACTTCTTCTCTCTCCTTCTGAGAACTCCTTCGTCTCCTTCTGAGAAACACCTCTTCTTCCTTGTTGGGTTTCTGGGCTTTTCAAAAAACTCTTTTGGTTTTCTTTATCAAGATAATAAAAACAAACATCAGCAACAAATACTGTTGCTCAAGAAGATATATCACGTTTGCTTGGTACAGCAATCAGACACCAGATTTTGGATACTGACTGGGTATTCTCTTCAAGAATACGACAGGCTTAAAAAATTTAGAGCCTTGATTCACTGATCAAGAGTATGAGAGTTAAATCCCCTTAAGGCTCTGATACCATATAGAAAATAATACAAGATGTAGTTGAACAAATGAAAAGTGCTCAGAATATTATTCAGCAGTAAAATGTTCTTAAGCACTACAACATACAAGCTTGTGAACCCTTACATACTTATACCTACAGCTACCTAGAAGTAAGAAATATAAGAAATGAAAAAGAGCCGTTGGCAACGGCTATAATGAGGGAAAACAGAGAAATTAAAAACAACTATTTTCAACTATTTTCAACAGTTTTTTAAGCTTGAACAAGGGAATTTTATGCATTGGGGAAGGGAATTTTTTGCTTCAAGGGAGGACAGAAAGAACTTGATTTACTCACTAGTGAAATGTAATTTCTCAAAAGAGATACCATTTATAAGGGATTAGATTCTCACTTCTAAGTTCATTTAGATGCTGTGGAAAATCTTATATATTTATGATGCGAAGATAAATCCAAATATAAAATTGATTCTGACACCTTTTGGCTCTACTTTGAAGTATGAACCTTTTCAGGAGTAGTGCGTTGGTTCATTTGTAGGAACTGTGTGTGAGCCAGCGATAGGCAGTTTCTTCATGCCCGATTTTTCATCTTGTTCTTCTTTTTTCTTTTTGGTTTTTTTTCTTTTTTTTTTTTATTTTTTTTTGGGGGGGGGGGGGGGGGGGGGGGGGGGGGGAGAAAGTAAGAATTGTAGCAGTCTGCATTTATTTACTCCTGAAACTCCCTTCCTACCTGGAGAAGTTCTCTAAAAGAGGAGATTTTGAAAACAGATGCAATCGATGTTTTTACAAATCAAAGTTTTTGAAAATGCCGATCAGAAATGATCTTCTCGAGTTCTCTTTATTGGACAGCATCATATGATTTTCTGAACATTTCGCTTTAATCAGGTCTAAGCTTCGGAGTGCATGCTCTCATGGAGCTAGACGGAACTTCGTTATTAGAAGAGATTGTACAGGCAAAAGAGGTCACTTTTATTCCGTATCAGCTTTGAGAATTCAACACATTGCTTTCTTCTGATAGTGTAACAAAACCGTATGCATATAAGAATTGTTGTATAGTCAATGGGATGATATATATGAATACTACTTATGGAATTTATATGCCTTTATGACTTGCTTTTTGGCATTTGCTGCATGAAAAAGAAATTTATAAGCAATCATGTTAGTATTTTTGTTGTAAAGTCACCCAAAGAAGATTACATGTTCATACAGATGAGTCTTAGGTTCAACTTTGATGGCTGGATAAAGTATATTTCAGAACAATGTCAAAAGAAACTCTTCACCAAGAGTATAAATTGGGATTGTCAGATTGGTTAGAGTGCTACTAGTGTCATTTGTTTCATCTAGACGCTAAAACCTATGCTTTAGTTCTTAGTCTCCGGTCAAAAGTATTATATTTGAAACTAACTAGAAAGGCGTCAGGAAGGTTCATTTTAAATGATGCTCTGCTTTTATGGTTCTCATGAGTATTTTCTTCTTGTTTCCTCTGTGACTGTGTGTGTGTGTGTGTGTGTGTTTTTTTTTTTTTTGGGTAAGTAATGGAATATAATAACCCGCCCCATGTTGGAAATGTCAATGCAGCACTTGCGCACTCAATATGAGGAGTTGTTTCCTTCCCTCTGCCTTAACCATCCTGATATTTTTCCGCCGGAGCTGTATACATGGGAACAATTTTTATGGGCTTGTGAACTCTGGTACTCTAACAGTATGAAGGTTGTCTTGACTGATGGAAAGTTGAGGACATGCTTGATTCCTGTTGCTGGCTTTCTCAATCACTCGGTACTTTACCTGCATTCTAATGCTTTATCTTTTCTTCTGCTTCTTGCTCGGGAATGAAAGAACATGAAATGCGTCAAAATAAACAGTGCTCACCTCCCCCCAAAGAATAGATAAACAAATAAATAAGCATCAGATGGCTGCTCCCAACGATGTGAATCTGTTGTATGATTAACTGTTGCCAAAGTATCACCTACATTTAGATGGTCGATGCATAATCGAAGTTATCACTGTGCTAAATATGTTATCTAATAGACTTTTTTTTTTTGTTCTTTTCTGTAATTCATGCATGAAATTGAAAGTTCTGTTCATGGCAGACATGTCCACATATACTGCATTACGGCAAAGTAGATCCTGCAACACAGTCCATGAAGTTTATGTTGTCAAGACCATGCAATGCAGGAGAACAATGCTTTCTTAGCTATGGTAGTTTTTCAAGCTCGCACCTGCTCACATTCTATGGCTTCTTGCCCCAGCAGGAAAATCCTTATGACGTTATTCCACTTGGTACAATTTGTGGTTATACTTTTTGATACCATTTATATCACTAATATGTATGAATATCCTTTCCTATTTGTTCTTACATCTGTAAGTTACAATCTTTCAAGTGCATCTACCAACAATCTAAGCCTCTTTTTGGGTCAGATATTGATGTCACTATGGATGAGGATGGCGAGGCTGGAAGTAACAAATGTGAGTGGAGTAGTCATATGGTGCGAGGAACGTGGTTCGCAAAGAATCATGGCATTTTCAATTATGGGTTACCGCCTCCATTACTGGATCATCTCCGATCAGCTAGAAGTCCTACCTTGCAAGAAAATACTCATGTAAGTTATTACATCTACGGCCTCCTGCATTGCAACCTTACATTTTCATTTCCAGTCCTAACTCTGCCCATGTTATCCTGTACCGTATCAGCATCAGTACCTTGCAAATGATTTTGAAATACTCGGTGATCTGTGTTCTACCTTTGAAGCTATGAGAGAAGCTCTTGGAGACACAGAGCTTGACGAGAGGTACAGCGTCATTTATCTTTCCAATATGAGAATTATGTCAATGTAACTGGGTAAAGATGCGATGGTTACAGCATAAACCATAATAGATGAAAACTCAGACACGGTAAAACTTGTGAGGTAGAAATTTGGACCATGAAATTTTTTTCAAGAAGTACAAATGAATTACTGGCCATTTTGTTCGAACCTTCCCTGGCTAAATGAGCTTAGCCCAGTTGGTAAAGGAAGCAACTTTTTAGGTTTTAAGAGGCCTATGTTTCCAGAAGAACTTGTCAATATATTAACTTACATTCTTCATCAGGGAAGCGGCGGACTGGGATGTAAGGCTTGCTATGGATTTCAAAGATTTACAGAGGAGGATCATCTCTTCTATCATTGATTCTTGCAATGCTGGTCAGAAGCTCTTGGAATCTGAGCTGTGCAAGTCTATGGAACAGCAATCTGGGCATCAGTAGGAAGTTAGTAGCTAGTCCGAGTCTCTAATTCTTGTCTTGACAACATTATATGTCAAATGCATGGGTAATTTATGCCGGGAGAGTGTCGATTGTGAAAAATGTAAACCAACAGAAAAGATTTGATACCCTCCTTTTCTTCCCATTTATTGATATACTCCTCTTTTCCCTCCTTTTCTATGTTATTTATAATCTTACTTTTCTGTTACAATTTCACTCTTTTACATCGTTTATTTAGGATACATGAATTGTATCTGACTTGGGGGTGTGATGCAATCTGACAAGCGTAGGATCCACTCTTCCACCTCCAACAACCTATCCACAAGGGTTTAGGCACAAAGAAGTAAACTTCTCCTTACTTCCGTTGTGTAGAAATTGTCGGCTTAAGCAATACTTTAGATTCAAGTGTGCGTTTGTAGGCAAACCTTCAAGTGTGCGTTTGAGACAATTCCAAAACCAATCAAGATAGGATTGCAATCAACCTTTTGAAGATTGAGATAAGATTATCATGCCATAAAAATGGATCTCCAAAGTCCCTCAAAAAGGCAAGAAATCGGGTGCATTAGGAGGAAGAAGGAATATTCTATTTTCAAGCTAGTTTTTTTTAGGAAAATTGCAATTTATCTCTTTTAACTTTTTGGTAGGTATTAGATAGAGATTATCTTTTCCTTTTTGATTGTTTTTGGCTGAAATTTTCAGCCTATAAATAGCACAAGGCCGCCGGCTTCATGGGACAACTTTTCATCAATAATATTTTGTGTGTTTTTTTCTCCAAGTGAGTAAAACTTTGTTTTCTTGATTTTGCACTAAAAATCAAGGCTAATATCTCTCAATCTTGAGCAAATTGAGGGTGATTGCCAAGGGTTGAAGTGACCGTCTAGGAGGGCCTTGAAGGTTTGCCTACAAACGCACACTTGAATCTAAGGTATTGCTTAAGCCGGCAATTTCTATACAACGGAAGCAAGGAGAAGTTTACTTCTTTGTGCCTAAACCCTTGTGGATAGGTTGTTGGAGGTGGAAGAGTGGATCCTACGCTTGTCAGCTTGCATCAGGGTGATAGAATATGAACATAAAGGATGTTTTCGGTGAACTAGATTCTTGTGTTTGTACAGGATCCGGGGAGGAATTGGATCGTTTTGCGGTCTGATGTACGTAGTCTTACCCTACATTTTGTATAAGAGGTTGTCATGTCAGGTTTCCTAATTTATCTTTTATGTTTTAGTTTGTTCAGAACCAAGGGATTTGATTCGCAAAAACTACTAGTTTTCTGCATGATTTTGGTTTTATCTTTTAGTCATTTTGGCTGATATTAGCTAATAAAATCTCTTCTTTTGGTGTTTAAAAAAGAAAGAAAATGAAATGACTATAGTCGCCTTCGTCCTGTAAGCTAGCTAGTCTGGCCATCCACTGCGGGTTGTGTTAGTTGCTTCTATTCTCTCTGCAGCTCTCTTTATATTTTAACATCGTTTAAGGTTTGATATCATACATATAGATCCGGGAGACGAAAGCAAACTCTTATCTTTGAGATACAAGTATTGTTTGTCTGTTGTTCATTCTCTTTAAACCTTAGCGATAGTTTTCGTTGTCGTTGGAATATACTGGATATGTGTTGTTGTTTAAGTTTTGATATTATCAAAAAAGTGTCACGTACTGTTAGTTTCCAATCTTGCCCCTTCAGCTTTGCTGCCTAATAAAACCCAAGGGTACAAATGTGGTCCTAATATATAAAACCCAAGGGTACAAATGTGGTCCTAATATGCACAACCAAGAAGAATTATTGTGTAATCGTTATTACTAAATAGCAATCTTATTTAGTATTACTGCCCTAATTAGAAATAGGTCATATGTCAAATTAGCTATACTATTTAAAAATGTTATCATGTGTCATATTAGCTATATATGTATTATGTATATAATTTATATATCTTCATATAAATTAACCCACACAGACGAATGTTAACTATACAGATATATAAATTATATACATAATGCATATATACTCTGTGTGTTTGCATGCGTATACACAGATCAACATGGGTTGAATAACATTTGGGAATAATTCAAGTTAAAACAGATTCTGTACAATGTGTGTTTGTGAAATAAAGCAACAGACGACCTGCCGAGCCTAGGGCAGGACGGGCCGATCAGTCAGATCAGTTCAAGTAGCGTAATTGAGTTTGCGTCCTGAACAGATGGCCGACCTGCCGACCTCAACACAGTCGTACTGTGCTATCATCCGTGCTGTGATATCAGCGGTCCAGCCGAGCTCAGCACAACAGTAGAGCTCAGAACGACATCGATGCAGAACAACAGATGCTCTCAGCCAAACAGCCGAGCAGACAATCCGAGATGAGTCCAAAACTCTGTCCTTAAGACGTATTGCTCTGGTATACTGTGTCCAACCAGAGTAAGCAACCGTCTCTCAGGATACAACGGAATCAGTTCAGATGAGCGGCACTGCAGCGTATGAACTCAACGAGCCTGTAAAGTGTCCTGGCCTCTCGAATGACTTGAAAATACAAAGATAGTTTTGTGCAGTGAATGGATGTTTTGCAGAGGGGGAGTTGAATTGCAGAGAAAAAGTAAGGAGAATGATTTCTAGTTTTTCTAAGTGACCAGAGAGGTCAGCTCGACCTCTATTTATAGGAGAAAACTGAGGTCAGTTTGTTACAGTGAGTTCAACCACAACCGTAGGATCAGATACCTGCTCGGCCTGAATCCTTGGATCAGATGACCGCATCAGTTCTGCCCTCAGCCACTGGATCAAATAACTGTTCAATCTGAGTCTTCAGATCATAACAGCTTTAAGTCAGCTCAGCACAGTTAGCCTTAACCGAATTTCAAGTTTCAATCTTAGTCGATCCCAACAACCTGGAGAAGTTTAAATTTAAACAAACGTACTTCCCAGCCGATAAGATCTGACCCGATGTGGCAAGATCCGGTCTGTAGCCTGCAGCCCGCAACCCGAGCCCAAGCACGAGCCCATCAGGCCCGCAGCCTGCGCCTGAGTTGATTTGCCTAGCTGAGCTGATTTCCACATTCCCTCTACTTTGAGCATTAATTTCTCATTCACCCGATATCATAATTGAGTGATTCAAAAGCCTAAAATTATCTGTTTGTTATTAGATAATTAAAGACTCATTAGTTTCCACTTATCATTAATGAAAACTAATCCTAATAAACTCAAAGTACGTTGCTATCCGCAGTTTGCAACTTGACCTATTTCTTTCAATTTTCTCCTAACATAACATTTATATGATATCTGAATCAGTAACATGTAGTCAAATACTTTTTGTTATCAATTATCTCATGATCTTAAAATTTTCATTCAATTTTATTTAAAAATCACACATCCAAGCATGAATTTGTATGGATAACGCGGTTGCTTGACTTGCAGTGAAGTCGTCTCTGGAGTAATATTTCATATTCGTTGTAAAATAGATAAAATCACCCGTCCCACCAAAAATTCATACTTAAACTATGCATATTCAAACATTCATCAGGTCAGCTATGTCATTACTGGCGAAATTAGTCAGCTATTCCATATTCATTCACCCGGTCAGTGCCATATTCGGACTTTAACCCAGTCAGCCATTCCGTATTGAAACATTCACCCATTCATTTCTACGTTTATTAGTGCGAATAAACTTTTATAACATACTCTTTCCGTTTCAAAAATATTGTCGCAGTTTGACTTCAGCATAGTTCATAAGCATTCACTCAGTCACTGCCATATTAGACTTTTGCCCAGTCAGCCATTCCGTATTAAAACATTCACCCATTCATTTATGCATTTATTAGTGCGAATAAACTTCACTTACTACAACATACTCATCTAGTTTCAAAAATATTGTCACATTTTGAACTATGCTGGAATCAAAATGTAACAATATTTTTGAAAGGGAAAGATTATACAACCATATATATCAAAAGCCTAACTTGCAAGAACTAGATCAATAATGGTGAATAACGTAATAGGATAACCTTTTATTTTACATACGTCTTTTTCTTGCAATTGAGGAGCCAATTAAATTGTGTGACAAGCTGTTATTTCTTTGCTGCCAACTTGGTTTCCTATTTGTTAGTCAGCTGTGCCATTATTCGCGCAGTCAAATGCCAAGAGGGTTTATTCGCCATTTTTAAAAGTAGACTTTTGCATTTACTCAAATATGTTAAGCTGACACCGTTGAAGTTCAGAATACAAAGTTTATCTCTAAATTAAACGAAGATTATAAATTAATAAAGTTCTGTTTGAATAGTGATTTGAATACTTTTATTTTAAGCAAAACAAAAGAGAAACTGTTTGACCTTCCACTCTTGAGTCTTTTTATCAATTTCATCTTGAACGACGTTATTGGATCAGAATTCATCCACTGCATGACTAATTCTAGAATATTAGATTAAACTATAAATAAAGACCAAGGCAATGGACATTTGGAAGAAACCCAGTTTACAAGAGGTTAAAAAAAATAAACCACGAAGGAATAAATAAAATGAAGATAATGTTTTTTATCGTGTAAATATTGTAGAAATTGGTGTATAAATATTGCAAATTTGGAAAAAACTGTTTGTAACGGTGTATGTGTGTACGAAGAGGGGATTTATTCTCAGAAAAAACCTAGATGCTTGCGTAAGTGTGTTTTTTTATAAATAAATAATAAATAAAATCGTATAAGATCCCTAGATTCCTTTTGTTCAAAATGAGGATATTTCACTTCTCATGAGAATATGGCCAGGATTGGAAGACAATGTAGCTTGTTTTAAAGCCATATGATCAGATTCCGGAGAGTTTTTACACTCTTTCTTAACTTTGGAATAGGATGAAATAAATTAAAATGACTTACTAAATTGACTGCGATTTTTATCTCGTGAAATAGCTGTTGATCGATACAGTTTGACGCAATTTTCATTATAGGTCATCGGGAAACAACCTATATGTGTTTCTAACATATTTGTATGGTTGTGTACATCCGACTCTCCCATACCTCGTCATAAACGGGTAGCCTTTAAAACAATGTGGTAAGTTTGTTGTTGTATTCTATACACATTTTTGTAATGTAAAGGTACAAAAAGGACCGAGTCATTCAATGACATGATGGAATAAAATCTTTACATAAACTTCCTCTATGCCTTCGTATTTTCCCATCATGAGAATTCTGAGTTTCTTATCTCTTTGCATTCATCGTAGCAAGCTTTTGTTCACGATATATTATCAATAAGACTGCATTTTTTCTTGGGCATTTTTTTTTTCTTTTTCTACTTGCAGTACTTATTGTATATATTGCTTAAATGGTTAATGGGCAATTGATATAGAAGTGCTGACATATTTAAAAAGTTATTTATAACTAGGTCCTTAGTTTGAAATTGAATGTGGAATATCTCAATTCTAAGGTTTGACGCACAAAAATATTGGTTATCACGTAAATGAATGTTTCGATGACTTGGTTCTTGAGTTAACCTTGATGACACCAAGGTTGGTCTGCTTTCATAGTTTATAATGAACCTAGCATATCAATTCTAAGGTCGTATGGTTATATTGGTCGAATAACTTTTAATAAAATAGTTGCCATGTTAGATAAATAAAAAAATTTCTCTAATGATATGTTGCATTAAATTAAATAATTCAAGATAGAGGGAAATGCAGGTTGAATTTTAGGTGGCGTTTAGTTCGCACTTGGGTATCGATATCAGAATTGGAATGAGTATGACAGTGTATGGGTTTGTGATATATGAGTTTGGACGTAAAAGTGATAGTTGTTTGGTATTGATGGTGTTTGGAACATATCGGAATTGAAATGTGTATCGAAGTTAGACGGTCGGAAAAATTTGACCGGCCGGAATAATGACCGGCAGACCGGCGACGTTGACCGGCCATACCCCATTTCTCCATATTGATAGACAATGGGAGCTAGTATATCAAAAAACGATATTCATTACCAAATACTTAGATATCAATCCGAAACCATACCCCTCATTTCCCTAAATAAATAACTTTTATGGGTTTAGATTCCTCCAAACTCATAAAAACCCCAACCAAACACCCCCTAGACAGTGAAACATTTGTAAACTTGTTTGTTGTCAATTAATTTTTTCGTTTTAAGAATATTGTCAGAGTTTAACTTTAACATATCTTATTTTAAACAATGATAAAGTCAAACTATAAAATATTTTTAGAAAAAATAGATTAGTTATTGCTTTCGTTATTCGAGTTGTAGTTTAGCTTGACTACGTCTCCATGTTAAAGTAGAACCTCGCTAACAACATGGTTGTCGTTTATTATTCTTTTTCGTAGAATATTTGACCCGAATTTGTTATTATACTAGCTTATAACGAGGATTTATTTAACTACTAGCTTATAACGAGGATTTATTTAACAATTAAAGTTTTAGCAGAGATATCTGTAATGACCATCAGAACTTGATCACAAGAATAAAAATAATATTTCATGTATTTATCATATATTATATAGATAATATGTATAAGTGCTTTATTTCGTGTAATTATCATATATTGTATAGGTATTCACTATATTCTGCCGCATATATATTGTATTAAAAAAATAAGGACTGTTATTACCACTACAATAGTTACCTCTATTAATGGGTTTGATTACTAAACTATTATTTGAATATTTGATTACAATTATATTTGAAATAAATTCATCTAAAACATCATGGCATTCACTACCTTTGTAATGCGTTATTTATTTTAATGTGATTGATTTATACAAATTCCATCATTATTTTCAGAAAATATTATTTTTTTCGAGGAAATATCCAACAAATTTTTTAAGAAATGTATAAAAAAAAACTGTAATTGTGATACTGCTCCGTCCTTAAAAAAATTGTCCACATTTATATTTTTGTCTGTTCCAAATAATACGTGAGTACAAGGGTCCATTGCAAATTTCTACCTACCGCTCAGGAAACAGGACGAGGAGTTCTGTCATTATTACAAGTTCACAACAACAAATGAGCGGAGAGGGGAAAGCCACAAAAATATACATACGTTGGACCGTGATATAATAAATTTCAAATTATATAGTAGTTTTGAAAAAGAAAAACCCAAATATTGTAAGAATTGGAAATGTATTTGAAATAATTATGACGCAAGGTGACCATGGCTGGCACTGCCAGTTGCATCCAAGAAGTCATCTTTGAATGACACTAGCAGATGCGTCCAAAGGCTGAGTGGTTTTTGATCCAGAAAATGTGCTTTCGATGCTTCATAACCGTCCAGGCCTGGACGGCATTCGCAGACGCGTCCTAAGCCTAGACGGTATTGCCAAGTACGTTATGCGCCTTGGACGGCACTATAAAATACGTCTTGCTCGTTAGACGCCAAACACAACACATATGTCCTATTTTTCTCACATACGATACATTTTCTAAAATTTTCTCTTTCTGGGTGAGCAAAAAATCTTGACAGATATAGAAGGTACGACACGACAAAAAAGGAAGTTACAACCAGCTACGATTAGAGAAACAAGTAAGTGCTCTTTATTTAATTAGTTTTGAATTTTATATTTAAAAGCAAAAGGAAAAAACATTTATTCCCTCCTAAAAATATTTTTGTTTCAAAAGTACTTTGCGTTTTTTAAAATTAGTAATGTTTATTAAGTATAAAGATAAGATTGTGGATGTCCAAGATGGCCTTATATGTTTCCAATGTGTTGGGAATATTAAAGGGTACTACCCTATTTATTTCATTTACCCTCAAAATGTCCTATAAATAGGACATGATGTTGTAATGTGAGATACACTTGAAAATCAATAGAAAACATCTTCTATATTCTCTTCTCTTGTCTATTTTACATTGCATCATTTGATATTTGATTTTATAACACGTTATCAGCACGAATTGCTCCAAAGAAACCAAAAACAAGTAGTAAGAAAAGTATTAGAGAAAGAAGAAAAAGAGGGAGAATACTCTTAAAATTTCGTAGGTGCTGACAGCTTTGCGCAGGTCCGGGAAAACTAAATTTTCTGAGTCATCCACCGTTGGATCATCACCAAATTTTGACAGATTATTCTTAATACATAAAGGTACGTTTTGAACGGTGGAGATGTATTTTGGATACTCCTAGGTATGACCGAAATGGTGATTTCTGAGACTAATCTTTCTGCCAAAATTTTTTTTATTTGTTCATTTGTTGCGTTTCTATTGTTACCGATTTCTATCTTATATTCTAAATATATATAAAAAGAAATAATCTAGCCTGAAGTCTAGATTTTTGAAGGAAGAAGAATTGTATATGGCTTGCAGCTATACGGATATACTTTTATCATGCCCGAAGCATGAATTGCCTGAAGCATTAATTGTTATCATGCTCGAAGCATGAATCGTTGATATAAACATGAATCATTTTCATGCCCGAAGCATGAATCGTTTGACATGCCCGAAGCATGAATTGTTGACACGCTCAAAGCATGAATAATTGAAATAATTAACATGCCCGAAGCATGACTAGTTTATATACCTGCCTGAAGCATGATATTTTGAAATATAGTTGTTGTGTTATTTTAATTTTTAATTACGTATTAATTGTATTCTTATCATTGCATATATAATAGTCTGCATCGTACTTATGCCTGAAGCATATTATGCCTGAAGCATATAACATTAACTCAAACCTGTAGTTTTGAGTAAATCTATCTTTTCTGAGATGAATTATTTTTGCATTCTCAGACCTATGGCAAATATCACAAAACTGGAGTTTGCTGCCCTTGATATTTCCGGAAGAAATTATATGGCTTGGGTCCTTGATGCCGAAATCCATTTGACCTCGATGAATCTTGGGCATACTATAAAAGAAGGAGGTGAGGCAAGCGAACAAGATAAGGCAAAGGCAATGATATTCATTCGCCATCACCTCCATGACGGGCTGAAAACCGAATATCTTGGGGTTAAAGACCCATATGAATTATGGAAAAATTTGGAGGAACGATATGATCATCAAAAGAGTGTGATCCTCCCAAAGGCTAGATATGATTGGTTGCACCTGAGGCTGCAAGATTATAAGACTGTAAACGAATATAATTCTGCAATGTTCTCCATAGTATCACAATTGAGGCTGTGTGGAGACAAAGTAACTGATGCAGATATGTTAGAGAAAACATTCACAACTCTCCATGCCTCGAATATGCTCCTGCAGCAGCAATATCGAGAAAGGAAGTTTGAAAAATATTCTCAATTGATTTCATGTCTGCTTGTTGCTGAACAAAACAATGAACTCTTAATGAAAAACCACAACTCTCACCCGACTGGGTCACAGCCATTCCTAGAAGCGAATGCAAGTCACCATAACCATAATCGTGGTCGTGGTCGAGGCCGCGGCCGTGGTCGTGGTCGAGGTACAGGTCGTGGTCGTGGTAGAAATTTCGCACCATACCACCTGAAGTGGGACCATAAGAAAAAGCCACAAGAAAATACAAAAAGTTTGAAAATTGGTGCACCCGCTAAGAACCACGAAGACACTTGTTATCGATGTGGAGCCCAAGGGCATTGGTCTCGTACTTGCCGCACTCCAAAGCATTTGGTTGAACTTTATCAAGCATCCCAGAAGGATAACGGCAAGGGAAAGCAAGTTCATTTTGCAAACTTTGGTAACATTGCAGATGATGGTCAAATGGATTCGAATGATTTTACTCGTTTTGATATTGAAGATTTTCTTATAGAGCCAAACGTGGATGGCCATGGGGTCCAGTTTGTGAATGAGAATAATCAAGAATGATTGAGAAACATGTTTCGATGCATTTCATGTTTTAAGGATTGCTATCAATAAGTTAAAATTTTATGTGCTAGCATGTACTTTTATAAAAATTGCATTACTATATTTGCTTAATAAAATTCTTTAGAGTTGTTCTGCTTATTTTTCTTGTATACTTTCAATCGACAGTATAACTTGAACAATGGATTTCAGCCATTTTTAGTTGACGTATAAAAAGTTTTTTTTCAAGCAACAAAATTCACTATTTTTAACTTACTTATTTTGAATTCAATAATGAAAATTATCTATGTTATGCTAGACTTTTATTCAAGATGAATGGTGGGGACATCTGTCTGGTTGACAGTGGAACGACACACACAATTCTTCGTGATCAAAAATATTTTTCGACATTACAATTGGCAAAAGCTAATGTGAGTACAATTTCTGGTATTACAACGTTGATTGAAGGCTCCGGAAGAGCAACAATCATATTGCCCAATGGTACACATATCTTGGTTACTACGGCATTATTTTCTACCAAGTCGAAAAGAAACTTATTGAGTTTTAAAGATATACGTCTCAATGGTTTTCATCTTGAAACCATGAATGAGGGGAATATGGAATTTTTATGTATTACTTACAGTGATTCAGGCCAGAAGCTTGTTAAAAAAAATTCTCAATTTTCTCATCTGGATTGTATTATGCGACTATACATCCAGTAGAATCTCATATTGTGATGAACCAGCAGTTCAATGATCCAACATTATTTATGTTATGGCATGATCGACTTGGTCATCCGGGTTCGGTAATGATGCGTCGAATTGTACAAAACTCACATGGACACCCTTTAAAGAACCAGAAGATTCTTTTACCTCGTGATTGTGTGTGTGTTGCTTGTTCACGGGGGAAGCTAATCAAGAGACCATCTCCAATGAAGATTCATTTCGAATCTCCTACATTTTTACAAAGAATACATGGGGATATTTGTGGACCTATTGATCCCTCTTGTGGACCATTTCGTTATTTTATGGTCTTATTGGATGCTTCATCCAGATGGTCTCATGTGAGTTTGCTCTCAACAAGAACCGTAGCTTTTGCCAAGCTTCTTGCTCAGATTATACGCTTAAGAGCACAATTTCCAGATTATCCGATTAAGTCTATTCGTCTCGATAATGCCGGTGAATTTACTTCTCAAGCTTTTAATGATTATTGTATGTCGATTGGGATTGAAGTTGAGCATTCAGTGGCACATGTGCACACTCAAAATGGCCTGGCAGAGTCATTTATCAAACGTTTACAACTGATTGCTCGACCTATGTTTTTAAGGTCAAATTTACCCACATCGGCTTGGGGACATGCAATTTTGCATGCATCTGCTTTGGTCCGACTTAGACCCAGTTCGTTTCAACCATACTCGCCACTACAGATGGTATCGGGCCAGCAGCCTGATATTTCCCATTTAAAGATTTTTGGGTGTGCGATTTATGTTCCGATTGCCCCACCACAACGGACAAAACTGGGTCCTCAAAGACGTTTAGGAATATATGTGGGTTTTGATTCTCCTTCTATTGTGAGATATATTGAGCCCCTGACGGGTGATTTATTTAAGGCACGATATGCCGATTGTCATTTTGATGAGAAAGTTTTCCCGCCGTTAGGGGGAGAGAAAATACCGTTTCCTGAAGAACGGCGTGAAATTACATGGAACGTTCCTTCACTTTCTCATCTTGACCCACGAACAAATCAATGCGAGCAAGAAGTAAAAAGGATAATCCATTTACAGAATATTGCAAATCAGTTGCCTGATGCATTTACTGATAGTAAAAAGGCAACTAAATCCCACGTCCCGGCGATGAATACGCCTGTTCGACTTGATGCCTCTGAAAGGCAAAATGATGGTATACCAAAAGTAAGTCTAAAACGTGGGCGCCCAGTTGGTGCAAAAGATAAAAACCCTCGGAAAAAAAGGGTACATGTTAATGCTCCAGAAGAGAATACTCCAGCAGAGAAAAGAAGTTCACAACTTGAAAGCGCTATAGAAATCGAGACTGATCAGTCTAAAATTGTTAAACAAGTTGCTCCTGAAGAAGCAAGTGAACAAAATTTTGAAGAGATCTCTTTGAATTATGTAACTACAAGAGAAAATTAGGATAGACAAAAGGTTAATATTGATCATGTTTTTGCTTATGCGATTGCATGTGAAATTCTAAATGAGGATCCTGAACCGAGATCCATTGAAGAATGTCGACGCAGAATTGATTGGCCAAAATGGAAAGATGCAATCCAAGCAGAACTGAAATCGTTAGAAAGTCGCAAAGTATTTGGACCTGTCGTCCAAACCCCTGAAGGGATAAAACCTATTGGACATAAATGGGTTTTTGTACGAAAACGCAACGAGAAAAATGAGGTTGTGCGGTACAAAGCACGTCTTGTTGCTCAAGGTTTTTCACAAAGACCTGGGCTTGATTATGATGAAACATATTCCCCGGTTATTGATGCCATAACATTACGATATCTAATCAGCCTAGCAGTCACTGAAAACCTTGATATGCGGTTAATGGATGTGGTTACCGCATACTTATATGGATCATTAGATAATGATATTTATATGAAAATCCCAGAAGGGTTTAAATTGCCCGAAGCATATAATCAAAGGACGCATGGATTATACTCAATCAAATTACAAAGATTCTTGTATGGATTAAAACAATCTGGCAGGATGTGGTATAATCGCCTTAGTGAGTACCTTGTCAAAGAAGGTTATATAAATAATCCAATTTGTCCTTGCGTATTTATCAAAAGATCTGATAGTGGATTCTCTATAATTGCGGTATATGTTGATGATCTAAATCTTGTTGGAACTCCTGAAGAGCTCACTAAAACCGCAAATTATCTTATGAAAGAATTTAAAATGAAAGATCTTGGAAAAACCAAATTTTGTCTCGGCCTGCAGATCGAACATTTACATGATGGAATATTTCTTCATCAATCTTCATATACAGAGAAGATCTTGAAACGATTTTATATGGATAAAGCTCATCCATTAAGTAGTCCTATGGTGGTCCGATCGTTAGATGTAAAGAAAGATCCATTTCGGCCACCGGAGGAAAATGAAGAATTATTAGGTCCAGAAGT
The DNA here is from genome assembly GCA_036186865.1 of Eustoma russellianum. Classification (NCBI taxonomy): domain Eukaryota; kingdom Viridiplantae; phylum Streptophyta; class Magnoliopsida; order Gentianales; family Gentianaceae; genus Eustoma; species Eustoma russellianum. The sequence continues at coordinate 5,447,187 of AP025059.1, read as the reverse complement.
ACCGTATCTTAGTGCTATTGGTGCTCTTATATATTTTGCAAATTGTTCAAGACCAGATATAGCATTTTCAGTAAATTTATTGGCAAGGTATAGTTCTACACCAACACGAAGGCATTGGAATGGAGTCAAACATATTTTACGTTATCTTCGAGGAACACCAGATATGGGTTTATTCTACTCAAAGAATTCTAAACCACACTTAATGGGTTATGCTGATGCTGGTTATCTATCTGACCCTCATAAGGGAAGATCACAAACTGGATATGTATTTACATGTGGAGGTGCAACCATTTCATGGAGATCAGTGAAGCAGACATTAACAGCCACCTCTTCCAACCATTCCGAGATTTTGGCATTGCATGAAGCAAGTCGTGAATGCATATGGTTGAGATCGATGATTCGACATATCCAAGAGTCATGTGGATTATCTTCACTAAGAAAGATTCCGACAATATTATTTGAAGATAATGCTGCATGTATTGCTCAAATTAAGAATGGCTACATCAAAGGAGATAGAACAAAGCATATATCACCAAAATTTTTCTACACTCATGATCTTGAGAAAAATGGTGAAATTGATATCCAACAGATACAATCAAGCAAAAATCTTGCTGATTTGTTCACTAAAGCACTACCAACGGCTACATTTAAAAAGATGGTCTACAACATCGGAATGCGTCAGCTTCAAGACCTCATGACAGAATCAGGGGGAGTGTGATTGTCACTTACACACTGTACTCTTTTTCCTTCGTCCAAGTTTTTATCCCACTGGATTTTTCTTGGCAAGGTTTTAACGAGGCAGTGTATCACACAAACCAATTATATGAATATGTACTCTTTTTCCTTCGTCCAAGTTTTGTCCCACTGGGTTTTCTTGGCAAGGTTTTAACGAGGCATATTCTATAAAATTTGGACATCCAAGGGGAGTATTAAGTATAAAGATAAGATTGTGGATGTCCAAGATGGCCTTATATGTTTCCAATGTGTTGGGAATATTAAAGGATACTACCCTATTTATTTCATTTACCCTCAAAATGTCCTATAAATAGGACATGATGTTGTAATGTGAGATACACTTGAAAATCAATAGAAAACATCTTCTATATTCTCTTCTCTTGTCTTTTTTACATTGCATCATTTGATATTTGATTTTATAACAATGTTTAGTAATCTAAGCTTTTATATTACTTTTTTAATTAATACTTATATGATAGAATAATTACTAAAATAGTTTAATTCATTAAACATAATCAAATCAAACTACGACAATATTTTTAGACGAGAAGAAATATTTTTTTCCTTTCGCTTTTAGTTTGGCTTTTGCAATGTATATGGAACCAAAGACTTTGTCCAAAGTATCAAACTTAAATTAATTAGTCTTTCGTATTGTTCCTCGTATCTTCTTGAGCTTTTGAGTAGTATATTAGCAATGAATAATTTTATTGTGGTCACAATAAAATGATGACAAATAAGTTTTGCAAAGAGATGATTGGTCAAAACAAAGTGTCCATAAATATTCTACACATATCATTGGTCATAGATCAATTAATCATAGGTCATGAATCAATTAATCATACTTATTCATTGACCATTTTAAAATTTGGGTGTCCAATCAACTGAATTGACAGTTGGCAGCTATATATACGCCGCATATCCTAACTCAACAATCACACACATCCCCTTCTTCTCCAACATCTCCTTTTCTTCAACTATGGCGATAGCAAAAGACCAGCCCGAAATCATTTTCCGATCAAAACTCCCCGACATCGAAATACCAACTGATCGCTTCCCTTTACACGCATACTGCTTCGAGAACCTCCCCAAATTCAGCAACCGTCCATGTCTCATCAATGCCACCTCCGGCCACGTGTACACCTACTCCGACGTTGATCTCAACGCTAAAAAAGTCGCCTCCGGCCTCCACAACCTCGGCATCCGCAAAGGTGACGTCATCATGCTATTACTCCACAACTCACCGGAGTTCATGTTCGCCTTCCTCGGAGCATCCCATATCGGAGCAATCACCACCACAGCCAACCCGTTATACCTCCCCGGCGACATAGCAAATCAAGCTCGAGCTTCCAACTCGAAATTAATCATCACAGAATCAAAATACGTGGAGAAATTGAATAATCTCGGAGGTGAAGTTAAAATAATTTGTACCGATTCCGCTCCGGAAAAATGTTTACCTTTCTCCGAATTACTTCAATCGGATGAAATTGATATACCGGAAGTGAAAATCGATCAAAACGACACCGTTGGACTTCTATACTCATCCGGAACTACTGGATTACCAAAAGCGGTGATGTTAACACATAAAGGTTTAATTACTAGCATAGCACAACATGTAGATGGGGAAAATCCGAATCTGTATTATAATCATGAGGATGTGATTATGTGCGTTTTGCCATTGCTACATCTATATTCGCTGTGTTCGGTTATGCTTAGTGGTCTTCGTGCTGGTTCGGCGATGGTGATTGTGCAGAGGTTTGAGATTGGTGCGTTTTTGGAGGTGGTGGATAAGTATAAGGTGAGTGTTTTGCCGTCGGTGCCACCGATTTTGGCGGCAATTGCTGATTGTGCTTTGACGAAGAACTATGATTTATCGCCGGTGAGAATGGTGATCAGTGCGGCGACGCCGTTAGGAAGGAAGCTTGAGGACGCTGTCAAAGCTAAGCTTCCCAATGCAACCATCGGACAGGTAAATTGTTCAGTAGTTCTTTTTTGTTTCCTTTTTTATTTTATTTTATTGTGGTTCAGAAGTCGTAGATATTTTAATATTTCTTTGTTTTAAAAATATTACCTTATTTTCTATTTTAGGTTGTTTCAAAAAATTATCATTTTTCAAAAATAGAAATGCATTAACTTAAAAAATTTTATAACACCCTTATCATTACCATTACAATTAATATAGGAGAGAGAAAACATCCCGTAACAATTAGCATAGAAGATATAGTGAGCATATTATAATAAAAACATTGTCCTAAATGATATTTTTTACATCTATATGCCAAGTTAATATTTTTAAAAAGTAGGGGATAGGATTCTCTCACCGCAAATGGGGTGCGGTGACGCGTGACCGCGCGACACGTGGCAGCAAGGGAGCATCTAGCCTCATCACCCTTCTTTGATGCCACGTGTCGTGTGGTCACAAAGGAGGTGAGGAAAGTGAAGTTAGTAGATGCCAACCCAAAAAAGTAGAGAGTAATTGGTTTGTAACTGATGAAAGAGTTACATATGAGGGGAGCGCCTTCTCATGGAAAGGAGATCATTTTCTGGAGTCTTATCTTCTAAACTCTTCTATTAAGTAAAAGTATTCGATGAAAAACATATGTCAGTCCAATCTAGTATATATTAAAGTATTTTTTTTTGTATAAAATACTTTTATTAAGGAGAGAATTTTAGGAGGAAGGAGTTTAGATAATGATTTACATCGTTTGTCATTATAGTAGTTGCGTTTAACATAGGAGACCATCATAATACATAGGATACTTCTCTCTCTATATGTGTGTGTGTCATAAATGCTAGTTGACTTCATCTCTTCTCGTCATGTGTCGCTATCTTTTTCTTAAAACAAATTCGTGTCGTTGATAGCATATGTGGAAAATATTCACCCGGCATGTGAAAATGATAATTTATTACTGATAGTATAGTGATTTATGGATTAATTGAAAAAGAGGATACTTCTTTATATGACTGGAAATGAAACACGGAACAAGTTACATACAATTCTGTGGCTATAAAATCTCTCCGTCACGTTATCCAGCTTTACTCGGTTAAAAACTCATAAAAAAAAATAAGAAGATTTCGAAAAAAAAATATAGATAAACCTCCGTTCAATATATATATGTATGCTGCTATAAATCGCCTTTAGTCAACGGGCTAATCTACTAAAATAGATGCTGGCATTTAGTTGGTTTTTTATTGTATTTTTTGTTTTAATATTTATATTTCCACTATTTAGAGGGTAAGCTATTAAACCGATTTGCAGACATTTTTAAGGTGAAGACGTCCTACGGCGTCCTATTAAATAATCCTTCAGTTGTGATACAACAACAATAATAATCATACTCATTATATACCAACGACATCAAAAACTGTCACTAGGATATGAAGAAGGTGAGATACAGGTCAACAATACCTTGCATATATAACACAATAATAGAAATATAAACTAGAGAATGAATTTTATTAAAAATAAATAGAAATCATAATCCTTTAGTTGTGATATTAAGGGGAAAAATTGACACTATGTAAGTAGCCAATTTGTAGCGGATTGAGTTGTAAAAAATAAATGAAATTGATATAACACAGTCTTACCCATTGCCTTAAAGTCTCCATCTATGGTGAAGTATAAGAGGTCGAATGTACGTAATCATACCCATGTGTTAGAAACACACGGAGGTTGTTTCTCGATGACTAAAATGAAAATTGCGTCAAGCTGTGTCGAACTACTGCTACTTTACAATATAAGAATTGCAGCCAATTTAACAAGTCATTTTGCTTTATTCTATCGTGTTCCAAAGCCAAACAAGAGTGTGTCCTTGACTTTATTGGAAATGAAAAAAAAAACATATATAGTGATGTGACCATAAATGAATATGTAAAGATAGTGTTCTTTCTTTTAAATCAACATTATGAATCATATATGCTCTTTTCTTGAGTAAGAATATATTGTGCTTGATAAAAAGTTTCTTCTTATCAAAACATATCGCATGATTTATCTCTTATATGAGGTCTATGTTAGACAATAATTTAGGGTCTAAATGAATTTAGTACATAACTCAGTTAATATTCGGGTTCAGACCTTCTTCGAGCATATGTTACTGTCTAATGTCTATAGTAGAACAATAATTTGAACTTGCTAATAGCCAAATGGTTGGCAATGGGTACCCGAACAAAACTTTTCCTGACAGACAATCTCATCCTACCACATACTTGCAAATCCAGACTCTGTCCCACATACCTCTATCATTTATGTTTGTTTGAGTTGGAATCTCCTTACCTCCATTTTCCTCATCCCCTTGTGACCACGCGACACGTGGCAGCAAGAGAGGATGATAAGACTAGATGAGGGTCAACTGCATCTAGCTTCACCACCCCTCTTTGCTGTCACGTGTCGTGCGGTCATGCGTCACCTCACCATCTTGGGGTGAGGCTGTTTGTAACTCCTAACATTTTCCTATAGATACGGGACCGTTTACTCTATTATTAGGGGCAGAAGTTTTGTCAGCTAGTGAATTTATGTGTTTAGATTTCTCTTTGCCCATTTTAGTGTTACTTTTCTACATACGCCTTCTTATATATATTGTTTATAGTAGTTTTTTTAATGATTCAAAAGTAATTAACAAATAGAATTTATTACAAAAAGCACATAAGGAATGAAGAAAAGTAGAAGTATGGAATCTTATAAAAGATCGCAATGCATGCAAATTTTCTGCGGTTTTTTAGTACTATCTTTTTAGTTTTAACCTCCAAATGTTTTTATTTACTATTGAGGAGAGAGAAAAAATGATCGCCAATTGTAACATTAGAAAATGACATTACTGACCCTGAAGCTAATGGATTTTGCATTTTGCTCGAATAAAATGACATTAATGGGTTTCTCTAAAAAGACTTTGAATTCGAGGATGGCCTAGGAAAAGACTGAATTCAAGGACGGGCAATAATTTATGAGAGAGAGGGAGAACGCTCAGAAAGAGGGGCAAAAACCTTCAAAGCTTCTATTCAATGCGGTCGAGATCTGAAGAGGTTAAAAGTGAGGTAAAATATGAGACTTCCAATCACGTGTCGCCACGTGTACAAAATTAGTTTTTAAAGAAGGAGTGCTATACTTTTTTTTAAAAAAAATTGGTTTTATACACGTGACGACGCATGATTAGAGGTTTCATATTTTGTCTCACCTTTAATCTCTTAATATATGAACCCCTACTCAATGACCCTAACTGTATAGTAATTTCTTGAGACTTTTTCTTTTAATATATTTGGTTACGTATAATGAATGTGTGTTGATTGCATACTGTCTTAGACCTTTTTTTTCTCTCCTCTGAAATATATATTGAATCACTTTTTTTCCTTTGCCATCTCAAATATATATATATATATATATATATATATATATATATATATATATATATATATCTGTGTTGGGGGGGTGGTCTCGAAATAATTGTCCAGTTTGCTTGAACACATATTATGCAGCCTTGCTTTTAATAAATAAAAAAATACCTCATGTTTAACTCTGTGACCTCTTTTACCAAGATAAATACTCTTTTATCTTAAATTTTTTACTGTCAAAACGAAAGTGACCCTCGGGGTTTATGATTTCAAACTTAATTCGGAACACGACTGTAGTGTTTATGTGCATTATCGTGTTATCTATTAAAATCTCAGCCAAAGTGCGTTGAAATAAATGGCGTTAAATGCATTAGATTTCAAAGCACATGGTTTCTGTCACCCTCATATCCCGTGGTCCCAAAAAAAAAAAAATTTTTGACCAAAGGATCTAAAATTGCAATTTCTCCTCACGTGCATGTTTTTTTCCCTGAATAATTTTATATAGTATTCGTAAAGTCATTCAAGGTCATAGTCTAATTAAATGCTAAGAAAAAAGTTAGTCCTATCATTTTGGTAAAAGCACCTTTCTTCGCAAGACTTTACTCTTTGATGAGGGAGTGAGTTCTCCCCACCTGTACCAGAGGCCCCTTAGCCATGTGGGATGTAAATCGAGGGATGTGCTCCACCGGCAGCCCTGCAAAGGGAGAGGACACACGAGACTCAGCCAGCCCAGAGGCAACCCTTGTAATATTTCAACAAGGATTGTCTCCACACGGACTCAAACTCGGGACATCGGGGTTCTAGCCCCAATCACCTTTGCCACTTACCACTGGACTATGCCCCTGGGGCAGCAAGACTTTACTCATGTACGTAGCATATTGCGTTTCCTACTGCTGGCTCATCGTTCTATGAATCTAGAGCTAGAATCTCACTCCATTAACTATCGATATTTTATATATAGACACACACGTACATACCTCTGAATGTGTGACTTTGGTATAAATTCAACCCAAGTAGCAAGTGAGCTATGTCCTGGTGACATATATGTGTGACTTTATATATGTGTATGGATACTAGCTAATCAGTTAACTCGAGGAACTTATTTCAAGGTTTGTTAGTCACATTTACGAACATTAAAGTAGTTAAAATAAGCAGTTGTTTTTTATCACAATAACAACAGTAACACATACCCAGCATATTCCAACAACAACAAAAGCTATTGTTAGGATTTAGGGAATGTGAGAGGCAGACAAACAATACATCAATTCCAAAGGATAGATATTTAATTTCCAACGAGACCTCTGACTCTATATGTAATTTTTTTATCACAATAACATTACCATAAATTGTTGAAATAATTAAGTCAGTAATGGATTTTTACCACTAAAACTGCTGCAGGTATATGGCATGACAGAGGCATCTGTGCTGACAATTTGCATGTCTTTAGCGAAAGAGCCAGGCGTATCAAAACTTGGTTCTTGTGGAAACGTTGTAAGAAATGCTGAGGTGAAAATTATGGATCCTAATACTAAAGCTTCTCTTCCTAGGAATCAACGTGGGGAAATTTGCGTAAGAAGCAATCAACTAGCAAAAGGCAAGTATTTTTGGACAAAGTATATACTCTTCTTACACATGAAATTCCTTTTTTTTTTTTTTAAAAAAAAAAAAACAAGTTTTCATATGAAGTCCTATTCGTTTTTCTACTTCTTCTCCCTTAAATAGGTGACTTTGGTACGTACAAAGTTGAAATATAACATTACATAGTTCATGTATAATTCATTTGAGTAACTATATGTAGCTTTTTTCCTTTGCATTTTGAGACTTAGGTGAATAGACATGTGGAATTGAATTAAAATGTCAACACTTTGAAATAACATTCAAGTATATATGTAGCCATACATTCGATAATAATTTTAGCCATACATATGTAGTCTTAATGAGATATATAAGATTAAGAAATGTAACATGAGTGGGTGATTATGCTTGAATCAGAGAGAATTATGAGTGAGTGATTATGCTTGAATCAGAGAGAATGATTCTTTTAAGCATTCCCGATGCGCTAGGCTCCTGCATTTGCACAGGACCGAGGAAGAGGTCAGATCGCTTCGCGATCTGATGTACGTAGCCTTACTCTATACTTTGTACAAGAGATTTCATGGATCAAACCCATGACCTTATTGTTACAAAACAGCAACCTTACCAGTTGTTCCAAAGCCCGTCATCAGAAAATGACTCTTATGAAAATCTATTATTGTTTAATGGGTATTTTTGATGTCTAGCAATTACTTATGCACCATCTTAAAATTTACGGCAAATCAAAAGGAAGATAAAGATGTGTAAATTTCTTTTCTTTTCCTTTCTCCTATTTTAAGGTTTACACCAAATCTTCTCCCAACAGGATACCTTAACAATCCAAAAGCAACTGAGGAAACAATAGACAAAGAAGGATGGCTACACACAGGAGACATCGGATATATCGATGATGATGATGAACTTTTTGTGGTGGATCGAATCAAAGAATTAATCAAATATAAAGGGTTTCAAGTTGCTCCTGCTGAACTCGAAACCATGTTACTTGCGCATCCTAATATATCTGATGCTGCTGTTGTCTCGTAAGATTTTTTTTTCTTTTACCCTCATGAATCCACATTTTCATTTGTTTCCACTAAATTTTGGGTAAGTTTTTTTTGATAAAAAAATTCTTGTTCTTATGTGACGTAGCATGAAAGATGAGATTGCTGGAGAGATTCCTGTTGCATTTGTGGTCAGAGCCAATGGTACTATAATCTTGGAGGAAGATATCAAGAAATATATCGCCAAACAGGTATTCTTTCTTTTCAGGGTTAAGGAGACACAGCTTGGTGTTTGTATATGAGGTTTTCAAGTGATCTATTTGATAAAGCACATTGCTTTTTACGCACAGGTAGAGATTAGTCACTGCTATCAATGTCGAACATTTTGAAAACAAAAAAGATAAACGACATTGCATTTTTTGAGAGTTTGGGTTTTTTCATCTACCTCTTCGTGTATGCGGTTAGTAGGGCTGTTCAACGAACCGATCAGTTCGTAGCTATTCGAGTTTAGTTCATGTTAGGTTCATATTAGTTCGATAATTGTTTGTAAACGAACCAAATTCGAACAACTGTTTGGGTTCGTTTACCAAAACGAACCAAACTATTCGCAAACTATTCGGTTCGTTTTATCGAGCTGAACTCAAACCAATTTTAAAGTTCGTTTAGCTAAACAAACCGAGCCAAACAATTCATTTAGCTAAACAAATATAATTCAAAAACATAGCGTTCGGTTCGACTCGGTTCGTTAACACCTAGGTGTTAGAAGAATAGCAATAAAACAAGGATTGGGAAAAAGAGGTTTGGTGTCTCTTTTATTATTATTATTATTATTATTATTATTATTATTATTATTATTATTATTATTATTATTATTATTGATGAAAAGCTATTTTTCTTTTCTTTATATCTGAAAATGTTTTATCTTTGGCAGGTCATATTCTACAAGAGGATCCATCGTGTATTTTTCGTGGATAAAATTCCTAAAGCCTCGTCAGGCAAAATATTAAGGAATGAACTCAGACAAAAGCTTGTGGCTATTTCACTTTCTTAGACTGAAGGAAAATCATGGCCTCTTCATTGTCAACTAATTTATTTGTAAAGGCCTTGGAAAATAAATTTGAAAAATCAATAACTTTCAGAGAGGCAAGTGAAATAGTACATTTATTCATTTAAATGTCACTACAAAAAAAAAAAGCATATAGCGACAGACAAAAAATGTCGCTATTTCGTCGCTACAGGCATATAGCGACGAAATAGCGACGAAAAATGATTGTCGTTATACGGCTTGTCGCAAAGCAAATTTCGTCGGCATTGCGTCGCTGTATTGCGACCAAAAAAAATTGCGTCGGTGTATCGTCGCAAAATTGCGACGAGAAAATGTCAGGTCTGCGACCTTTATTCTGTTGTCGCTGTTTCGTCGGTAAATTATTTCGTCGCTATTTCGTATTTTTTATTTTTTTTATTAATGTTCTGCGACAAAGAATTTCGTCGCAAAATTTCGTCGGTATATGTTTTACCGTCGCTATTTATTATTTTTTTATTTTTTGTTTCCGTTTTATTTCGTCGCAAAATGTCGTCGTTAATATGCCTTTCCGTCGCTAAGTTTAAATTTTGTTTTTTTATTTCCGATCTGCGACAGACCAATTTCGTCGCTGGTTCGTCGGTATTTGTTATTTTTAAAAATATTAAATTTACTAATAATTATTTTAAATACATTATTTAATATTAAATTTTAAATTTTTTTGATTTATTAATAATATTAATACATTATTAATTAAAAAGTTTTTATTATTATTATTTAATTTCTATAATATATTTTATTTTGTATATTAAATCATTTGTACGAATATTATACAGTAATACGGTATTTGCGCATTCAAGTTCGTATAATTAAACAACACAAACGAAATAGAATCCGTAAAATTGTCAGATAGAATATATAAAAGTACAAAGAAAATGTCAATACAACAAATGAAATAGACTGTACAAACAATGAAAAAATAAAAAACTATGAAGAGGAAGATGGAGGGGGATCATGCGGAGAAGAGTGACCATCAGGAGGGCGGGGCTGAGGCTGAGGCTGAGGCTGAGGCTGCGAGGAGTTGGAAATGAAAGTCATGACGACCTGCGACAGCTGGAAGATTTGCTGGTTCGTTGCCTGCTGCACCTGCATCGTCTGATGCTGCGCCTGCTCAAACGCATGCTGAAGCGCCTGCTGAAGCGCCTGCTGCATCGCCTGCTGCTGCGACTGCAGTGCCTGTAAACTCTCCTCTTGCCTCGTCCTGATGGACTCTATCTCACGCTGCAGCGCCGCATTATCTGATTCCAGGCGCGAAATATCCTCTGGCGTCGCAGAAGGCGCGGAGGTGCTGGCCTCAGAGGAAGCACCTGGATGCAGAACTTCGGGAAAGAATCGCGGCGCTGCTGATCCAACCCCGTACACCTCCTTCTTCTTCTTATTCTGAGGGCCGACGGTCCGAACCGCATCCCAATAAGCGCGGTTCTTGTCGGCCTGTTCGCCTCTATCTGCGAGTAATCTGTTGTACTCGTCCTGAAATGAGAATATGAATTGTTATGGTTTAGCAATAAAACAAACTAAGGAAAAAAACAAATGATATCGTAGTCTACTTACACTGATGTCGCGGGCCTTCGTCGTGATCCAGTCCTCCGTTCCGTCGGAGGCTCTCTTCCGATGCGTCTTGTAGAAGAGATCGTAGGAGGCTGGCCACTCCCCCGTCTCCTGTTGCTGAAAGAATGAAATAAAATATGTTAGGATATGCAGAATTTTTAAAAATTTCGGCATGACCTATTCGTTTATCGGAGGTATCCCGGCCTTAAAGGCCTCTCCCAAGTCAAATCACATGTACCAACTTAAAGTAACCATATACGAATACCAAAAAAACAACAGCGCAACATAAGTAATCAACGAATATAGATAATCCACTTAACTCACTGAATGTAAATAATCCACTTAAGTCGATGAATGTAAATAATCCAATGAAATCAATGAAGGTCGTTATAATCCAATATTAAAATACTCACCATAGAACGCATCGTGGTGGCGTGGGAAACCGAACCACCTGAGTGTGTGGCAGGTGCTGGGCCCTGTACGTTGCCGCTGCGCCGGTTCGCCGCGTTCCGGGCGCTGCGGGCTTGGTAAGCAGGGTCCCTCCACCCTTCTACCCACGCCGCCCAGACGGCCTCAGATACGTAGGCAGACCTTATCCAAGTGGGGTCACGCTCCGACTTGGTCTTGAGGGAGTTGACGAAGTCTCCGTAGCGTTTGGCGGCCCTATGCCGCCAGGCCTGCTCCACGTCGCGGGCGATGTCGGCTGGCCAGCTGTACGACTTCTGCAATTATCATACAGAGGAATAATAAAAGTGTGGTTAGAAAAGTAATGATTGATTACGCATCAAAAAGTGAAATTCATCAAATTTGAATACCTGAAACTCATCCCAGTAGAACCTACGTGTCTCCGGGGTGACACGGCCCCAGGTATATCCAGATGGGTCAAGCCTCAGGTGGAAGGACCGGGTGATGCAACCGGAAAGCGCGCCATTGTCCGATCCAAACCTGAAAGAGTTTAAGTTGTTAGGAAAAAGTAACGCGTGAAATATATTTGAAAACATGTTAAATAAATTAATCATTACTTACGTATGGGTATCATTTGACCAAGGGAGGGGACGACGCCCTGATATGACACCATGGTCCGATGCCGCATCAGACGCCGGATGAGGTGCTGAAACGCTGGGTGTGGGTGGCGTCGTATGTCTGGGGGGTGCGGACATGTCGGCAGACCGTAAAAGGTCTGAGTCCGCAGCCAGAGCGGCGGTCGAAACCGAGGCATACGTATCATGCTGATGAATGAACGCATCGAACTCTCCTTGAAGGTCATGTGTAGATGGTGGGTATGTGGATCTCGTCGGTAAACCGTCACTAGCCATCAGATCTGAGAGGAACTTATTAATAATTTTTAAACGGAGGTTTCCCAGCCTTAATGGCCTCTCCAAAGACAAATGCAAATCATACCGAAAATCATATGCAAACCTCTTACAAAACAGTTTGTACATGCATCATTCATTGGCCAAGCACACCACATTTCAACTAATTCAACCTTAACAACAATATTGGTGCATATATACCATATATACCCGTATATACCCGTACATACATATATATACCATATACATATATACCCGTATATACATATATATACCCGTATATGCATATATATATATATACCGTATATACATATATATACCATATACATATATGTACCAAAAATAGATTATATAATTATAAATATATTTAAATAGGAAAAATATATATACATACATAATTCTACCAAAAAAAAACAGTTTCTAATAATTTTACATATATTTATATACAAAATTTAACTATATTTAAATACGAAATTAAATATATGTACCGTATATATGTATTTGTGCGTGTATATATGTATTAAAAACATATACATACATATACCGTATATATGTATATGTGCGTGTACCGTATATATGTATATGTGCGTGTATATATGTATTAAAAACATATACATACATATACATATACATATACATATACATACATTTACAAATCTATTAAATACATATACATACATATACATACATATGCATATATATACCATATACATATACCGGTATATACATATATATACCATATACATATATATACCCGTATATACATATATATACCAAAATAGATTATATAATTATAAATATATTTAAATACGAAAAATATATATACATACATAATTCTACCCAAAAAAACATTTTCTAATAATTTTACATATATTTATATGTAAATACGAAATTAACTTATATATATAATTATATACCCAAATACGAAAATTAACTACAAAATCCATAAATACATATATATATATATATACCGTATATACATATATATACCATATACATGTATACCCATATATAGATATATACACTATATATACCGTATATACATATATATACTACATACATATATACCATATACATATATATACCATATACATATATATACATACATAATTCTATACACATATACATATATATACCACAGCCACCCACCCAGCCCCAGCACCACCCACCTAGCCCCAGCACCACCCAGCCCCGCACCCACACCCAGCCCCAGCACCCACCGCCCACCCACACCCAGCCCCGCACCCACCGCCCACCCACCACCCAGTCCCGCAACCCACACCCAGCCCCGCACCCACACCCAGCCCCAGCACCCACCGCCCACCCACACCCAGCCCCGCACCCACCGCCACCCACACCCAGCCCCGCACCCACACCCAGCCCCAGCACCCACCGCCCAGCACCACCCAGTCCCGCCACCCAGCCCAGTCCCGCCACCCAGCCCGCACCCCGCACCACCGCCCAGCCCACACCCAGCACCACCACCCCACAAGACATTAAAAAAAATTAAAAACAACATAACTAATTAAAATAAAAAAAACGAAATAGGAAGAGAAAATAACCGAAGAAGGGAGGTGAACGGAGAACTTCGCCGCGGGAGGGAGCTTTCGCCGGGGGAGGGAGGGAGGCTTCGCCGGTTGGGGGAGGGAGGTTTCGCCGAGGGGAGGGGAAAAATGGGGAAGGAGGGAAATGGGGAAGAAGAAGGGAATTTCAGCTAATATCTACGAAAGTTTGCGACGACATAGCGACGGAAGTTCCGTCGCTATTTAGTTCGTCGCTATTTTTCATGGTCGTCGTTATTTCAAATTTAGCGACGAAACATTTCGTCGGTAACTCGTCGGTGTTATCATTTTCGAAAAAAAATAATACAAAATTTAAAGTAGTATATACATGAATATAAGTACATCAACACATACACACTTTCATATAAAGAGGTACATAAAAAATTTTGGCTAACGTCAATCTTCCTGGTCATCTGCATCCTCATACGCATCTTCATCTTCGTCTTCATCTTCATCTTCATCTACATGCTCGTCGTCCTCGTCATCCTCGTATTCGTCTTCGACTACGTCTTCAATATTGTCAGACGGTTGTATGTTGAGATGAATTTCGATAAAACCGCCGTTGGGGTCATTTAGAGGGAGGTCGTGCAGTTGAACATGTGTCGTATCTAGAACGGACGGGTTTTCTTCTTGAAATGCGGCGTCCATACCATCTGAAACTGTCTGTATACTCACATCAAACTTGCTCGATTTCACTTTGCACACGGCTCGCCAGTCTTTTGAGCTCGCATTCATCCTCGTTGTTGGATACGATAGATAGTACACCTGGGACGCTTGACTAGCCAAAACGTATGGATCGTATTTTCTGTACCGTCGCCCTTGGTGTATGTCTACCAACTTATATTTGTCGTGGACCTTTGTGCCAACGCGATAACCTTCTCGAGTTGGATCGTACCATTCGCACTTGAATAGGACCACCCGCTTTATAGGCAATGCGGGATATTCGAGCTCAATGATGTCAGTAAGGTAGCCGTAGAAGTCATCCTCGTCCGGGCTATTGTCATAACGCTTGACACACACTCCGCTGTTCTCCGACGATTTTCGGCTGGCATGGGAGACTGTGTGGAATCTATACCCGTTGACAAAACACATGTCGTGTCGCGTGACTCTGTTCAATGGACCCTCGGCTACTGGCGTCAGAATGTAACCGTACTCATCGTCAGCCAGATGACCTTTGCTCGCATGTAAAAGGACAAGTAAGTATACATCAACGGGGCAATAAATGTGTATCACATATCGTACACGTAACAGGCAAATACAAAACTTACATGCCACCTGAACCAATCAGCAAACTTGGAATCTAACTCATTGTTTATTGCATCGCTCGATATACCCGGTGAACGGTGTTGCAATAAATCAACGAACAAGCTGAAGCAAATTACGAATGAGTACCCTGTATATCTTTGTAACATAATGGATAGAGTATCGCAAGGTATTTACAAAATAAAATGGGAAATCGTTTATACCTCTGGAAACGGTCGACTTGACGGCAGTTGCGCAGAACATAAGAATGAGCAATCTTCAGCTCGCTGTCCCCCAATATCATTTCCTTTCCCTGTCCGTGAAATCTGATCGGATGTGTGAATATTGGGAGGACACCGGATCTGGAAATGCCGTCGTCGTTCCGGGGAACATCTCTGCACCTCGACAGGACATCTGGCTTGAAGTAATGAGACACGAAGGCCGATGCTTCCTCCGTCAGATAGGCATTGCACATAGAGGCCTCGACTTTCGCCTTGTTCTTGATGTTCAGCTTCAAATGCCTGAGATATCTGTTCATATAGTGAATATATGTTCAAATGCATATCGCTTAGACACATAAGAATGTCATGCACATAAAAAAGAGTACCTCTCGAACGGATATATCCACCTGTACTGAACAGGACCACCAACACGTGCCTCGTATGGTAGATGAACTGGCAGGTGTTCCATTGAATCAAAGAAGGCCAGAGGGAATATAGTTTCCAGCTTGCATATGATCACTGGGATTTCGCCCTCCAGCCTTGACATATCATCCGCCCTGAGTCTCGTGGCTGTAAGACATCTGAAGAACAGACTCATCTCGGTAATTGCCTCCCATACATTGGTTGGAAGCAGCTCGCGGAATGCAATGGGCATCAACCGTTGCATGAACACGTGACAGTCGTGGCTCTTCATCCCGTGCAAACCGCGTTTATTCACGTCGATGTTCTTCGACAGGTTCGAAACATGGCCATCAGGAAATCTAGCCGTCCCTAGCCACGATAACAACGCACTGACCTGCTCCGCATTCAGCGTGTACGAGGACTTCGGCATGTATGATGTGCCAACGGGATGCAGCTCCGGTCGCATGTTGAGGTCGCGCATATCAAGTCGTGCCTTCGAATTGTCTTTTGTTTTTCCTGGCACATTCAGCACTGTATTGAAAATGTTGTCAAACACGTTCTTCTCAATATGCATGACATCCAGGTTATGTCGGATCATATTGCTCTTCCAGTACGGAAGCTCCCAGAATATGCTTCTCTTCTTCCACCCGATACAGTAACGAGCCAGGTCTTCGTTGTGACTGCCGTCCGGATCATCAGCGACCCCCACGAATCCACAACTGTCTATCTCCTGCAGCACCTCTGCACCCGTGAGGAGCTCGGGCTTTGTGTCCTTAACGACAATGCCAGGCATGAACGCCGTCACGTTCCTTCTGTACGAATGACGTCTGGGCAGGAACTTCCTATGGCTGTCGAACCAGCTTATCTTACGTCCATGTTTCAAGGACATCGTCTTCGCTTGCTTCATGCAGCAAGGGCAAGCGTATTTCCCCGCTGTGCTCCACCCCGACAACATAGAATAAGCCGGGAAGTCACTGATCGTCCACATCAGCGCGGCGCGTAGCTGGAAGTTTTGTTTAGTCGATACATCGAACGTCTCCACGCCAAACTCCCATAACCACTTCAGCTCCTGTATCAACGGCTGCAGGTATAGGTCGATCTTCTGTTTCGGATTCCTAGGACCTGGTGCGATCACAGTCAAGAACATGTAAGGCTTCTTCATGCACATCCAAGGCGGTAGATTGTACGGCGTCACGATTACAGGCCACGACGAATACTGCTCTCCCGACTGTCCAAACGGGTTGAACCCGTCGGTGCATAAACCCAACCTAACGTTCCTTGTCTCCGACGAAAAACCCGGATGCGTCGCATCGAACGTCCTCCAAGCTTCGCCGTCAGATGGATGGCACATCTCACCGTCTTTCGTGTAGTGCTCCGCGTGCCACCTCATCTGGCTAGCTGTGGCACCGGATGCGTATAGCCTCTGCAGTCTAGGGGCGAGAGGTAAATAGTAAAATTGTTTTCTTGGCACGTTCCGGTTTCTTTTGTTCGTTCTCCACCTGCTTGTCCCACAGACCCTGCACATGTCTTTATCCTCGTTGATGCCCCAGTATATGATGCACCCCTCTGAACAACAATCGATTTTCTGAACCGGCAGTCCCAACGCCTGCAGCTGTTTCTTTGTCGAACAAAAATTGTCGACCATTGTGTTCCCTTCAGGAAGAGATTCCCTCATCAGCTGACACATCCCATCGTACAATCTCTCCGTCATGCGGTGTTCCGTCTTCATGCTCGTCATCCGACCGATCATGGACATCTGTGTGTGACTACCGCAACCAGGATACAGCGGCGTGTTGGCGACGTTCAGCATCTCAAAAAACTGTCTCGCCTGAGGGTTTGGATCTTCCTCCACGAATGTACGCGGCTGTTCATCCGGATCCTGCATTTGTAACAACTGCTCTCCGGTAAATGCGCTAGCGGCTGCGTCTGTCACCATCTGCATGTATGGGTTGTGAGATCCCTCGCCTATTTCTTCGGCATTAACCTGACCGGGTCCCCCTTCGACGTGTACAGTTGCAGATGTAGACGCCCCCTCATATTCGCCGTGACAGTACCATGTATGGTAATTGTGGACGAAACCTTGTTTCAATATGTGAACCCTCACGTCACCCGGATCCTTATATTTACGGTTCTTGCATTTCTTGCACGGACATCTAATCTGCGTTCCACTTTCATTACTCGTCGCAAAATCAATAAATTCTTCGAGACCTTCAACAAATCTAAAACACCACTCCCCGTTGTTTACTCTCTGGTACATCCACTTTCTATCGCTTCTCCTCGGATCCATTTTCTCGCTACACCTTGAGACTAACAGCAGCTATCTTTTTCGTGTGTAGAAAAAATCAAAATTCCACACTTCTGTATTTTCGTTCAAAATTGATGATTGATGTGTTTGAAATGAGAGAAGAATGGGAGAAGAGAAGAAGAGAAGAAGAAAGACAATGGTTTTATCGTTCCCAGTAAGCACACAATACCGACGACTTAGCGACGAACGGCGACGAACAAGAAACACAAATCCCGGAGACAAACAAACACATATACCGACGACTTAGCGACGAACATCGACGAACAAGAAACACAAATCCCGAAGACAAACAAACACATATACCGACGACGTACCGACGACCAGCGACGAAACACGTCCTTTGATATGCTTTTACCGACGAAGTACCGATTACATTGCGACGCAAAACGTCTCTTCATTCCGTACGACGTGTTTCGTCGCTAAATCGTCGGTATGTCGTCGGTAAAAGACAGTCCGTCCAGTTCCCCATGCTTACAACTTACGATGTTTTGCGTCGCTAATTCGTCGCTATGTCATCGCTGATTTCACTATATAGACAGTGGATCAGCGTGTGCCCACAACAACATATAAAACAACTATTTTATAATCCAAAATGGTTCGTACTAAAGCGCAAGCACGACGTGGTGGACGTGGTGGTAGGGCGGCAACACCACCAACTGAAGTGCCTTCTTCTTCAACTGTTCCTCCCCCACCTCCTCCCCCACCAGAGCCCTCTGAGCCTCGCCGGGATCGACAAATTGTCGAACTCCAAACAGAAGTACGAGATCTGTGGAAAATGTTAGATGAGGTGAGGGCGCATGTCACGGTTCAGGAAGAGCGTCTCGACTGCATAGATAAAAGGCAGATGCGGATTAAATCCAAATCTGCACAGTTGAGACGCCAACTGAAGGCGTGTGCGGAGAGTATAGCTTCTCTCTGTTCGGATGACGAACAGTGAGTGGCTACTCTTCGCTATTTAGCTTTTTTTAAATATTTCTTATTATATTTTGTAATTTTTAATTTTTAATTTTATATTAATGAAGTTTGTTTTTTTAATATCGTATTTGTTTTCTTAATAATTATAACACGTGTTTAATCTCTTACGAATCCTGACGACGCACCTGTATACGCGAAATGTGGTTAAGAAAAATTTCTTCCGACTAATTCACCGACTAAACATCAACTATATACCGACGAAACCTAATACAACGACGAAAACCTACTAACTATATATATCTTCGACGAAACTTAATAGAACCACAAAAACCTATTAACCGTATCGTCGAAACCTAACTATATCTTCGACGAAACTTAATAGAACGACAAAAACCTACTAACCGTATCGACGAAAAAGGGAAAAACTAAATACAATGAGAAGAACGGGCTTCGCGGGTTTTTTTTTGAATTTACCGACGCTTTACCGACGAAACAGCGACGGAAAACGTCTCTTCACATTATTCGACGCGTTTCGTCGCTATTCCGTCGCCAAGTTGTCGCTATTCGGCAGTGTCAGTTCAGTTCCCAACGGTTGCATCGTACGATAAACATACGTCGCTAATTCGTCGCTACGTCGTCGCTATAACTTCCGAAAGGTCATCACTGCACATTCCCAACGGTCATCACTGCACATTCCCAACGGTTGACAAGTGCGTCGCTATGTCGTCGCTATGTCGTCGCTCATTTCACTATTTATACCCCAAACATCCGCCGTTATACATACGTACACACATAGAACGTTATAAATAATCAAAATATGCTGCGTCGTTTTAAAAGAACCCCAAGGCGTGGTGGACGGGCAAACAGTGCCCCTCCAGAAGGGCCTCCTCCTCAACCACCATCGGTTGAGCGAGAGGGTTCTGTATCTGTCTATGGCCCACCGCCGCATCAGGATGATCAAGAACAAATGCCGGTGCAGGACGCCGACTTCCGTATGCTGATGGCAAACATGCATCAGCAGTCGCGGCAACTGCACTACATGACTAGAAGGCTGCGGAAGATGAAATTTAGATACTACAAGCTCAAGCGCCTTCTCAAAGAGTTTGCGGAGAATGTCGCAGCCACTCTTTCGTCCGATGACGAAGAGTGAACGGCCCATCTCCGCATCTCTTTTTAGATTTTTTTTTATTTTTTCGTTTGATAATGTAACTTCTTATTATTAAATGAATGAGTATTTTTCTCAATTACCGCTTTCTTTTTCCTTAATCAATACACGTGTTTAATTCTCGATGTATCTGCGACGACACAACGACAAACCGAATTACGAACGGAAAGTAATTCAAAACATTTGCCACATACGGGTTTCATTGACAAAAAAACGACGATAGCACAACTCTAAGAACTTAGTGAACGACGAATTTATTTTTACTTTTAGCGACACATTTGCGACGACATAGCGACGAATCGTTATGAACTAAATAGCGACGACCAACAACACGCAGAATAGCGACGAAACACCGACAAATCACCGACGTAATTCACTTGACTGACTATTTTTCTTTTAGCGACAACGAATTTCATCGTACTTTCGTCGCAATTAGCGACTACATTATTTTGGTCGCAGAGTCGTCGCTATTACCGACGCAACACCGACGAACCATGGTTCGTCGGTGAATTTTTCGTCGGTAAACGAAATTCTTTTTGTGGTGTGTGAGTGTTTAACGAACAAGTATTAGATGAAAAATTAAAAGAGTTCTACTTATTTTGTTGGACTTCTTGGTTGTTCTTTGCATGTTATACACAAGAATTCTCTTTTCATTAGTTGGTTGTATTTGTTTGTATAGACTATCATCATGATTTGAAATAAAAAAATTCAGATTTAGTTCAGTTTTGTTTTCCATATCTGTTTACCATAAGATATATATCACACTAATGTAAAATAACGCGCACACACATATACATGCATACATGTATATATGTGTGTGTATAACTTCAATTACTTTCTATTCAAGAACGTTATCAGGACGAATATATAACGAATATTTCATTTCATTTGTATCGATAATTAATTATATCAAATACTTTAAGGCCGATGATTTGAAACCAGGCCAATGATTAATATGTTCAGATTTGAAGAAAAGTTTTCTTTTCATTGATAATTTCGTTTCATAGTACAAGGCCTATTTATCTTTGATACTACATAGTCTACAAGGAAAGACTTAATTACAGCGATTACAATCAATCAAAAAATATATGCTAACTAATGCAGTGATCGCACTAACTAAGGTAAGTTTTGTATATGGTAGTATCTATTTACAATGTGAATCACTAACTCCTCAATTTCCTCAACACTCCCCCTCAAGTCGAACGGTAGGATCTCTGACGTTCAACTTGCTTAGAATACCAGTAAAGATTCGCCCATTGACTGCCTTTGTGAGTATGTCCGCCAGTTGATCTTCAGAGCGAACGAACGGTAGTGAAACAACACCACTGTCAAGTTTTTCTTTGATAAAATGACGATCAATCTCAATATGTTTGGTTCAGTCATGTTGGACAGGGTTTTCTGAAATGCTGATCGAGGCCTTGTTGTCACAATACAAACACGTAGGATTTGCTGTTTGAAAACCAAGTTCCACCATAAGTTTTCGTAACCACAAGACCTCAGTAATACCTTTGACGATTCCTCGGAACTCGGCTTCTGCACTCGATAGCGACACCACAGATTGTTTTTTGCTTTGCCAAGTAACCAAATTTCCACCTACTAGAGTCAAATATCCAGAAATTGACCGCCTGTCTACTACGTTGCCTGCCCAGTCTGCATCCGTATATGCTTCAATGTTCAGATGTCCATGATTTCGGAACACAATTCCATGACCTGGAGTACCTTTGAGATATCTCAAGATTCTGAGGACTGCCTCAAGATGATGTTCTTGTGGGTTGTGCATGAACTGGCTTACCACACAAACAGAATAAGCAATATCTGGTCGTGTGTGAGATAGATATATCAACTTTCCAACCAACCTCTGGTACCTCTCTCGTTCCACTAGTGGTGCTCCTTGAATTATGTCCAATTTTTGATTTGGAACCATTGGGGTATCTGCCGGCTTCCCATCCAATAATCCAACTTCAGTGAGCAGGTCCAGAATATACTTGCGCTGAGAAATGTAGATGCCCATAGGAGAACGGAGTACTCTGATACCCAGAAAATACTTTAAGCCTCCAAGGTCTTTCATTTCAAATTGGGTGAACAGGTGATTCCTGAGACGAGAAATTTCGTTAGTATCATTTCCACTAATAATCATGTCATCAACATAAATAATAAGGCATGTAATACTACTTCCCTGTTTTCTGAATAAGAGAGTATGATCAGCATTGCTTTGTTTGTAGCCATCCTTTTTCATGACAGCAGTGAATCGGCCAAACCACGCTCTGGGCGACTGCTTTAGCCCATATAGCACCTTTTTTAGTCGGCATACCTATTTTGGTCCAAATTCCTCAGTAAAACCTGGTGGTGGTTCCATGTATACTTCTTCCTTCAGATCTCCATGTAGAAAGGCATTCTTGACATCAAATTGTTGTAAGGGCCAATTCTCATTTGCTGCAATTGAAAATAGTACTCGGATGGTGTCTATTCGTGCCACAGGTGAGAATGTCTCTGAGTAGTCGATGCCGTATGTCTGTGTATACCCTTTGGCGACCAACCTGGCTTTATGTCTCTCGATACTTCCATCTGCTTTATACTTAACTGTAAACACCCACCTGCAGCCAACAGTTTTCTTACTTTGTGGTAATTGACATTTCTCCCACGTTTGATTCTTCTTTAGCGCCTCCATTTCTACGCACATGGCATTCTTCCACTGTGGTTGTCTGAGAGCCTCGTCCACAGTGTGCGGCATCTTTTCGGAACATAATGTTACAAAAAAACTGTGTGCTGGACCTGGAATTCCTTCCCATGGCCGTGTGATCGGATATTTAGAGGCTTGAGTAACTTTGGTAGGGGAGTATCGTTCAGGTGGTATCCCTCTGTTCTTGGGTGGCAACAGTCGTCCCTGATTCTCTGTAAAGAGGTTAGTATAGTCTATGGGAGAACAAGCGGGAGATGGAAAATCAGTAGAATGTGTAAGTGACTTAGTAATGTCAATAAGGGGGTCAGACTCGGTAGTGAGGGAATCAGACTTAGGGTCATTATCATGTATATTATTGCTTACCTGTCGAGTGTCATTCGTCCGGGAAGTATTATTGGTGGTGGGTCTGATCGTGATGTCTTCATTATCGTAGGGAACCGCTGAACAGTCGGCGTCATCTACTTGCCGTGTTGGTTCAGTCGTCGGCCAGTATGGTCTGGATAGCCAATTGAGAGTCTCATCACTAATCATCTCCCCCTGAGACTGAGATTGGGTAGCAAAGAAAGGTTCAGTTTCAAGAAAGACACAATCCATTGTGGTGTGGATTCGGCAAGTGCGAGGATTATAACATTGGTAGCGTTTTTGGGTAGGCCCATAACCAACAAAGGCACATTTCTCAGCACAGGGGTCAAGTTTGTCGCGATGGGTTCGTGGGATATGGACAAAGACAGTGCACCCAAAGACCTTGGGGGGTAGTGTTAGGATGGATGGAATGACAGCTTGGGTGGCTAACATTTGAAGTGGTGTTTGATGATTTAGGATGGACGTAGGGAGTCGGTTACTTATATATGTAGCTGTAGACACGGCCTCCGGCCAAAAACCACGAGGGACATTCGTATCGAGCATCATGGCTCGCGTCATTTCTAGAAGAGTGCGGTTTTTGCGTTCCGCAACACCATTTTGTTCAGGGGTGCCAGGACAAGATGTTTGATGAATGATGCCATTGGCAGAGAAATAATTTTTAAGTGTCCCTTCAAAAAATTCCCCACCATTGTCTGACCGAAGGATTTGTATGGGAACATGGAACTGTGTAGCAATCATCTTATGAAATTTAATAAACTTTGTGCTAACCTCAGATTTTTGTTTGAGGATATATAACCACGTCATTCGAGAAAAATCGTCAACAAAAATGACAAAATATTTATAACCAAGGGAAGTAGGATGGGGAGAAGGACCCCATACATCAGCATGTATTAATGAAAAAACTTTTTCCACACGAGTATTATTAGCCCGATACGATGCTCGAGGTTGTTTGGCCCGGAGGCAAGTGTTACATGCTAAATGGTGTAAATCAATGTCTTGAGTGGAAAAAAGTTCGGGAAAAAGAAATTTAAGATAACTAAATGATGAGTGCCCTAACCGGCGATGCCAGAGCCATAACTGACGAGTAACCGATCCGGTGGCAAGATTAGACCGGCCCTGTTGTTCTACAGTATCCACGTAATAAAGGCCACCATCCTCAGTACCACGTCCAATGATGCTCCCCGTATGAATGTCCTGCAATAGACAAAACGAAGGATACATGAGAACGACGCAGTCTAATTCTTTAGTGATTTGGCTAACGGATAATAATTTTGAGGAAAGGGATGGAACGAACAAACAGTGGGGTAAAGTAATTTTAGGTGTGACAGCAATGGTCCCCCCTCCCTGAACAGGAATAATCTCTCCACTAGCAGTTTCGACATGTGTTTTTAAAGGGTTAGATTGAGTAAGAAAATCAGTGGGGTCGAAAGTCATAGTGTCGGAGGCTCCACAGTCAATGATCCATCGGGAGTTAGGCTGTGGAGGGGAACGGCCAATGTGACAGTGAGAGGTGACGTGGATAGATGGATCATTTTTAGGGGTCAAAGTGGACTGATTTGGGCTGGGAGGACTAATTTGGTTGGTAGTGAAGGTTTGAGGGACATAGGGTGTAATTTCGGCTGAGGCAGGGGTTAAACTGCGGGTTGTAAAATTGGAGGGGTAGTTTGGACACATCTGGAGACTGCATGGTCACTTAGTGTAATTGCCGTTTGAGGAGGGACTGCACTATTCTTTACACAAAATTCAGGGACTACTGAAGCAATATGAGGGTATAAAAGGGGAAGAGGGCTAGGGTTTCCCTCAAGCCCCCTTTTACCTGCCGCCGCTGCCATTTGTGAGGTTTCTCCAGAAGGTTCTTCTTGTTTCTGTATCTTCTCTGCCGGCACCCGTTTTGCTATGGTTTTGCTGCCGTCTTCTCTGTCGGAGTTGATGGTGGCAGCCTCAGTATCTGTAAATTCAGTGGTGGTACCTCCAAATCTGGTGTTTGTGATTCTTTTCCCCTCCCACCAGTCCAGATAACCCTGTAACTGGAAACATCTCTCTTTTGTCTGACCTTTCTTTTTGCAATGGTTGCACAATAACTGGCTCTTATCCACCTTCCCTTCCCACGATGATGCATTTTAGCGGTGTGGGTTGCCTCGTTTGTCCGTCTGCGGTGATTGGGTTCTGCCTCTGTTCGCGGCTGGAGCCCTTCCTTCGAATCCCTGTCCCACTTCAACTCCTAAGGATGAATTTTTTTCTGAGGGATGTTGCCCTCTGAGCACGCTATTCCAGGCTTCTGCCCTTCTGATTTCCGAGAAGGCAGCTTCAACTGAAGGTAGAGGGGTCCGTTTGACTATCTCCTTCTTCTCTTGTTCAAACTGATCTCCGATGGCTAAAAGAAATTGATAGAGGCGAAACTCCTGGGTTTTTTTATTATAAAGTCCGATGTCTTCTGAGCATCGCATCGGATTGGGATCTTTGGTATCGATTGACACCCATACTGCCTGGAGTTTGTTCCAGCAGTCTTCAACAGTGCCATCCTCTTGTCGGATGATACTGGCTTGTTTGTATAGATCGAAGATCTGGAGTCCATCTCCACCCATTCCATATGTAAGGTGTAGGCCATCCCAGAGGGCCTTAGCCGTGGGATACCTAGTAACGTTGCTGATCATGGTAGGTTCCACATTTTGTAGAATCTAGGTAAAAACTCTATTATCATCTTGCTCCCACCTACTGTAATGTGGGTCATTTGTGGGTGGAGGTGGCGGATTACCAGTAAGGTGTGCAACTTTGCCTTGACCCAGTATGGCTCTGTAGATAACAGTAGACCATAAAGAGTAATTGCCACTGTTCAATTTAACGGATATGTGTAATGTTTCAGGCGTGGGTATAATTTGCTGGGATGATGGTACGGGTGATTGAAGGCTTTCCCGGAGAATCTGAGCAACTTGTAATGCTAGTTCCCCGGGAACAGTGTTGGGTGTGGATGAGGATTCTGGTTTTCCGGTTTCTGACATTTTGGTTGGTGTTTCCACAGGTTATGATGGAGCAGAAATATGTGAGCAACACAGTCCTCTGACTGTGACGGTTTACAGTATGAACAAAGGCCAACGGGCTAGAGAAAGGTATTTCGGTAGAGAGGTTAATCGCAAGGGAAGTAATTCAGGCAATGATGAAGTTCTTTCTGAGCCTATTCCCAGAAACTTCAAATTATTTTAACAGAGAGGAAGTGTCCTGCTCTGATACCATGTTCAGATTTGAAGAAAAGTTTTCTTTTCATTGATAATTTCGTTTCATAGTACAAGGCCTATTTATCTTTGATACTACATAGTCTACAAGGAAAGACTTAATTACAGCGATTACAATCAATCAAAAAATATATGCTAACTAATGCAGTGATCACACTAACTAAGGTAAGTTTTGTATATGGTAGTATCTATTTACAATGTGAATCACTAACTCCTCAATTTCCTCAACATAATACACACTTTTATTTTATATAAATAGACTTATTTTTACACTACTGATTTCATCATGATTCATTTTTTGATAATTGATCAAACAACAATGTGTGTATTTATAAAAAAAAATAATGTGTATTTATCAGTAGCTTTACAACTATTATAATCCAAAATCCAAACATAATTGATGATTCAAATAAGGCCTATAATTTTCTATCTCTAAGTCAACATGAATCATGTATAAATTGTAACGGACCGTTACGAATAAATCTGATTTTTATGCGAATGAAAGGAGATAAAAAAAAGTAAATTTTCAGGGGCAGATAATGAAGGAGAAATGGCCGTCTTTTATAGAGACACGTTGGGGGAAATAAGGTGTCATTGGAATGGTGCATTAAGCACTTAAGACGTCATTTTGAATAGCGTCTTAGATGGACGGTTTTCTGCTTTCCAATATATTTTTGCCTGAGACGTCATTCAGAAGGTTGTCTTACCTATCTTTTAAATATATCTTATTCATACCATATTTGTGATTTTTTTTATTAAAATTACATTATGTTTCTGAAATTTCCCTTGAAAACTTGGCAGCCTTGATGGGATTTCAAACTTTAAAGTCAAAAGACATTGTGGTCAATTGGCGGAGATTCCATGTGAAACTTGCATCCAAATTCTAAACCACACTTCATAAATCACTATGGATGGAGACCATTCTAAATAGAGATCATTACATATGGATACCATTTTCAGCGAAGTAAAATGTAAAAAAGTGCTTAGAAACACTCAAGTGTAAAGAAAAGCTAAAAAGCTTAGAGATGGGTCGTGCACCACTGCATCCCATTTCGGAGAAAATCTCACTTATTAGCCTAAGGTTTGTCCCATTATTCAGTTAGCAGCCTAACGTTCATGAAACTCACTTAATAACAACTCTTTTGCCGAAATGTCTCACTTGTAGCCAGTTGACCGTTGACCAACCGTTGACTAACCGTTGACCAACCGTTGACTTTCTCAGACCAACCAGAATCTGACACGTGGCAACCCTTTTTAATTAAAAAAAATAAAATTGTATTTTTGAATAAATTGATTTAAAATGAATTTAAAAATTCTAAAAAATTGTAAAAATTAATTAAAAAACATTTTAAATATCAAAAAATTAGGAAACAAATATAAAAATAATAAAAAATTACCCACAACACTCCAGCACTCCACCCACCTATCCCCCCCCCCCACGCCACACCACCCACCCCCCCTCGCACCCCCGGCCAAAAATTTTTTTAATTTTTTTTAAACTCACTCATAACGCTCCGACCACCCCCGCGTCCCCTCCCCCACACCCTCCTCTCGCGAATTTTTTTTTTAAATTTTTTCTAACTCTCCCAACCCCGCGCACATTTCTATTCAATGCCTTCGTCAAAATAGTTGGAGAATAATAATACTTATAAAATAATGACAATGTATATAAATGTGGTAGCGTGGCTCGAATTGCAGAGGTCCCCTGCCTTTTTTTCGAATTATATTATTTTCTTTTTCCAAGTTGCAAGACTAACATTGTCATTTTCTTTTTGGACTGAGGGTTGGATTGTTTCGGGTTCTGGGGGATGGTCGGAGCTTTGTGGGTGAGTTGAAAAAATTTTAAATTTTTTTGAGGTGTGCGCGGGGGTGGGAGAGGGGACGCAGGGGTGGTTAGGATGTTATGGATGAGTTAGAAAAAATTTTTAAAAAAAATTTCGCGAGAGGAGGGGGTGGGGGAGGGGACGCGGGGGTGGTCAGAGCGTTATGAGTGAGTTTGAAAAAAAAAATTAAAAAAATTTTTGGCCGGGGGTGCGGGGGGGGGGGGGGGGGGTGGGTGGGTGGTGTGGTGTGGGGGGGTAGGTGGGTGGAGTGCTGGAGTGTTGTGGGTAATTTTTTATTATTTTTATATTTGTTTCCTAATTTTTTGATATTTAAAATGTTTTTTAATTAATTTTTACAATTTTTTAGAATTTTTAAATTCATTTTAAATCAATTTATTCAAAAATACAATTTTATTTTTTTTAATTAAAAAGGGTTGCCACGTGTCAGATTCTGGTTGGTCTGAGAAAGTCAACGGCTGGTCAACGGTTAGTCAACGGTTGGTCAACGGTCAACTGGCTACAAGTGAGACATTTCGGCAAAAGAGTTGTTGTTAAGTGAGTTTCATGAACGTTAGGCTGCTAACTGAGTAATGGGCCAAACCTTAGGCTAATAAGTGAGATTTTATCTCCCATTTCGCGAGTTTCGTCTCTATGGAATTGTCTTTAATAAAAAAAATGTTTTATTTAGTGATTTCAAGTTCAATTATGCTATATTATAGAAATAAATAAATAATTGAACATCGGTGGGCTAATGATGGGTTTCTGTATTAAAACATTGACTAAGTCAAGCCTTGACCTTTAGGAGTTGATTGGGTCTGCAGAGTCCCTGACTCTACAGAGGGTACTTCGATTTAACTGGAGAATAATCCAAAGGAATGACTTAACGCTATTCTTCTGTAACTCCGTAGAACATGTTGACTATGCTCTACAAAGAGCTATTTGCATTATTATATGATTATTTCATTTATGTGGTGTCAATAATGATGAACTTGTACTAATTAGGACTAAAACTATTATGGCCTAGCCTATAAGAGACCTAATAACAAAGAAACAAGACTGTCATTTGGAAATTTGGTTGAGAAAAATATTTGCTGTGGAAGTTGAGCGAAGGAAGATCGATATTTAAGATCATCTTAATGAATTGTTCTCGTGATCAATTTGGGTGTGAGACATCCTTGAAATATCGCTTATCTCTTCTTTGAATCCAAGGCCTGCATGATCAGTAGCACGATCATTGCATAAATACAATACGATCAAGTTTTTCAATACTACATCTAATGAGTTTCACATTTTTCAGTCTGATTTAATCTACCATGCTTTTCACTCTGACTTTTCATGAGATGGGATCTCCTCATCATCTCCATTCTCACCCTATTGCTCACCACCTGATACATGGCAGCAAAAGGGATGGTGAGGCTAGATGCGGGTGACACTCATCTAGTCTCACCACCACTTGCTGCCACGTGTCGGGCAGTGATCAATGGGGTGAGGGTGGAGGCGGTGAGAAGATCTGGTCCTGAATTTCATTTCAACCAGTTGTTTTCTCAAGTCTTTTTTTTTTTTGCCCCAAGCATCAAGATTTTTTTTGACTCAATTAGGAATTTTGTTAATTTGACTGGACCCAATTTTTTTTTGGGCATTCCCTCTACACTACTCACAAGTTCACTCACATTTCTCTCATCATCGCATTTGCAGTTAGGAGACATGAGCTGTTGGAGGGATCATAATCTGGTCAAAGTTAGGTCACCCTTTTAGTAAAATATCATGAAAAAGATGGTTGGTGTAGCGCCCCGACCCGGACAGCGGAATCCGAACCGGTACACCCGTCGTAGCTTACTGAGAAGACTACAAGACGTCTCACCTCTCGATTACACATCATCAATGACGTAAGAGAAATAAGCGCGGAAACCCATCTCATAAATCTAAATCATCAAGCAATACGTCAAAGTCAACATGAATACCCAAATGTATATGGTCGCAGCCATCTAAAACCTCCAATGAAATAAAACCAGAATTAACAGAAACTATCTAATCAAATCTCTCCATAAGGCCTATGCATCCCACTCTGCCCACTCGCCGTCATCCTCAATGAAAATCATATCATAACTGGGTTCATCTGTAAAATCAAAGGCAGTACCCTTAGCAAAAAACGCTAGCAAGTAACCCGCTTATAAGACATACGGGATCAACACATGGCAAGACACGAGTAGTAGATAATTCAGGGAATTGTGGGGCACATGTCTTGTAAAGTTCCAAATACATATAGGCGAATAACGTAATAAAGCAAGTACAGCAATTTGCATAGAAATAACAATTCATTGGCTATCAAATAACACGCACGTCCATACCACATTGACTCTCGTGATGCATGTCAAAATATGCACTACACTACACCATCACAAATGCATGAGCCATTTCCTTTTAAATCAGTGCAATGCATGTCACAATGTCCGGTCTCGTAACTCGTTACCCTGTAACGCGCCCCGGCTTATATTTCCATCCCGGTTTACGTTACAGGCTCGTATGCTCTGTGATGCGCCCCGGCTTATATGTCCATCTCGGTTTACATCACAGATCTCGTAAAACTCTGCAATGCACCTCGGCTTATATTTCCATCCCGATTAACATTGCAGAGGACTTTATACCCTGTAACGCGCCCCGGCTTATATTTCCATCCCGGTTTGCGTTACAGCCTTTTGTGCCCTGCAATGCGCCCCGGCTTATATTTCCATCCCGGTTTACATTACAGGTCACCTTCGCAAATATGTACCGAAGCACATCTCTTTTTCAAAAAAATATATGCAATGCAAGTGCCATGATGCAAGACTCCTCGTTTCAATCACATATCTCATTCACGTATGCAGTTCATATTCACATGCGCAAGTAAGAGCAACACACAAGCTTTCACCGACTTACCCATCATGACTTAGGCTTCAACCATCTCGTCAACACTTAGTCTTGACTCTAAGGTTCGTAACCTAAGGCAAGTATCCCTAACCATCCATCATTGAACTCTCAATCACCTCGTACGTTCATCTCCTAACCCTTCTAAGTCATCCACGTTGAACTCCGATTCGAATACCCTTCAGATTCTCCAAACTTGATTCACCATCTTAAGTCATGTTCCCAAGACTTAGACTAGTCATAATCAGGTCCTAAGAAGTCCCTAAGGTCACCCAAAAGATCCCCTAGCTTCCCTCTTTCTTCCCTTGCTTTCCCACAAAATTGGTTGACGTCATACCCTGACGTCGATCGATCGACGTACGTCATACCCTGACGTCGATCGATCGACGTCCATCTGAGGCACGTCGATCTCTCACTCAATCTACGTCGATCGATCTACGTTCATCTGAGGCACGTC
Source organism: Eustoma russellianum (assembly GCA_036186865.1). Taxonomy (NCBI): domain Eukaryota; kingdom Viridiplantae; phylum Streptophyta; class Magnoliopsida; order Gentianales; family Gentianaceae; genus Eustoma; species Eustoma russellianum. Next base: position 5,415,346 of record AP025059.1, on the reverse strand, counting down.
GAACTCTCACTCATCCTACGTCGATCGATCTACGTCCTTCTGAGGCACGTCATACCCTCACTTGCTATACGTCGATCGATCGACGTACGTCATACCCTGACGTCGATCGATCGACGTCCCCGTTCCAGAACACCATTCTGCAATTTTCTGCAGAAACTGCAGAAATAACCCCCAATTCGACCCCAACTTCCTTCAAAACCATTCCAAGCCTATTTCCCACTATCAATCCATCCTAAAATCACCCAAGACAACATCTTTAGCATACGATTCACGGATTCAAGCCTAGCACTCAAAGTACTTATCAAATCAACCCAAAGATCAAATCTTTTCACTCTCCCCTCCCTTCAACCACCATTATCAACAAAGTAGGGTTCAAGGGATTGGGATTTACATGATCTCATATAAACAACAATCAACGAACAAGATTTCAACATATAATGGCCAAATCTCAAACCAAAACACATAGATCTCACAAGTAGATTCACATAAAGAAATTACTGCATGGTGATCCAAATTGATATCAAAATAGGCCCTTTCTCTTTCGCAAATCGTAAAAACTTATAAGTAGATTACTTGCCTTTGATTACTCGGAGAAGGAACGAAGAACGGACGAAGATTGGATGAAGATCTAGCGGAGTTCTTCGCCTAGGGTTGAGGGGAGATGAAAGCCGCCTAGGAGGAGAGAGTTTTGCGTCGTTCTCTCTTCTGAGAAAAGGGAAAACTGATGCTATGTCAGTTTTTTATAAGGAAGGGGAAAAGTTTGGAGTTTCTAAATTTATATCCTATTTTTCTATTTATCTTAAAGGATACATCCTAATATTTAATTCAAAATTAAATCCTCATTAATTTCAATACTTAAACCCTCAATTAATTCCCATTAATCCTATTATTTAATTCGTAATTAATTACGGTTGACCGTCATTAATTTCATTTAATTCTTCTTTATCTCTTAATTATTCTACGGAGGGTGTGGGGCGTAATATTCCACCCCCCTTACAAAAAGTTTCGTCCTCGAAACTTGTGTGCTACGAAATTAATGACTTAGTATGGCCTTTCATAAATTATTTACTAAGGTCATGACCAAAATTAGTATTCTTGCGTATTCCGATATGGTACTCATTTCACTTCCTCGGTACAGGACTAAGTTCTCAAATCATTCAGTGTGTAAGCACACCATGTACTCTTTAAATCTATTGTCCTCCGCCTGATAGATCGTAACCTATTCTCATATAGTCCTCGAATCAACCTTAAGGGTAACATCAATATACACGCTTCATGACTTAATCGTCGGTCTATATCGAACTTATATTGGTTATCATGAACAACCCTCTAAAGTCAGTTCTTACGTGTAGCTCAATCTTTAACTTACGCCCTGCTCACAAGATTCATCCCTGAAGCCATATGTATATTTTTTTTTTCCGAAATACGATGTACTCTAGCACGATTTAATTTAGTCAATACTTCGTCTCTCAAGGTGCTCTAGCCCTTATGCGATTCAATCCTTAGTCCTCGCTAATGAGTGCTTACACTCTTCCACTTACCCACTTGACGTGTATCACCCAGCTTATCGCAATCTACGATCCCCGATTCATAAACTTATCCCATATGATTTATCACTTAAATACTCAACCATACTAACCTCCTTTGTGTATGCCAATACGGTAACCGTTACCCCTCCTTAACACAACTAAGTCTTCAAAAGCAATTCTTATATACTTACCAACTAGCTCTATGATCATGCTCTTAATCTCTCAGAGATACCGTCATAAACCTAGTATACGAACTATATGTATGGACATTCTTCTTTTTTTTTAATAAAATGCAGTTTAAGTGGCTATAATTCAAAATATAGCTTTAATTAGTTATACAATATCTCTAATTTTTTTTTTAAACATGCGAGCTAAAGTATTATAAAATCATCTTCGCAGAGGTTGATCCACATGACCTCTTATAAAAAAAGAAAGGCTAACTTGTTCGCAAGAATGTCTCAAACAAGGAAGAAAAGAATATATGTGAGTATATCCTACTCTCAAGAGTGTTTCAGGTAGGACCTCCTTAAAACCATTTGAAACTCAACGACATAAAGTTTTACAAAATAATTTGGAAGTGGTAATTTCAAAAAGAATGTACGTTTTGCAACTACTTTTTGTCTCGCAAAATATTAGGTAACTTCGTAGCAAGCAGGTGATAATTCCAAGAATAAAATGCTTGCGATATCGATACTCAACAACTCACATTATTTTAACAAAATAAACATAGTTAAACGTAAATTTGTGAAATAATATCAAAAATATATAGACATATTATTTTTCAAATCCTCAACATTTTAAAATGTATCTATTTTTCAGAGCTTGTCAATAGTAGTTGAAATTCCATCAGGTTGGAATACGAATATGGAAGAAGATATAACATGGTTAAGGTAACATACTATAAATAAGCAAGCTAGTTAAAATACTTAGAAAAATTGAAAAATCTTTGAAATATAGGGTATATCTTGTGTACGTGCTCATGTATAAATATTTAACCGCTTGAAACATATTTATCCATACTTCGTATAATTTCTATAATCCACTCTTACGGTCAGGAATAAATCTTTCTAAGTATCGTATCTTATAGGTCTAATGTTCGTCTACTCATGATAACATCTTTAGCTGAGACACTCCAATCCTAGCATGGAAACTCAATATTATTCGTCTTAAGGTATTCTCATTTACTGGACTTCCGTGCGCCACACTAATCCATCGCACTTCTTACTGGGTTATTTTAATCGCTAATTCTAATTCAGTTAGTCTCACCTGAACAGTAATTATTACTTGTTCAAGCTTGCTTCCTGGCAACTTCAAGCCTACTCGACTCAAGCCAAGTAACTCTATGTTTCTAGGGGTTCATCACTTAGCTAACGATCTTGTGACACTTTATCGTTCCAATGTGTATCCTATAGTAGGTTTTCGTATGTCACTGCCGATCAATATCGTTAATAAGGCTAATATGATCGTCCTATTTTGGTAATTCTAAAATTAGCATCTTAACTGTAAACTATAAACTCCGTTGACAGTATCTTTCACTAACTCTACTGATCATAATGCTTAATAAATCGTTGCTTAATTTCTATCATGCTACTATAAATCATCCCTTAGTATTTACTCCACTATTACTATTCATTTCTTAGTAGCTATGGTCCCAACTTAGTCCTAAGCCTACCATGGTATTACCGTCCAGGTAAGAATATGGACCTTCTCTAATTTACCCTAGTGGTGTCAAGTACTATGTTGCAATTATGGTAAGGTAGCCCGAGTTACTGCCTGACCCGGTAATATTGATCTAAGGTTTGTACTAGAATGTTCTGATTAACATCATAATTCATTCGAATCAATTATATAATGTTCAACTAGGGTTGCTAAGATCACGGCTTAGAGAGTTGTGATCAACCTTACATAAGGGAGAAGTGCATGGGGTATCTTAGATGTATGTGTCTCCAAAACCGTTGGCCCTCTATAGTTTAGGATCATATCTTATCTCTAGGATCGTTCCTAGCATCACCCTTCTTACCTCTAAGATCGCGTTTTATCTCCCAATCATAATTAGTACATAATCAACACCTATTACTAATTCCATATTTATGTCCAAAGTCAACTCGTAATCAATATCATTACTTACGTCTAAAATCGTGACTTATGTTCAGAATCATTGCTTATAACTGAGGTCAGTGCCTATGTTCATGATCATCGCCTTAAGTTCAAATCATCACTTAGGTCTAAGATTGTGTCTTATGAGCAACATCGTAAGTTATTTTCTAATATCAGGACCTGGAGAAACACGGTGTGCGATGGGGCCGTATTCTCAGAGTGGTTCCCTCAAAGGTTGGGACATCCACGCTTCGCATCTCCCCAGTGTAATACCTTATGTCCCGCCAAAACGGTGGTAGAGGAAGGGTGGTTGCTGCTGTTGAGCAACGCTTTGCGCTATCACTGTGATAGCGTCTATCAGTGCCTGGGTACTAACACTGGTGGTGGTGGTGGTGGAGGGTTCTCGTTCCCATTACCAACGTTTCCTTGGTTATCTCTCTTGGGAGGCATTTTCTGCAAAATCAACGCTTATTAGCATTCAGCAATTCCAAAAGTAAGTACTGAAGGCCCATATGCGTTGTACAAGGTAGAATTTGTACCCTAAATAGATTAACGTTTATTGATTAACTTTTTATCGCGCTCGCACACACCCATCCCAATCAAACTTACGTATAGAATCACATACTTAGGCCTAAAGATCAACTTAGGGTGAAAATCATAACTTAAGACTCTACATGTCATAACCTAGGTCTCCGAGGTAGATCTGAAGCCTAGGCTCTGATACCACCTGTAGCGCCCCGACCCGGACAGCGGAATCCGAACCGGTACACCCGTCGTAGCTTACTGAGAAGACTACAAGACGTCTCACCTCTGGATTACACATCATCAATGACGTAAGAGAAATAAGCGCGGAAACCCATCTCATAAATCTAAATCATCAAGCAATACGTCAAAGTCAACATGAATACCCAAATGTATATGGTCGCAGCCATCTAAAACCTCCAATGAAATAAAACCAGAATTAACAGAAACTATCTAATCAAATCTCTCCATAAGGCCTATGCATCCCACTCTGCCCACTCGCCGTCATCCTCAATGAAAATCATATCATAACTGGGTTCATCTGCAAAATCAAAGGCAGTACCCTTAGCAAAAAACGCTAGCAAGTAACCCGCTTATAAGACATACGGGATCAACACATGGCAAGACACGAGTAGTAGATAATTCAGGGAATTGTGGGGCACATGTCTTGTAAAGTTCCAAATACATATAGGCGAATAACGTAATAAAGCAAGTACAGCAATTTGCACAGAAATAACAATTCATTGGCTATCAAATAACACACACGTCCATACCACATTGACTCTCGTGATGCAAGTCAAAATATGCACTACACTACACCATCACAAATGCATGAGCCATTTCCTTTTAAATCAGTGCAATGCATGTCACAATGTCCGGTCTCGTAACTCGTTACCCTGTAACGCGCCCCGGCTTATATTTCCATCCCGGTTTACGTTACAGGCTCGTATGCTCTGTGATGCGCCCCGGCTTATATTTCCATCCTGGTTTACATCACAGATCTCGTAAAACTCTGCAATGCACCTCGGCTTATATTTCCATCCAGATTAACATTGCAGAGGACTTTATACCCTGCAACGCGCCCCGGCTTATATTTCCATCCCGGTTTGCGTTACAGCCTTTTGTGCCCTGCAATGCGCCCCGGCTTATATTTCCATCCCGGTTTACATTACAGGTCACCTTCGCAAATATGTACCGAAGCACATCTCTTTTTCAAAAAGATATATGCAATGCAAGTGCCATGATGCAAGACTCCTCGTTTCAATCACATATCTCATTCACGTATGCAGTTCATATTCACATGCGCAAGTAAGAGCAACACACAAGCTTTCACCGACTTACCCATCATGACTTAGGCTTCAACCATCTCGTCAACACTTAGTCTTGACTCTAAGGTTCGTAACCTAAGGCAAGTATCCCTAACCATCCATCATTGAACTCTCAATCACCTCGTACGTTCATCTCCTAACCCTTCTAAGTCATCCACGTTGAACTCCGATTCGAATACCCTTCAGATTCTCCAAACTTGATTCACCATCTTAAGTCATGTTCCCAAGACTTAGACTAGTCATAATCAGGTCCTAAGAAGTCCCTAAGGTCACCCAAAAGATCCCCTAGCTTCCCTCTTTCTTCCCTTGCTTTCCCACAAAATTGGTTGACGTCATACCCTGACGTCGATCGATCGACGTACGTCATACCCTGACGTCGATCGATCGACGTCCATCTGAGGCACGTCGATCTCTCACTCAATCTACGTCGATCGATCTACGTTCATCTGAGGCACGTCGAACTCTCACTCATCCTACGTCGATCGATCTACGTCCTTCTGAGGCACGTCATACCCTCACTTGCTATACGTCGATCGATCGACGTACGTCATACCCTGACGTCGATCGATCGACGTCCCCGTTCCAGAACACCATTCTGCAATTTTCTGCAGAAACTGCAGAAATAACCCCCAATTCGACCCCAACTTCCTTCAAAACCATTCCAAGCCTATTTCCCACTATCGATCCATCCTAAAATCACCCAAGACAACATCTTTAGCATACGATTCACGGATTCAAGCCTAGCACTCAAAGTACTTATCAAATCAACCCAAAGATCAAATCTTTTCACTCTCCCCTCCCTTCAACCACCATTATCAACAAAGTAGGGTTCAAGGGATTGGGATTTACATGATCTCATATAAACAACAATCAACGAACAAGATTTCAACATATAATGGCCAAATCTCAAACCAAAACACATAGATCTCACAAGTAGATTCATATAAAGAAATTACTGCATGGTGATCCAAATTGATATCAAAATAGGCCCTTTCTCTTTCGCAAATCGTAAAAACTTATAAGTAGATTACTTGCCTTTGATTACTCGGAGAAGGAACGAAGAACGGACGAAGATTGGATGAAGATCTAGCGGAGTTCTTCGCCTAGGGTTGAGGGGAGATGAAAGCCGCCTAGGAGGAGAGAGTTTTGCGTCGTTCTCTCTTCTGAGAAAAGGGAAAACTGACGCTATGTCAGTTTTTTATAAGGAAGGAGAAAAGTTTGGAGTTTCTAAATTTATATCCTATTTTTCTATTTATCTTAAAGGATACATCCTAATATTTAATTCAAAATTAAATCCTCATTAATTTCAATACTTAAACCCTCAATTAATTCCCATTAATCCTATTATTTAATTCGTAATTAATTACGGTTGACCGTCATTAATTTCATTTAATTCTTCTTTATCTCTTAATTATTCTACGGAGGGTGCGGGGCGTAACAGTTGGCATTGATTATCAGCAATGTCACAGCATGATGTAGTTGGTCTCTTTATCATCTTTCACCTGCGTAAACATTGTTGGTATATGTTCTCTTGTTTAGCTGAAGCCAAGATTGTTGACTATAGAAATTAATATGATTTTCTTTTCCTTGAAGAATTTCTTTTGGTGACTAGCCTACTAGCTACAGCTTGTAAGAGTAGGGAATGTTTGGCATGTTTCATTCCTTATATCAATGAAGGGCGGTTGGCGCCAACGGCCATGGCAGTGTTGTTGGCTTGTATTTGTAGTCCTGGTTTTGTTTTGCTGACATAGCCTTTGCAGGGCTCCGTAAACTTTCAAAGTGATCGAGCCCTTCCTATTCCTCTATGATAAACCCCGACCGGATCGTCATGTCTACGGTTAAATCGTGATAGCCCAATACTTCTGTTCAGCGGGTTAGTGCTTTAGAATGGTTGTCCGGCCTCAGCAGCAGCTCAGTAGGGCAACATGACGCCCTTATAACATCAAAGAATCTATTAAGGTTTGCGTCTCGGCGTTAACTGTGATATACGTTCAAATACTGCACTTCAGACCACTTCATTTAAGGCAAAGCCATACACCTCGGCAAGGCTCAGCTGTGTACCACATCAGCTCGCGCACCTCAGCAGGGCAACACAACACCTTTATAACGTCAAGGGATATGCCAAGGTTTGCACCTCGGCATCAGCTTCAGTTCATGATCAAATGCCACATTAGAAACCACTTTGGCGGGACTAAGCCAGGACATGCACTTCGGCAGAATTCAGCTTCATACCGCGGTAGATGAACCAAGTATGATGTCACCTTGTGGGACCCTCGAGCTGAGGTGCAATTTGAATATAACAATCACAGCTGGTTATCCTTCCTGAACACGCTAGAGTCACAACGGCCGACCTACTAAGTCATATCAGCCGGACTACTGATCACATCAGCAGACCTACGACGTCCTAGTCTCTCTGCCCTAAGCAAAGCGTCTTCCCCAAGCTATCATCAGAGTTTTAGGTTGAAAAAGAAATCTATAAAGATAAGGAGACCAAGACAGAGAAGGGGGCAGACTTTACAACATACACATACCCCTTGCTCTTCGGCAAACACTGAGAACCTCTCAACTCATCACTTTACATTATAATCTCATTGAGATATGGTCCAAACCGACTTGAGCGTCGGAGGGTTTTTCCCGGGGCCAACCCCCCGGGACCTCTGACCTGTGCTACATTGTGCAGGATATTTGGCGCTATTCCAGCTACATATTATCAATTCCAGTTGACAGACTCTTGATGTTAACTAACGAAATTAAATCGATGTCATCTTGATCCTTGGTGAAGATCCGGCTTCATCACCCTGCATATTCAGGAGTTCTGATCATATTGGACTGCCTCACTCTTTTTCTCATTCATGTTCTGAGGATTGATATATTGGGCTCTTTAATGGTGTAACATCAGGACTTCAGGATAACAAGATAGGAAATCTTTTCTTTATTTATCATGGATGTGTTATCGGTTTCATATATGCACACCTAGTTGGCGTCTCCTCAAAACATGTGAGAAAGATTCTTGCATGATTTCAGATGGAAGATTCCTCACTAACACACTAGTACATTATATCCCTATTATTATGTCATTTATGCAGGTACATATAATGACGGGTCTCAGTGGAAGCAAACTCTCTATCCCTTGGTGTAGAGGTATTGTTTGTCTGTCATTCATCCTCTCCAAACGATAGCTTTTGATACCGTTGATATATACTGAGTATGATTGAGTGATTGATTTCAGCTGGGAAGACATCTCTTTGGTTTCTCTTTTGTATATATGATTGATTGATTTGAGCTGGGAAGACATCTCTTTGGTTTCTCTTTTCCACCCTCTATTGTTTGGAAGAAAACTTGGTGTAGTTTATTTAGTTGGTATTTTGTTATAATTTATTTAGATCGTTTGTAACTTATGTGGTTCGTTAGTAATTTATTTACTTGGTTACTTTGTTTGCAATTTGTTTTTTGCTTCCGATTTTTATTGCGTCTTCAAAATTCTTTTTTTTTTCCATAATATTTTGCAGTCGTTCTTTTAATTTGCCTTATTTTAGTGTTATAGATATTTTGCTTAGAATTTTAGTAATTAAAAAAAAAATCGAAACTAAACCAAATCAAACTAAAACGTGTTTTTTGTTCTTCCCCAGATCTCAGATATATACAATTCATTCGTTGACATTTGCATTCTTTTACTGATGTTTGCAGATTCAGATATCCAAAACCCGGAAGGCAACAATAGTTTAAAGATACAGACCAGTCCATCACAATAATTTAAGATGTGCATGCATGTCATGATTGTCTTAATTAGATGGAAACTACCAGGAAGGAAACTCTGGACATGGGAAAATCATAATCGGTAGCATCGGTATTATTCGATATGTGATTTCTTGTGCCACTTTCCTATCATCTCATTGGTCACCACGCGACACGTGGCAGCAGAGATGGTGGTGAGGCTAGATGCGGGTGATCCTGTTAGAAAATATGTAGTATGAATATGGAAACCAACAAGAATTACAGCCGAGACGTGACGGATTGTCACTGAACTTAAAGCAATTTTGCTCCTACCGAAGAGCAAGGTAGTCTTCAAGCAAATGCTTCCCATGATATAACGGCTATCTTCCTTCCCTTTGCCCTAGGGGAGAAAGATTGAACTTGCTTATTGAAGGAATTGAAAGAGAAGAAGGAAATGAAGTAGGTGCTGAGAGTTTTTCACTTAGTTTTTCAAGAATCAATAATACATGTTGAAAATACTAAGATCTCCTATATATAGATCTTGGGGTGTGTTTAAAACCTCTTTTGAAACATGTCTCAGCCTCATTTCAACTTCCAAGAGCCGTTGATTACCGTTCATAGGCGAAGGGAGATGATTCTTGGACCAAAAGCTGCAACTCTAAGTGAACAGTTCTGCCCGTTGGTACATCGATCGATCACATTGATCGATCGATGTCATTTCGATCGATCGATGTGATCGATCGAAGTCGGACATAAACTTCCACTTTACATTCTGTCTTACATCGATCGATCGATGTCACATAGAACGATCGATGTGATCGATCTATGTTGGACAGAATACTCCCAGAGTTGTTACGTACTACATCGATCGATCGATGTCCTTCACAATGATCGATCCAAGTCCTCCAGAATCACTTCAAACTCCCAAACAACCTCATATAAACTTTATATAAGTTTGGAGCATCTAGAAAGAGTACTTTAACGTACTTTCCCAACAATCCCCCACATGATCCAAACTTATATATGAGGCTTCCATATGATAGTCAACAGATTTCTTCTCTATCAAATTAAGATGATGACACATAACGGAGTAGTGACAAACGTCTTGAACTATCCGGTAGTACATTTGAAGATATATAAACAGAAATAGGGTGACAACCGTCTTGAACCACATATTTCACTACTGTTTATATAATCATACAAATGACATGTCATTATCTAACTTCATACAAGTTCACGATGTGGTGCATTAATGGCCCTGCACCCAATCCCAGAATTCGTAAGCGCTCTAGAGAGTTTTCCAGGCTCTCATAGGAAGCGGCCCCACTTCCACACTTATATAGGTGACATTCATCTAGTGTGTACTGCAACACACCACCATTTATAATGGCTATGAATCATCCATTAAGAGACTTAAATCTCATCCTCAAACATGTAGTAAGTACTATCCACGTACATCAATCACAGAAAGGACAAATACAATAGTACTTTACACAATTCTTCTATGACGTGTTCTTACCACATTGAACTCCATTTGTAGGATCTCTACTAATTGTGAGTTGGGTTCCTGTCATAGAAAACTCACATCCAACGGAATAAGTCCCATTCCTCTTGATGTTCTCAGAACCATTTTCTGGTTCAAACCTTTAGTTAAGGGATCTGCAAGGTTTAGCTTGGTCTTTATGTATTCCAAGTTAACCACCCCAGAACTAACCAAGTCACGCACAATGTTGTGCCTTAAACGGGTGTGCCGGCTCTTCCCATTGTATATTTTGTTCCTTGCTCGAGCAATTGCTGCCTGTGAGTCACAATGAACAAACACGGAAGGCATAGGCTTAGTCCACAAAGGAATATCAACAAGTAAATTCATTAACCATTCCGCCTCTGAACAAGCGAGTTCTAAAGCAACAAATTCCGACTCCATTGTTGATTTAGCTTTACAAGTTTGTTTAGAGGATTTCCACGAAATGGCACCACTACCCAAAGAAAATCCATACCCACTAGTAGAGTTTATTTCATCGTTATCTGTGACCCAATTAGCGTCACAATATCCTTCTAAGACAGTAGGACTTCCGGTAAAGGTAAGTCCTAAGTCCATAGTTCCCCTTAGATATCTTAATAGTCGTTTCAAAGCATCCCAATGCTCTTTACTTGGACTATGAGTATATCTAGCTAAACGATTTACAGAATATGCAATATCTGGCCTAGTACAATTCATGAGGTATATGACACTACCAATGATCTTAGCATACTCACATTGTGAAACACCATCAAGTTTATCTTTTCCAATCTTAAGGATGCATCATATGGGGTACTAACAGGCTTGACATCATAATGGTTAAACTTTCTCAAAATCTTTTCAACATAATGAGATTGAGAAAGCATATATCCCCCACATTTTTCTATCAATCTAAGACCAAGTATTAAATCCGCTTTTCCCATGTGTTTCATTTCAAAAACAGAGGATAAAAATAACTTATTGCCATTCACAACATCAAGACTTGTACCAAAGATTAACAAATCATCCACATATAAACAAACAATAACGCCATCAAGATTTTCAAACTTACTGTAAATACATCTATCACTTTCATTTACAACATATCCATTAGACAACATGGCATTATCAAATTTCTCATGCCATTGCTTAGGCACTTGTTTTAAACCATATAAAGACTTCTTCAACCTACAAACCTTATGCTCTTGTCCTTTAGCTATCATCCCTTCAGGTTGTTTCATGTAGATTTCTTCTTCTAAATCTCCATTTAAAAACGCTGTTTTAACATCCATTTGATGTACAACTAACTTATAAATGGAAGCTAACGCTATCAACACTCTAATAGACGTTATCCTAGCAACTGGTGAATATGTATCGAAGAAATCTATTCCTTCTTGCTGGGTAACCCTTTAGCCACAAGTCTAGCCTTAAACTTATCAATTGTTCCATCCGCCTTTAGTTTCTTTCTAAAGACCTGCTTACAACTGATAGGTTTACATCCTCTAGGCAAGTCTACGAGTTCCCAAGTATTGTTGCTAAGTATAGACTCAAGTTCACTATTGATAGCTTCTTTCCAAAACTTAGAGTCTATAGACATTATTACTTCTTGATACGTAGTAGGATCATTTTCTAAAATGAATGCAGTGACAAAGTCATCTCCAAAGGACTTTTCTACTCTTTTCCTCTTACTTCTTCTAGGTGAAGTATTATTGTCAGACACTTTGCTAGACTCACCTTTTTCATAACCCGAACTAACTAATGACTCTTTTTTCATAGGAAAAACAAGTTCAAAAAGCTCAGCATTCTTAGATTCAACGATAGACCCATTATCCAACAACATGAATCTATATGCCGCACTATTTTGAGCATATCCTTTGAAAACGCAATCATTAGTCTTAGGACCAAGTTTACTCCTTTTGAACTTTGGGATACCAACCTTGGCTAAACACCCCCACACTTTGAAATAATTTAAGTTGGATGCATAACCTCTCCAAAGTTCATAAGGAGTTTTATTGGTCTTCTTATGCGAGATTCTATTCAAGATATGACATGCCGAAAGGATTGCCTCTCCCGACATATTGTTAGGCAAACCTGAACTTATAAGCATAGCATTCATCATATTCTTAAGCGTTCTATTTTTTCTTTCAGCGACTCCGTTTGATTGAGGAGTATAAGGCGGTGTGAATGTAGAAAAAAAAGGGTTTGAGTGATTTTCAAATACATGATTTAAATGTGCACAAAAACGAGCATAAGATAAATGTGCATGATATATTGCTTATTACTTGCCTTATATAGTTCATATATTATGTTGCCATACTAACGAGCCATGAATCTACAAAGCTTACATCAAATGGCAAACATTTGTTGTGTTTATACTATTTTCAGGTGCCACCATTAATGAACTAAACTAGTTCATTAAGTGAAGTACTTAGTTAATTAAACTAAGTAGTTCATTAAAGGAAGCTACATTTGGAAAAGGCACAAAGGCAACAAGGCTAAGAAAGAAAAGTCTCCTCCTCCTCATTTATCACTCATATACACGCCTACATACATACATACATACATACATATATATATATATATATATATATTCAGATTTTTTGAAAAAGGCACATACATATGTATTCCAATGTACTACCGACACGTTATATATTTTACGTACGTACGTTAACGTCACACCATCATACTTCACTCATATTTATGAGTATATTCAGGTCTTATATCATATGATATAAGTCATGGTGATGACAAATTAAATACGACACGTTAAAAGGTTCTAAACCAAAATTGTCGTATCGGGCGAATACCGAAACTTCGCCAACGTGTCACGTACTTGCCATAAATAGATGGCCAGCCCCTACACTTCAAAAATGCTCAAAAATTTCGTGGCTATGATGGAAATTCCAGCCATAAAATCATTTCATGTTGGCACACATAAATCACCCCACATTAAGGCCAAATTGTGGAGATTCCAGTTTCAATTTTGTCACATGTCTAGGCGCCACTTTAATCAGACTTATAAGCTGAAGATTAAAGTATATATTATGTATATTATGTGTAACATAATATATATAACATGTGCAAAAAGTTGGAATTTAATTAGAGAAAAATCGGGTAATCGATAAACATCGAAAATTTGGTTTTCTACGTACACAATACATGGAACATTTTTGGCACATCATACGACACGTATCGAGACACTTTTTACATATGTCATGTATCTTAAAGTGTTCTAGAAAATTAAATTAAAGGCTGATTGGAATATAACATGTGTGTATTATTAAATGTGCACTATTTTATAAAGTTTGCAAAAATAAAATTCAGCACATGCATATACATGTTATACACGCCTACTACAGCTGAGATGGAGCATATGTGGAGTCTTGTTGGCATATTGATTGGTCAAGAATCAATTAAACAAAGTTGGTGACATAAAGGAAGGAGCTACAAAAGGTAACATTTCAAACTATGTCACATATATGACACATGCTGAAAATTCAGCATGTGTGTTGCATTATGGCCGAATTTTATCACTTTAAAAGAGCTATATTTTGTGTCTTGAATCATGAGGATTAATTGAGGATGTTATGGTAATGTTTTGAATTAATTATGAAATTAAAATGGTGATATTTTTAATATCACACATGGTGAAAATTTCAGCATGTGTGTAATGTATAGTGGCTGAAATTTAGTTCACATTGGTGTCTAACTTTTATTACATACATGATAAGAATATTGTATACTAAATGTTGATTGAATTCTTGAATTAAAACAATGCAAAATAGGCAATATTTTGAACAAAGAGTGAATGTAACACATGCTGAAATTTCAGCATGTGCAAGGATGTTAACGGCCGATTTTTATAGCTATTTTGTGGAGAAATTATCTTGCTTAATTTATGTGACAATCTTGTGGATTATGGAAATTATTCTATGTTGATTTTGGCACATGTTTTGAGTGAAATATTCAGATTTTCCAAGTCATCAAATGATGACAACTTTCAACCAATCATGAAGTGCCAAGTAAGCAAAGGTTAAATGATCATCCAATGCGAAGGTGCCAAGTAAGCAAGATCATGTCACAATGATGCCACACATTCTCCCAAGGACTTAGAAGACAATTTTCAAGAGGGGAAGAACACTAAATGGGGGCGTCCATGATGATTAAAATGGAGAGAAGAAGAGCAAACAAGAACAAGAACAAGTGTTGAAAATTGAAAGATCAAAAGTGAAAAAGCCTTATTTTTCTACACTCTCTTTCTTTCTTCTTCTTGAAAGCCTATTGTACTTATATTTTTATTCTTGAATAGGCTTGTCATATACCACCACATACTCTATATCTTTGTAAAAGATTGATCAAGGTGTGATCAATCTTCAATCTTGCTAGGTGATGGTGTTCGTGCGAATTGTATTCATCGTACAAGGTTTGTAAAGGGTTGGAGTTGGTGTGTAACTCCATCAACCCTGTGGTAAGGTGTTTTTGTGTTGTGTGATTAATGTGAACCAAGGAAGGTGTTCCTCGAAGACTGGAGTAGGTTGTTGATAACCGAACTAGTATAAAATTCTTGGTGTCATTTACTTTCAGCACTGATTTTCTATTTCAGCACTGTTTACTGTTTTTAATCACGTTCTTAAAAATAGTAAACGAATTTCAAAAATCACAAAACTTTCAGGAAACATAGCCACACGTTTCAAGATTCTTTTGGCGTAAGTTTCAACCATTTTGGATAAGTATAAGTCAACCAAACATCCAAAGTTATGAGACTAGTGCAGTCTGCTTTTCAGGCTTACAAAGGTTGAGACTTTGATTGTATTTGACTAACTTTCCAAAAGAATTTTTCAAAACTGTTTCAACCCATTTAAATATAACATATAAGGGGTTAGTGGTTAAAATTTCAGAGCTTTTGAAGTTGTGTACAAATAGGAATTCATTTTTCAAATCAGTATACCGTTTCTGACAGATTTGCGCAATCTGACCACCAACAAATTTTCAAGGGGTTAGAGGTTGAATTTAAATCTGAAATTTTTAGGAGACACTCATAACATCTGAGGCTAAGTTTTCTCCAAATTTCAGAATTTTTGAAGACCTGAAACCTAGATTTCAAAACGTTTTAAAACCGATACTGAAAACAGAAACTGTTTTCAGAAGTTGGGTTTTTGGTTTAAAACTATTTTAAAAACCACATTTTCCGCACCCACTATTCAACCCCCGCTTCTAGTGGTTCCTTGAAGATCCTACAGTGAACTCATGTATAATTCTATTATCTTCACAAAACATTTGTAAAGATAACACATTATATTCACCTCCTCTATCTGTCCTCAACCTTTTAATCTTTCTATCTAGTTGATTCTCAACTTCATTCTTATACTTGATGAACATGCTTTCAGATTCACCTTTATGTGCTAACAAATAAACTCTATTGAATCTAGAAAAGTCATCAATGAAGGTTATGTAGTACTTTTTACTACCTTTACTTGTATAGCCTCTAAAGTCACCAAGATCACTATGAATGAGTTCTAACTTGTCGGTTGTTCTTTCAATAGACTTAAATGACTTCTTGTGATGTTTTGCTTCTACACAAAACTCACACTTTTCAAAGCCATCTTCACAAGCATAGGAAATTAAGTTGGTGAACTTTAATCTTTTTAAAGCATCCTTGTTAACATGTCCTAGTCTAGCATGCCAAATATTAAAGGAATCAACAACATAAGCAGAACTAGATGCACTCTTATTATTCATAACATAGATTGCATCCAATACAAGTAGCCCCCCGGAGCAATATCCTTTCCCGACAAACTCCCCGATCCTAGAAAGAATAAGCTTATCAGACTCAAGAACAAGTTTAATATTAGCCTTGTTCAGTAGTACTCCGGAAATCAAGTTCCTACACATTGCAGGAACGTGTAGCACATTATTCAATTACAGTCTCTTGCCAGAAGTCAACTTGAGGAGCACATTTCCTTTACCAAGAACTTTGATACCATGTGCATCTCCCAAGAAGACTAGCTCGCCATCATCTATTTCTTGATATTAAAAAAATAGATCCTTACTTGTGGCAATGTGCTTGGTAGCACCTGTGTCTACCACCCATTCTGAAGCACCACTGACAAGGTTTACCTCAGACAAGACGACTGCAGCGATGACTTCCTCATTCGTCTTTGAAGATTCTACCAGATGTGCTTGATTGCTTGGTTGGCCTTTCCGTTGGTTACACTTCGCTGCTCTGTGTCCAAGTTTTCCGCACACCCAGCATGCTCCTTTCATCTTCTTATGTCCTTGTCCCTGCGAGAAAGACTTACCTTTGCCATTGTATTGAACCTTTTGCCTTTTGGGCTTGTGTTCCACCACATTGGCTCGAGACTGACCTTCATCGTGTCCTTTATCATCAAGTCTGTTGTTCTCTTCAATTCTGATATGCTTGATTACCCCATCAGAGTAAGTTTAGCATCGCCATGCTTACCTCTCTTCTTGTACTTACTCCAAGAAGAAGGAAGCTTTTTCAACAAGGAGGCTGCTTGGAATGTTTCATCAACTTTGATGCCTTCTTGCTCCATGTTATTCACCAATTGTTGATATTTGTGGATTTGATCATTGATCGATATGTGGTCCATCATTTGGAATTTCAGAAATTCACTGACCACATACTTTCTTCTACCAACATCTTCAGAACCATATTTGTTCTGAAGTGCTGTCCAGATATCCCTTGCTGACGTGAATTTGATATAAATGTCAAATAGAGAATTTGAGAGGAAGTGCAGAATGTGTCCTCTACAGGTTGCGTTGTCAGCCTCATATTTGACTTTTTCTGATTCATCTGTTGGTTTATCTCGTGTCAACACATATGAAACAGAAATCATATCCAAGAAAAACATCACCTTGGCCGCCCAACGTTTGAAGAACTTGCCATCAAATGGCTCCATCTTTGATATATCGGGAACTGGTGCTTGCCTTGTTGTCATATTCTCAAAATTGCTTTAAGACTGTTAGAAAATATGTAGTATGAATATGGAAACCAACAAGAATTACAGCCGAGACGTGACGGATTGTCACTGACCTTAAAGCAATTTTGCTCCTACCGAAGAGCAAGATAGTCTTCAAGCAAATGTTTCCCAGGATATAACGGCTATCTTCCTTCCCTTTGCCCTAGGAGAGAAAGATTGAACTTGCTTATTGAAGGAATTGAAAGAGAAGAAGGAAATGAAGTAGGTGCTGAGAGTTTTTCACTTAGTTTTTCAAGAATCAATAATACATGTTGAAAATACTAAGATCTCCTATATATAGATCTTGGGGTGTGTTTAAAACCTCTTTTGAAACATGTCTCAGCCTCATTTCAACTTCCAAGAGCCGTTGATTACCGTTCATAGGCGAAAGGAGATGATTCTTGGACCAAAAGCTGTAACTCTAAGTGAACAGTTCTGCCCGTTGGTACATCGATCGATCACATTGATCGATCGATGTCACTTCGATCGATCGATGTGATCGATCGAAGTCGGACATAAACTTCCACTTTACCTTCTGTCTTACATCGATCGATCACATCGATCAATCGATGTCACATAGAACGATCGATGTGATCGATCTATGTTGGACAGAATACTCCCAGAGTTGCTACGTACCCATCGATCGATCGATGTCCTTCACAATAATCGATCCAAGTCCTCCAGAATCACTTCAAACTCCCAAACAACCTCATATAAACTTTATATAAGTTTTGAGCATCTAGAAAGAGTACCTTAACATACTTTCCCAACAGATCCTCATCTAGCATCACCACACACCCATGCTGCCATGTGTAAGGTGGTGACGAGTGGGGTGAGAGAAAAAGGGATCCTAATCCGTATTATTCAGGGGCAATTTGACATCACTACTACTAATCGCAACATGGGATTTACAATGGGAGTCCTTTTCTCGGGAACTATGCCATGAAATGAAAAGATTGTTAATGCTTTGAATTAGTTTTAAATCTCAACAACGAAACACATTTATTATTGTATTGATAACAATTTTAAATTTCAACAGCTAAATTTTAGGTGAAAGCTTATTAATTAGTATTATGACAACATATTGGGTTATTCATCACTCCATGGATATTAAACTCTTCAAGACTGATCACAATTTGACGTGCCATGTGACGAGTATAGACAATTAATAAACAACAGATATCATATCCAATATATCCCAACAACAATAAAAGATATCGTTAAGGTCTGCGGAGGGTAAGAGGCCCACAAACAATACCTTCATCCCAACGAATAGAGAGCTTGCTTCCAGTGAGAACCCCGGCTCTATATATACCTGCGTAGATGACACAATAATAGGAATATGGTGTGCTAGTGTATTAGTGAATGGATTTAGTAAACTCAAATAGAACGCTTCCAATTTTAAAGTAGTCATAACCGTGTACATACACAAATAATAAAGAGAAAGACAAAAACAAAAAAGTTCAAAGTCAACCTAAAGCGTATAGAGTATCTAAGCCCTTAAATATACTTAAGGTGCTTCTATATCCTACCTAAACTTCATTAACCTTAATCATCTGTCTCTATGAACTCCTATCTTATACCATATTCTCGGAGATGTGCAAATCTAGTATGTCTGATACATATACGGATTCAAGAAAATATCCTTTTAGACGTGCAATTTTTTTTTTCAATTAAACTACATAAGTTTATATTTGAGAGCCGTATTGGGTATTAAATTTCATAGTGGATCCCATCAGGGAGGATTGCATCTCACAATCATAAAACGAAAGTTGTATCCGTATCAAAGAGTTGTGATTTTCCGAATAATTGAAGAAATTAAATTTAATTAATTTATATTTGGCTGGACTAAGCTGACAGCTAATTAATCTGTCCAGCCAAGCAAGCCCAATAGTAGCGTGGTGGCGGCGGAGTAGTGGGTCTAAGCTTAGTTGTCCCATGTTTAGATCTATAATCAAAATTAAACCTAAATCGATTATTTTAGGGTTTTGTTTTCATTTAAATTTGAAATGAGGATTTATGTGATGTGAGAAATTTGTCTAGTGACTAGGGTGTTAATGGACCGAACCGAGTCAAATATTATCTTTTCAAATTCAGATTTGTTTAATTAAACGAACTGTTTCGCTCTTCGTTCGCTGTAATGAGTTTCAAATTTTGTTCAAATTCCGCTCGAAAATACTAAAACCGTTAAACGAGACGAACAGTTCGGCTTGTTTAGTAAAAAGATCTAAACAAGTGTTCAAACTCGGCTTGTTTAAATAAAATCAACGAATAAACTCAAATCAAATACGAATTGAAATCGAACTGTTCGAAAACTATTTGGTTCGCTGAACAGTCCTACTAATCACCCATCACTCATCACCATAGTTGTTAGTCGTCACCTCATGTTATTAATAAAAAATAAGGGATGCGTGTAAGCTTAGTGAAGGCTGAAGACGATATGCTTAAAATAGAGGACTATGATATTATTTACTCCGCATGTTTTGTTTTCATTAGCTAAGATGACTATTCCTTGGTCATTGACTAAATTTGCCCGCACAAAATAGGAATCCACAACCAGTAATGGCATAGACTAAAAGGCTTGCTGTTCCCATGGCAACCCTAATATCCATTAAAAATTTTAAACGGTAATGAAGTACATGGTACTTTTTGTCCAATAAATATTGTAATAATCAACTTCTATAGAGAGATCAACGGAAACTATCTAAAAATCCATTATGGTAACGTTTCCTTTCGAAACTTTGTTTTCATTTCCAATAGAGTTTAGGACGCATTCTTTGTTGCTTTTGGAATATAATGAATAAAGCAAAATGAATGACTAAATAGCCACATTTCTTATATTATAAATAGCAGTTGATCGACATAGCTTGACGCATCATTATGAGTCATCAAGAAACAATCTTTGTGTGAACTGACCCTTCCATACTTCGTCATATACGGAAACATATAAGGCAATTCGTCATATACGAAAGCATCTAAGACAATGTGATAATGTTGTTTATTTCGAAACTTTGGTTAGCTTCAATACACCGCGTGTGTTAAGAAGTACCAACCGTTATGCAACACTTGCTTTGGCAACTCGGGATTTGTAGGGACAAACTTTTGGGTGCATTTTGGTACAAACATCTGACCACAATAACAATGAAGGAGGATTTTGAGCAACCGATAAGATTGTTATTTTATGATTTTGAGGTCACTGGTTCGAACTGGAGAAACAAACTCTTGCACAAGAAAATATAAGATAAGACTGTGTACATCAGATCGCGAAGCGATTCGATACTTCTTTAATCCTTGCATAAACATGAAAGCCTTGTGTACCGAGAAATTTTTTTATATCTAGCCACAATATTCTTGCTGAAAGTAAACGTAGAAAGTCTGTTTAAACTAGCTTTTCCACCTCACTTTCCAAGAAAGGCGGCACCTTCCATGTATTAAGCCATAATTTTGTCAGCTTCATGTACTTGGAATCTGTGGGTTTGATTTTCTTTGTTTAAAAACTCTTCATTTTATTTATGAAAAGAATTAGGATCGCTAATCCCAAAATTCCATGTTACCTCAGTTATGCAGTTTTGTGAAGCAATACAAAGTTAGAGATATGTCTTATATAAAAGTGTTCTAGAGATTGTTTTATTTAACAAAATTATAAAGAATCCGAGTCCAATCCATCAACATGGTTCGATTAGTCTCGCATCTATAATTTTATAGATATCGTAAATCAAGATATGTATGTCAATAAACAGGCCCTCAAAATTTGTCTGCCCTCCTCAAGTTTATAATGGATCAAATTATGCCATTGACTTATTTGTAAAACCTATAGTATGAATTGCATAACTAGTTGGTACTAAATTATGTTAATATATTTTTTTTACCACGCTATTGGCCCTGGAAAATGGGACCGGATCTCCTCACCTCCACACCGTCATCCCCTTGCCCACTGTTTGTTACGTGGCAGCAAGGTGGGGTGGTGAGACTAGATGCGGGTGACACTCATCTAGCTTCACCATCCTACTTTGCTACCACGTGGCAGGCGATGGACAAGGAGGTGAGGGTGTGTGGGTGAGACGATCCAATCTCGATCTTTCCTCCTCTAAACCTACTCCACATTGGTTTTTTATTTAAACCGTTTCCATGTGCTTACCCATTACCAAGCTTCAATACCTCCAAAGAAAATAATCAAACACCCCTTTCTTTCCTTCTTGCACAAAAATGAAGCTTGATATCGAAGTCTTGTCCAGAGATCTAGTCCCTCCTTCTTCATCAACCCCTGATCATCTCAAAACCTACAAACTCTCATCCCTTGATCAAATCCATCTGCCTGTTCTCATATCTCGTGTCCTCTTCTACCCATCCGACGAAAACCAAATCAGCAACTCCGACCGGTCAAGTCAACTCAAGAAATCTTTATCAGAAGTACTCTCTCTTTTCTATCCTTTTGCAGGGCGCTTTGTAGACAACTCCTACATCAACTGCAACGACGAAGGCGTCGCCTTCGTCGAAGCTCGTGCCAATGGCAACCTCTTAGACTTTTTGAAAGATCCCATCCCACAAGAATTCACTAAACTTGTACCTTATGATGATGATCTCAAAGACCATTCACTTGTTATTCAAGCCACTTTTTTTGAATGTGGTGGAATGGCTTTAGGAGTTGGAATTTCTCATCGAATCGCCGATGCTTGGTCGTTTTTTATGTTTGTAAACAGCTGGGCAGCAACTTCTCGTGGAAATTCAGATGATATTATTTCTCCCTTATTCGATTGCCCAAATCTTTTTCCACCACCGAAAGATTCCATTAACTTCAAACCAAAACATTGGGATGTGAAAGAACAGGGTATTGTTACCAAAAGATTTGTTTTCTCTGCTGAAAAGCTTTCTGCAATTAGAGACAAATATGCGAAGAAATCAAAAGATGGAGAAGCTCAATCAAGACCTCCAACAAGAATAGAAGCTTTGTCAACTTTTATATGGGCTCGTTTCGTGGATTCTACACAACCAAAAGACGGGACAAGCAAAATTTACAATATCAAACATACTATTAATCTTAGAAGCAAGGTCTCTCCGGCGTTGCCCGATAATGCGTTTGGGAATGTCATGTGGGTTGCAAATAGCTTTGTGCAGTCCTCCGGTGACGTTCAAGAAGGTAATGCTAAAATGTAGTCCAAACTTATATAAAAACTTGTATGATGTTTTTTGAGAGTTTCAAAGATAGTTTGAACACTTTAAACTTGAAAAAAGTCATGTGTAGTCTGGATCGAACCAAGTGAAATTTAGAATAAAGTTGGTGTTCTGTTGGACATAGATCGATCGCATCGATCGATCTATGTTGGTAGGATGCAAAGCTGAAAGTTTTTGTCCAACATCGATCGATGACATTGATCGATCGAAGTGACATCGATCGATCACATCAATCGATCGATGGACCAACAGTCAGAACTTTTCATTTTAAATTGCATATTTTGGTCCAAGGTTCATCTACTTCACCTTTGAACGGCTAACAACTAACTTGGAGGTGTAAAAAACTGGTGAAATGAGTTTCTAAAGGTGACTTTAATACAATCAAAGGTCTATATATAGTAGGCCTTGGTATTTTACAACATACAAAATAAGTCTTGCAAAATTTCAGATTTTCAGCAATCTTATCTCCTTCATCTTTCTCCTCATTATCAATCTCTTCTACATCAAGTTCAAACTCTCTCTAGTAGAGCAAACTAAAGAGAGCAAGCCGTTATATCCTGGGAAGCATTAGTTTTGTTGTCTACCTTGCTCATTTGTAGAGACTAAATTGCTTTAAGGACATAGTTATTTTTAAACTCGTCTGGCTTTTGTTTTGATCATTTTTTTGTTTGGATTGCTTCTATTCTACTACATTTTCTTACAAATGTTTCATTATTGTTATTGTTATTTGAATCCCTGTCCCTTCCTCGGTATGACTATGGACCTTAAATTTATTAATTATTCTCGCAAAAAAAATTTACTAATTTATTAATTATATTCGCAAACAATCATGCTATTCCCTCAGGTACTTCTAATGGATTGGTAGGCAAAATTAGGGAGGCGATACAGAAAGTCGGCGGCGACCGGACAACCACACTCCGGGATCTAAACGGGTTTTTGAATTCGATCAAGGATGGTGCACAGAAGTCGCCGGAAAATGGTGTTGTCCCACTTGTGTTCTCTAGTACATGTAGGTTTCCGATAGACAAATCGGATTTCGGGTGGGGAAAACCCGTGTGGGTCGGATCAGCCAATCTTCCACACATGAATGTGGTGTATCTGTTGGATTCTTACTCTGGTAAAGGGATTGAAGCTTGGGTCAATCTCAAGACAGAAGACATGGCCAAGTTTGAAGTAGATGAGGAGTTGCTTGCATATGTTTCCATTGGTCATGATGTAAATGTTTAGGTTCCCACTTGATGCATGGTGGGATTAAATTGTAATCAAGAGTTTGTTGGAATTGAATTGTTGTTATGAGTTTTTTAGATATATTTTCCTCGTTCTGTTGGAATTAATGGAACTCTAATTTGATGCACCTCGAGTTTGTATGCCTTTAACTTTTTCTCATTATATTTTCACTTATTTATTTTTATGCAATGTTTAGTTGTTTTTCTCTTTTTTTTCAAATAATTTTTTTATGCATATAAACAATAAGGTATAAATAGTGAGCAGTACATTGGAAAAGAACAACTTAACAAAAAAAAAAAAAGGTAGATGCATAAAAATCTATGGTAGATCGTGAATGAGAAGTAAACTAAGAAGAACCTAAAGTTGTTTGCTTTTGGTAGCGGAATTAAACGTACAATGGGCGTTGATTTGGCCGTTTCCTGATGTTTGGATGAGATTTAGAAACAACTCCATTGTGTTTCTGACGTATTAGTATGATTACATATATCTGATCTTTTATACACCGCTATAGACAGAAACATTTAAATTATTCAATGCAAAATATATTAGCATACACATCATATTTGATTGAAACATTTGGCCTAAACAACAGTAAAACATTTAAATTGCGGTTGTCACAAAAATTGAAACTATAACTTTAGATGTAATCTTCTATCTGAATACCATCTTAGCTACGTCTTGGAGACCGGTTTGGTTTCATCTTTCATCACTAAGAAGATATATCTCCACTTTTTTCGTAGCATGAGCCAGAGATCCGCAGCATGCTTTTTTCCCCCTTTTCTTGATAAAATCCGCAGTATGGTTAACCTCAAAATTTTAAAAGCACCTTAGAAATAATTACTGTTTCAAAAAAAAATCTCGTTAACCAAATAAATAATATCAAAACGAACTCTCTATTATAAAGCACAATTATCTACCGACATGATATTTTTCTCTAGTTACAAATATCTTATTTCTTAGAGTAAAATGTGAAATCATTTATCCCGGGGTCTCCACCGTCTCAGCTTCAAGAAGTATATATGGATGATACAAATTAGAAACTCAATGACCTCTTAGGTTGGATGAGATCTTACGTAATGACCCACTCAAGATGTTTCCTACAAACCAGCAGGATTTCGATCTTATTTGTTGTCGTTAAGATATACTGGGTATACTTGTTTCTTTTATTTTTGTGCTCATGAGCGTGTAAAAAAATTTAAAATAAAAAACTAAAAAAGAAAAGAAAATAACCAAGGGTTAGATCTCATTTCTATTTTTATGCTCATGGGTGTAAAAAAAATAAAGAAAACCAAAAAAAAAGGGAAAGAAAAGAACAAACACAGATAAGACAAAGAGGATGCATAAGTTCACCCTTATGATGTAAATAGCAAGTCTACGTCCATATCTCTCTTTCATAATTTATATAATAGTACTACAATACAATAAATAACAACTAATCATGGTTATGAAGTCAACTTAAAATAGGCCGGAATGCACACAGGATGCGTCACAACTCACAAGTGGGGGATACTTAATAGGCATTATCGCCGCAAGCTTCGCCGCCTTTGACTATTTTCTCCCAACGGTCGAGATGGAATATGGTACGACCCTGGAAATTTCATTCTCCACCAAAAGACTAAGATCATCTCCAATGGGAGCACCAAAACACAAAATTGGTGCAAAATGTCACTCCAACCAAGCACCAAAGCTTGCACCAAATCACTATTCATCCTCTACATCATCATTTTAAGAATATTAATTTAATTTTAATTTCATTAATTTCGTTATAAAAATTTTAATTTCGTTAATTTTGTTATAAAAATTTTAATTTTGTTAATTTCGTTATAAGAAAAAATTATATAACAAAAATCTGGAATGAATACTTACATTAAATTTACATGAATGTTGAATTTGTGTTAAAATATTTATAATAATGAATTAAAAATAGAATGATAGAAGAATCTTTGAGGGAATATTCTTATTTGGTGTTAGATTTGGTGTTTGTGGTTGGAGTACTTTTTACTGTTTATTGCACCAAATAGGTGATTTGGTGCAAAATTTGGTGTTTTGGGTTGGAGATGGCCTAAGGTGTTGTTTGGTTAGGAGTTTGAGAATAAGAGAATGGGTTTGAAGGAATCCAAATCTATTGAAGTTGTTTGTTTGGAGAAATGGTGGTATGAGTATCACTTTGATATCCAAGCATTTGGTAATTGATATCGTTTTTTCATATACTAGCTATTGTCTATCAATATAGGGGAATGAGGGGTATGGCCGGTCAACGCCGCCGGCCATCGTCCGCCGCCGATCACTATTCTGGTCGGACAAATATTTTCGGCCATTTTTCCGGCCGCCCAAATTCGATGCTCATTTCAATTCCGATACATTCCAAACAACATCAGTGTCTATCATACACATTCCCACTTCAATACCAAACAACTATCACTTTTAGACTCAAACTCATATCCTCCAAACACATACCATGTCATACCTATTCTGATTCTGATTCCGATACCAAGTGCGAACCAAACGTCACCTAAATCATTGGTCTCTAGAGCTTTTACCGTTGGTCTCTAGAGCTTTTACCGTACCTGTTTTATAGAACTTCATTGATGATGCATATTAAGATATATTGGTAAGGTATTGGAAGAACCAACAGAAAAAGTCTATCACAAACTGGGTCTGTAACCCACACCCAAATGGGCCAGTTTTAGACTTTTGGCTTTGATGCTCAGATAGCACCATTGTTCACAGTCTGTGTGTGTCCCATTTTGAACATATACATTTTCTCAATCCAAGTATCAACTAAGCCATACAATAAGACATAAAAATTCATTTCTAAATCTTAGGCCGTGCGAAAAGCTACAAACGCAGTTCAGATCGGGATGTGGTCACATCGCAACTGTATGACACGTGACCATCAGGAGCTCATTTCTAAATCTTAGGCCGTGCGAAAAGCTACAAAAGCAGTTCAGATCGGGGTGTGGTCACATCGCAACTGTATGACACGTGACCATCAGGAGCTATAGAGCTGTGTGTAGATGATCAATGAAAAGTTGTAGAGAGGGGTGAGAGTCGGTCACGCTGATTGCCCAGTCAACGTCCATCCGAACAAAAACAGATGCATTATTTTGTTCACATTTTAAACATTTATGTCTAAAATGAAAAACTCATAATAGTATATAAAATAGCGAAGATCAATTTTGGAATGTTAAACAAACAACATCATTGCTGCACTATTGAATTGTAAATAGTTATAGGATTAAAAATATCGTAACGAAGGCGCCCTAGTGGGGACAGTTAGGCCGGGTCTCATTGGTACCCGTCACGTATAAAGTCAGAGGTCTAACTGAAATCAAACTATCTATCTTTGCTGCTATTGAGACGTACTAGATATGATTGATTGATTTCATTTTTGAAACGGTTGATGTCGCCTATAGATAAATTCCCTGGGTGGTGATGGGGAATCGTCATTCGTTCCCGGAGAAAGATGTATTTTTATTCATAGTTCGCCATTCAAGTATTTACTGTTTACTGCAATAGAGACTTGTCTTAAATTACCTCCCTTTTACTAGTGTCCGAATTACAAAAATGATTTTTATCATTTAATAATATCATCTCTTATTTTTGTATTTTTGTAGGCTTCAGAATTTTTGTTTTAAAATTAAGAAATTATTTGCCAAATAGTATTGTAAGTAATGATGGGCGAATCAATCAACAAATATTTTAAAATACACTTAATAAGCAGTTAGAAATATACATATAGGAAACCTCTCAGCTTGGAACAAGTGGTATTAGCTTGCGAATATCACACTAAGGTCGTGAATTCAAATTTTATTGTGAAAAGAGACTCTTCAATTTATCATTACGAGTATGTGTTATGTTGAGAGAGATAAGAGTCATGCACTATATTTTACTAAGAGTCAGATTTTGCATACGCTGCGCAAATCGAGTCTGTATTAGTATAAGGGCAAAGATATCTGACAAAAACAATATATATATATATATATATATATATATATATATATATATATATATATATAAACGAATTAATAGATTCTACACAATCAACAAAGGACGGTCAGCCAAGAAACATGCAATTCAAAATCTGATGATTCAATCTGGATGTCCTCTCTCATTTCAGAGTTTGAAGAAATCTTTTTCTTTTAATTAATGGTGGGCAGACCTAAGAAGGGCCCAAGTATAAAGAAATCCATACGAAGGGCCTAAAATTGCTCCTGGTTAGTCCAAAGACTGCTACTGATTAGCCTAAAACTGCTAGTAATCTGTACACTTAATTACTAGATCATTCTCTTAATTATCAGTCACATGTTTAACGTGGAGGAAATTCTAAAGTATTCTTGAGCAAGTATGATTGATTATTCCTCGACCAATTAAATGCGTATGATATATTAGTTATTTGAAATGATAGAATAAAAACTTTCACTATTACTATGTCACATTTGGTAGAAAATGAATAATATTTTTGGAACAAATCAAAATAGAAATCATGACGATATTTTTGAAGCGTCAGAGTATTATATCATAATGCTAAATTTTCAAACATAGTTAAAATAATGAGTGCCAATAATCTTTTACGTTATAGTGATCTGTTGGATGTTTTGCCTTTGGTGGATTTTGAAATATTCATAAAACAAGAATTACTAGTTAATTGAAACAAAGAAATGTACAAATATATACTCACTCCTTTTGTAATGGCCACATCTTTAGTCAACGGTATTATGTCAGATCATTAGTTACTCTAGAAGAAGTGCAAAAAATTGTTTAAGAAATAAATGGAAATTATAGTTCGCTACTCTTTCTTTATATGAAATAGAAATGGTTGGCACTCTCACCGTGCTAAATTCCATTCCAAGATTGATGGCATGAGATCACATAAACTCAAAGGAAAAGCATTAAGAATAAAGACAATCAAGATCACAATAGCAGCCATGATCTATCATATTTGACAGTTTAGGAATAGTAACATTTTTTTATGGAGAATCTTTTGTATCTAGGGATGTAACACTATACTTTCAGAGTTATGTATAAGTTTTACCGTCATATTCTAAGATGAGGTAATACTGCGTTTGTTGTTTAAGAATATTCACATGACTAAGCACGCATAGGCTTGGCTAATAACTTAAGTAATAGAGCTATTGTATCAGTAACATCCCTTTGATGCTTTGATTTATCTGGTTAATATATTAGCATTTTAAAAAAAAAAAAAAAAAGGGCCAAAGTGCTTAGTTTTAAGCTGGGGATTTCGTTTTTGTTCTGAAGTCCAAAAAGAAAGTGGTCATTTTCTTTAAATAGAAGTTTGGCTTTCACAAAGGTTTCAAAAGCAGGTTGAGATCACATGAGGTTTCAAGTGAGGTAAAATATGAGACATCCAATCATGCGACGTCGCGTGTACAAACCGGTCTTTTTTAAAAAAATATAAAAATAAACCGTAGACCACTTTGTACTCGTTGCGTCGTGTGATTAGAAGCCTCATATTTTGCATCACTTAAGGACTGCGGTGATCTGAACCCTCCAAAAGCCTTGTTTCTCCAAACATATATAACTAAAAGAGTCGACCTAACGGCTGCCGGCCTACTCAAAATACAATAGCAGTCTCCTTTGTTTGAAAATACACATTTTAAAATATGGCGCAACACACCGAGCTTACATCATTATTCCTAGGATTTTCAATGTCGGCGGCTGTTTTAGCTGGATTGTTTTATGTATGCGTCACACCGGGCTTACATCATTATTCCTAGGATTTTCAATGTCGCCGGCTCTTTTAGCTGGATTGTTTTATGTATGCCGCGTTCCTGTTTACAATGGATTAAATGACATATTCTTCATTAATTTTGATATATGATAGAATAAAAATGACTTAATAAATTGGTTGTGTTTTTTATATTATGAAAGTATCAGTTGATCGACACAGTTTGTCGCAATTTTCATTATGAGTCATCGAAAAACAATCTTTGTTGGTATAGTTGTGTACATCCAACTCCCATACTCTGCCATAGACGAAAACATAGAATAGGTAATGTTGTTGTTTTATGTATGCGGCCATTTTGAAGACTTTGTAGAGAAATTGTCCACTTTTATCTGGAAATGGATGAATAAAAATCGTTAAAATATTTGATCGAGTAGATTTATCTAACAATTCATAATGGGAGACCAAATAAATCATCTCTCATGATAAAACATCAAAATTCAACTAATGAACTCTTAATTCAATCAAATGTGCAACTGTTTAATCAAGAAATCTGTGCATATGGACATACAGAGTCACAAAGATGCAGAAACAGAGGAAGAGAAAAAGGGAGAAACGAGAGAAAACGTGTAAAAGAGCGATCAATGAAACATAGAGGAGGAAATGATCAAACACTAACTAATGAACTCTTAATTCAATGGAATGTGTAACTGTGAAAAACAACAACAACAACATTATTTTTCCTCTCATACTTAGAGCCATTGAAAGTGCAATACCAATGTCAGGGAAAAGAGTCATAACGTACACTTGAGACTTCACATGTTCAAAATCATCATTGTAACCTTTAACAAAATTAATCACATAATCATATTTAACAAACTCATTCATCTTAGTAGTTACATCACAAGAACAACCTTGACAATTATATTTCTGAATGTCTTAAAGCCATCATTTTCTCCTAAAATACTTTAAGTTTTTTTTAAAGTAATATTTCACATTGAATTCTGAGAGTCTAAAAAGATCTCCATTTTCGTACTTGAGTGTAAGATTCTTCCAACATCATAAGCACAATCACATCGTATCATGCTCTGTGTAATGGAAGGTGAGACACAATTCATGATCCATGACTGTACCGTAGTGTTAACTTGTCTCTAGACTTCAAACTTTAAATTTGTAGGACTAGAAATTGTGTGCATTTTGTTCTTTATCGATAGTGCCATTTGAAAGGTTCGACTCCGCGAATAGAAATTGTGTGCAGTTAGTGGTTGTTACAATAGTATAAACACATGACTATCATTTGGATGAAGATAGAAAAGATTAGACATAGAATTCTCAGTAGTTTGTGAGTAATTAATTCTAGAATTGTAGGTATAGTTCATCAATGCAGAGTTTCATTTTGTGGATCAATTTACAAAAATCGTAGAAAAGAAATCAAGAGGAAGAAGATCGAATCTCAACAACAAAAGGCTAATCACTCTGATACTATATGAAACGTCAAACTGTTGGATTTATTTAAAAATCTCTGAACGGGACCGTTTAATCGAATCACTGGACAAACTAACAAAATGCGGAAATTATACATTACTCCATTGTTGACGTTAATCTGTTAACCATGTAATGCTCCTGCTGCTGATGAATTTGGCATGACCCAAGGATTCACGACCTCTAACCAATTGTTGATGCACCTCTTGAACGGATTCAACAATTCACTACGGAGAGGTTCAACAATTCACTACGGAGAGGCTAGGCAGTCTGGGCTTTATAGAAAAATTGGTACACCCTCCCCCTTTTAGTGTATATGGCCGTCGGTTACTATGAATGGTGAGGAGGTGAAGAGCCTTCTCCTTTATATAGAGGGAGAAAGGAAGAATCCTAATGTGTTTAGGGTTCAGAATTGTGTCTGAAACCAAACCATCTTTTTTTATGGATGAGAGCTTTTCTCATATTATACCTAAGGATATACTTGATACTATCATCAAGTTATATTTATCCAATATTAAATATTATTTAATACTTAATAATAACTATTGTTATATAATATTTAATATTAAATAATATTTAATATTTAATTATTATGTGCCAACATTTACCTACTAACCACACGTAGGTTGTCGCTCCTCGGGGATCAGACGTCGTACACTTTATGGTCGTTGCACTTTGAGCTCATCCATCGCGGTCTCTGACCATATGACTTTCTACATATTCGGGGTTTCCATTTTAAACCACAATATACATCCACGAACATATCCGATGATCACTCAACGTGTGGGTGTTATACGTAACAATTAATATTATTACGTGACATATGTGACATATAAAATTATCATACATAATGTTCACCTTCTAATTAATTCGTGTACAATTAACCAACGTGTTGCACATTACGCGTATCTCGAATTAATCCGAACACAAACATCAACTAGTGAACTCTCAATTCAATCGAATGCGTAACTGTCTAATCCAGAAATCTGTGCATATGAGCGTACACAGCCAAAAAGGTACAGAAACAGAGGAAGAGAGAAAGATAGAGATGACAGAAGACGTATAGAAGAATGATCGATAAATCAGAAATGAGGAAATGATCAAAATTGAATCTTCATAACTTGAATTGAGTACATTGCTTCTATATATGTATATATATACAAGTTGATTACACAATTTACACATGTGCTAAAACACAATCTAACTAACTTGTTTAGCTACTAAGCTTCTCCTACAAACTGGAGCATGTAACCGTTTCTTGTTGAGGTGGCAATGTCTGATGAGACCAAAGTTCACCTGCTCGGATAAGACAAGACTTTCAAGTTAGTCAATAACGGTCAACGTAACTCAAGATTAGGTAGTTGACTGGTCAACCTCAGCCCAGCCCAAGGGATGCCTCGATGGAAGTTCCAAGTATAAAGGTTTTACAAGATTAAGTTTGCCAAGGACAAAGCCGACCCTGAATCTCGGCAACATCAAGTTTGAAAACTTGGTTCAAGAAATATTACTTAGCAAAAATTCTGAAGGAAAGAACAGAGCAGAGACTAAAGAACTGAAGTACAAAAGGAGCTCAACACTTAAGAATTTGCATTGAAAAGTTCCAAGTACAAAGGTTTTACAAGATCTATTCGGTTGAAGCTCCTATTTAGACTTAAAGTAGCTTGAACTAAGCTTAAAGCTGTGGAAAAAAACTTGGTCTTGCTTCTGTTGATGAAGCTCCTGTTTATAGCGGTTGAAGTTGAGAGCTGCGTGCTCCAGAATAGAGGTGGTGATGACACCTGGTTGTCTAAGTGGCAGTTCTGGCTTGCATGATAGCCACGCGGCAGCTAACGGTTGCTATGCTGGCAACTCCCCTTTACATGGTTGACATGTGGAGATGAAGGGCTGAGTAATTGTCAGTCTTAAGTGGTGCCACGTGTTGGGCTAAGAGGCCAGGTTTGCTGCATGGCAGGACTCTGCTTAAGCATACTGTGGCTGAGCAGAGTCTGTCGGAGCGTAATTTTAGCCGGGTCGGATCTGTGTAGTTTGGCCGAGGTGATGAGAGCAGTTGGCTGGGATGAGCAGAGCAGTTCGGCCATGGCCTTTCGGCCTTAGGCGTTGATCAGATTAGGTGACGACCATGCTGACTGGTCCTGGACTCTAGCCGAGCCGAGCTGCAGGGGGCTAACCGGATCAGGTTAAGCCCTGTGTACTTCGAGCCATACCGAAGATGACCACCCTCTGGTGGCATCGACCTCTGGCCGGGTGAACTTCCGTCGAGGCAGCCCTTGGGTTGGATCGAGGTTGACCAGTCAACTAGCTGAGCTTGAGTTACGCTGACCGTTATTGACTAACTTGAAAGTCGTGTCTCATCCGAGCAAGTGAACTTTGGTCTCATCAATGTCCATGTAGAATGCTGCGGTCGTATGTTTCTCCCTTCTGCTACTCCAAAGTCTCCCCTAATAAGTTCCACCTATCAGCTAAAGTGTCTCGTCTCTCTTTCAGTCAAAATGTCACCGTGCCTCTGTTGCTCCAAGTCTTCATCATCGACATGTTGCTGCTGCTGTTGCTTGTTGCTTCCAAAATCTCAAATTTAATAATGACCCATGATGGTCCCAACTTTGGGGTTGATTGTTTTGAAGTGAAAATGGATATGGTTACCAAAGTATCAATTTTTTTTTTGTCAGTTATATCTGGTAAAAGACTTGACAAAGTCTACATGCCATGAACATGCGAATTGTCATAAAGAATTGAAAATGTTTAGCGCGGCTTTCGTATCTTTTCCCTAAGTTTGAGAAGACCCAGAAAATGTCTAACATGAGAAGAAATTGTATTACGTCTATAAAAAAATAATAAAGGCGGTACAACATTGCAAAAGTTATGGGAAGCCATTGACTTGGGAGCGAACGAATGAAAAAATAATTAAAAAAGAGCTTAGTGCAACCAGAAATTAATTTGGATTTATACCACAAAGGTGAAATATAGAAGCTCTAGATCTCCTGGGAGAACTAATAAAGAGATAATAGAGAAGAAATAAGCCTTGCAAAGTGGCTTTAATATGATATGGTGTAGAAATATCAAGACAAAAGAGTGTTAGACTACTAGCCGTTATAGTGGTGACATCACATTGTTGTCATACTTGTAAATAGCCGTTAGTTCTCCTGTACATATATATACTTATAGAGGCTGTAAGGGATTGGGTATCAAGGATGAAGTCTTTACTTCATCTCTCTGTAATTACTTAAACTCAGTTCAATAAGAGAAAAATATTCTCCCTTTCTCAATTACTTGTTTTTCTACATGGTATCAGAGCTTTGGAGAGAGGGATAAAACATATCATCTAAGCCTCTAATATATTCGAATCAATATATCTCAAAACCAACTCACGATTGGTTCAGAGGAGCTACAATCAATCATCAAGGAACTTCAAGCTATAGCTTCAGGAAAACTCATTTCTTCAATTATCTCATTACCTGGAAGAAACCAGAATAAGGAAAACAGATATCTTTTTTCTGCTGAACTTCACAAAGAAGAAGTCATTCTCGAAGAAGAGATACATTGGGGAAGAAGGGCAGTTCTGTCAATATCTATATCTTTTATTTTATCTGTAGTCTTCTTGGAATAAAATCAAAGGGAAACGTGGCAACCAAAAGTTGTAAACGTGTACTGAAGTTAAGAAACTAAAGGCTACGTGACATTGGTTACGTGGCATTGGTTCTGTTGAAACCAATACATATATTTTAAACAAATTCCTTATTCCAAGCTGTTTAAACAAAAAAAAATCTCCTTCCCCGATAAACAAAGCGGTGACTTTGACAACTCACCTTTTCTCTTTCAACTTTTTCTTTAACTTTCACCTTCCTTGCTTCTCATTCATTTTGACACCGACACTTCACTGTAAATCGTACCACCCTTAATCAATTTTTCCTGGAACCAAATATTTCCTCTGCAACTCAATATCCCCTTTACTATTCTCTCTATATTTTTAAAGATCACAGATTTCAATCTTCCATCCATTCTTAACATTTTGCTGCAAATCGTACATATCTCTCCTTACCTCACTGATCTCGAAATTGTCATCCCCTCTATCTCCTTGATAAATTCAAAGCGTTTGAAGTCTTCACCTTCCATACATCCTCCACTATTGCTCTCTGGACACTGCTTCTGCCTCCATTCATCAACTATGGCGGAGCAAAGCAGTGAGGTGACCACTACCACACATGCTGATAAAACCATAGGATCCACATCCTCTGGAGGTACGATTGTTGACTCCACTCCAGTAACAATCACGAATCAGAAGCTGCATGGCAATAACTTCTTACCATGGAGCAGAGCAGTCGAACTTTTCATCACTGGCAGAGGAAAGAAAGAGTATCTGTCGGAAAAAATGGTAATTCCTTCTGAAACAGACGAAAAATACCCAACTTGGGAAGCTGAGAACTCGATGATCATGTCGTGGTTACTTGGTTCGATGATACCCGAAGTAAGTAACACCTTCATGCTCTACCCTACTGCTGCTGCTATTTGGAGTGCTACGAAAGAAATGTATTCTAAGAAAGATAACATATCTAAACTTTATGAACTAGAGGCACAGCTGAAAGATATTAAGCAGGGAGATCAACCTGTCAGTAAGTATTTTAGTCAGTTATCCCAAGTTTGGCAGCAAATCGATTCTTTGGAAGGTTACTAGTGGAGCTGCGTTGCAGACTGTCAAATGTACAAAACAATCAAAGACACCAAACGGTTATTTGGTTTTTTGTCTGGATTACATAAGGATTTGGATGCAGTAAGGGGGAGGATCCTGAGTAACAAACCTCTACCCTCTTTAAACTCAGCATTTTCAGAAATAAGACAAGAAGAGAGCCGTCTCAAAGTCATGATGGGACCTTCGGGTGTATCATCAGAGTTATCTGCTCTTGCAACTCAGGAGAGTGACAAATCCAAGGAAGTTGTTGGTCTTAATGTCCGAAGATCTGAGGGAAATGAGTCTCGTAAGTTTGTCAAAAAAATACTGCAAGCATTGTCAAAGGGCAGGTCATTCGTGGGAGGAGTGCTACAGGAGGCCGGGGTCACAGGTGAAGCCACCTCCATACTATGTAAAAAACAACCATTTTAAACAACAATCCTCTGGAAGATACAACAATAACAGCTCAGGGAGGTCTGACACTGATTCATGGAGGAACCCCAGAGCAGCAGTGGCTGATACTGGTTCAAGCGATGGGCCTCCTATATTCACACAAGCACATCTGGATGCAGTACTCAGGGTTCTGGAAAGCCAGAGGTCTCAGATTCAGGATGATAACATCAGGGCTACAATAGCATCTACAGGTAAAGGTAGGCCAGGTAAGTCAAATGGATGGATTATTGACTCAGGGGCAACAAATCATATGACATTTAATAAGTCATGCATGAGTAGCTATCAATCATTTATAACTCCTAAAAGAGTAAAAATGGCTAATGGAGACAGTATAAGTATAATGGGATTTGGTGATGTTAGACTTACTGATAAATTAACTCTCAAATGTGTATTGTATGTTCCAGGATTAGACTGTAGTCTCATTTCAGTAAGGAGGCTAATGATTGACAATAGCTGTTGGGTTATGTTTTCCCCATCTGAATGCTGGTTTATACCCTTGTCTATATCTTACTTTCAGGAGAAAGTATGGAAGGAGAGGATTATCAAGGGGATGATTGGCAATGCTAGCCATCGCAAGGGACTGTTTTTTTGGGAAATGAAGCATCAGAAACTATTTTGAAGAATGATAAATCTGGTTTTTTTGAAGATCATTCTAGTGTTTATTCTTGTAAGAACAGCCTCAATGTTCAGAGAATAGATAGTGGTAAGTCTAGAATGGATCTTATTATGTTATGGCACCAAAGACTGGGCCACCCAAACTTCATATATCTACAGAAGTACAAACCAGGTTTATTTACTAATACTTCTGTTGAGCACCTTAAGTGTGAAACATGCTTATTTGGTAAACAGTCTAGAGTTCAATATCCTGCTAAAGCTTATAAAGACAGTCAACCATTTAACTTGGTCCATTCAGATATCTGGGGCCATCTAGAGTATTGAATGTTAGTGAGAGCAGATGGTTCGTTATCTTTGTGGATGATCACACAAGGGTAACTTGGACATACTTGCTTAAACAGAAATCTGAATTATCCACTGTGTTTAAAAACTTTGTTCATCTAATTCAAAATCAGTTTGGTGTGGTAATCAAGAACTTTAGAACAGATAATGGAAGTGAGTATCTTGACAAGGATGTGAAGATGTTTTTAAATGAAAAAGGTATACATCATCAGACTTCCAACGTCTACACACCTCAGCAAAATGGAATTGCTGAGAGAAAACATAGACATATTTTAGGTGTTGCTAGATCTATAATGTTTGCTATGCAGGTTCCAAAGTTTCTATGGGGTGAGGCTGTGCTTACAGCCACGTATTTGATCAATCGTATGCCATCTAGAGTGTTAAATTTTGTAAGTCCCAAGGATAAACTATTGGCCTTTTTTCCGCACTGTTTATTGCTTTCAGAACTACCCTTTAAAGTGTTTGGCTGTGTCACCTATGTGTATTTACAGTCACACCTAAGACACAAACTTGAGAAGAGATCTGTTAAGTGTGTCTTTGTGGGGTACTCAACCTCTCAAAAGGGGTACAAATGCTTCTGTCCAACGACCAGGAAGATTTATACTACTCTAGATGTCCACTTTGATGAAAATTCCCCATATTATGCCACTAACGTGTTGTCTAGTACTGATAAGCAGGCTGACTATTGGAGCATTATAGACATCTCCACTATTGGCTCCACTACATGTAGTCTATCTAATCATGATGATTCAGGAAACAGTAATTCTTCAGCTGAGGCGGGCCATGACATGGGACAAATTCAGAGTCTAGAACCAACGGCTGGTGTGCAAGAAGACCAGAACTTGGATCTGGAACCACATCCTATTGTATATTCCAGGA
The DNA here is from genome assembly GCA_036186865.1 of Eustoma russellianum. Classification (NCBI taxonomy): domain Eukaryota; kingdom Viridiplantae; phylum Streptophyta; class Magnoliopsida; order Gentianales; family Gentianaceae; genus Eustoma; species Eustoma russellianum. The sequence continues at coordinate 5,377,159 of AP025059.1, read as the reverse complement.
GAAAATACAGGTCACAAGTTGATCTTCCAGGTAATATCTCTAATCCAGGTATATCATCGGACTCTTCTTCTCTGCCAAACCCAAACAGTGCTGCACAGGAGACTGATGACTTACCTGTGGCCTTGAGGAAAGGCACACGTGACTGTCTCAAATATCATAAGTTTTTAGGAAACAAAGGTTATTATTCCTGTTATCCTTTAAGTAATGTTGTATCATATGACAGCCTGAATTCGCAGTTTAAATTATTCACAGTTAGTTTGGACACACAATCCATTCCTGTCTCGATTGAAGAAGCCTTAAGTCAAAATGTATGGAAACAAGCGGTTGATGAAGAGATGAAAGCCCTTATAAAAAACAAAACTTGGGAACTTGTTAATACTCCTGCAAATGTCAAACCCGTTGGTTGCAAATGGGTCTTTTCTCTGAAATATAACTCAGATGGCACTATTAATAGACATAAAGCTAGGTTAGTTGCTAAAGGATTCTCACAATCTTATGGCATTGACTATATGGAAACATTTGCTCCAGTAGCTAAGCTTAATACTATCCGAATTATTTTTTCATTAGCTGTGAATCTTGACTGGCAGCTTGTTCAACTTGATATAAAAAATGCATTTTTAAATGGAGAACTGCAGGAACAGGTGTACATGAGCATTCCTCCTGGCTTTGAATCTCAGAAAACCGAAGGGAAAATTTGCAGATTAAAGAGATCAATTTATGGGTTGAAGCAATCACCCAGAGCGTGGTTTAGTAAGTTTACCAATGTTTTGCGGACATTTGGTTTCAAACAAGCTAACAGTGATCATACTTTGTTCATTTATACCTCTGGCAAGTCAATTACAATACTCATTGTCTATGTTGATGACATTATCTTGACTGGTAATTGTTGTAGAAGTATTTCTTGTGTAAAGAATTACCTTTCACATGAGTTTGAAGTCAAAGATCTAGGTGCATTACGGTATTTTCTGGGAATGGAGGTAGGGAGAAGCAAGACAGGTATGGTAATTTCTCAACGAAAATATGTCCTTGATCTCCTCCAAGAAACAGGTATGCTAGGATGTAAACCATCATCCACACCACTGGAACACACTTATACGAATGCCACAATATCATCCAATCCACTTACTGATATTCATTCATATCAAAAGTTAGTAGGGAAATTGATCTATTTATCTCATACACGGCCTGATATTTGTTATGCAGTGAGTTATGTTAGTCAGTTTATGCATTCACCCACAAACTTACATTTACAAGCTGTAATGCGAATTCTAAGGTATCTTAAGGGTGCTCCTGGTCAGGGCTTATTCTTTGGTAAATATGATTGCAGAAACCTCCAAATTTTTACTGATGCTGACTGGGGAGGTTCGAAAGGTGACATGAGATCTACATCAGGCTATAGCACTTTTTTGTGGGGAAACCTTGTAACGTGGAGAAGCAAAAAGCAATCAGTCGTGTCACGTAGCAGTGCTGAGGCTGAACTAAGAGCACTGGCACTTGGAGTTTGTGAACGATTATGGATTAAGAGGGTTTTAAAGGATCTACATCAAAATATTGAGGAACTGCGTATGGAAGTGTTTTGTGATAATGTTTCCGCAATTCATATGTCAGAGAATCCTGTGCATCATGACAAGACCAAGCATGTAGAAATTGATAGGCACTTCATTAGAGAAAAATTGGAAGACAAGACATTAAGTATTAAGTACATCCCATCATCCCAACAAGTTGCTGATATACTTACAAAATCTGTCTCCCCAGGATTATTTCATAAACTGTTGTCCAAGCTTGGTTGTAAAAATGTGTATGCCAAGCTTGAGGGGGAGTGTAGAAATATCAAGACAAAAGAGTGTTAGACTACTAGCCGTTATAGTGGTGACATCACATTGTTGTCATACTTGTAAATAGCCGTTAGTTCTCCTGTACATATATATACTTGTAGAGGCTGTAAGGGATTGGGTATCAAGGATGAAGTCTTTACTTCATCTCTCTGTAATTACTTAAACTCAGTTCAATAAGAGAAAAATATTCTCCCTTTCTCAATTACTTGTTTTTCTACATATGGAAAGGCAAATAATAATTGTGTCAGATAAATGTTATGGAGTGTTTTTGTTAAGTAAGCTACTAAAGGGGATATGAGATCCCGTCCGTTGAGGGTCATCGTATCTTTATCCACCTTCACACGCGACCCTTTATCCAACCTCATAATCTCCATGTTAAGCAAGTGTTGTATCGTGGGACTAAAGAGAGTTATATTGTACAGAACTACCCATGCATGTATGAGCAGATGACAAATTCGAGGACTCCAAAAAAAAAAAAAAAAGATGAAGCCAAAATTTCCGCAACACAATAGGTTTATGCCATAGATCAGCCTTAATGTCACATGCTTTTGTTTTAGTTTTGATGATTTACTATACGTACAAAATACAGTTATTTTGGTGGAATAGAAAACGGATGAGGCCAACTTGAAGCTTGGGATTTGGTGTATAGACAGAGGTATCACATTGAGTAGGAAAAAGAGAAAAAAAAAAACATAGCATTTTGAGTTCAAGTTTAGATTTAAAGGATTGTCCTTTGAACCTTTTGTTAAAACTGGAGGTTAGAGATCCAATTGAGATCCATTTAAGTCAGAGTTTTAGATGTTTCATCCGAGAAAGTCAAAATTGAACCGGTACGAAAATATATGTACGCGTCTTGTAAATGCATATCTTGGAAGTTGTGAGTGACAAAAATTATTCATGTCAAAAGCAAGACAGAAACCGAAAAAAACATACATATAGACAATTAGAAATGATATGATTTGTAATCATATGACATTCGATGAAGATACGATCTATGATAACCAGATATGATCTAGGATAACGAAATAGCGACGGATCTAGTCCACTTACTCCACCTGGTGGGAATAAAACATTTTTGTGTGAAGTTTGTCCAAAATCTTTACTAGTAGGTAAACTTACTATTGATAATTTTTTTTAAAGGTACTTTTAATAATTTGGAGACTTAGATCTTGTGCAAGAGTCCATAAAGAGTTGACACTTTCTTTGACAGAAAATTTTCGCGAAGATTATGGGTGTCCAGCCGTCCATAGTAGGTGACGGCTGCCGGCCAACTAAAAACAGAACCATAACTAAAATAGGTGAGCCGGCTGCTGTCCTACTTAAAATACAATAGCAGGACAACCAAACTAGAAAACATTAGCTAATACAAATAGCAGGATAGTTTACCCATTATACAATCCAACAAAAACACATACAATCCTGCTTGCACTTTCCTCCGTTGTGTTCAGGATTTGCTTCCATTTTAGCCAAAATGTGTATGCAAAAGTTTGAAAGATTGTCAGATTCTAATGTAATTTTAGACCTCCCCCAAGACCTCATTAATGATATATTCTTACGCCTCCCTGTTAAATCCATAGGCAAATGCAGGTGCGTAGCAAAGCCATGGTGCTCATTGCTTAGTAGTCCACAATTCATCAAGACCCACCTGTCTCGTCGCGCCTCTTTATCCCAACAAAACTTGCTCCTATATGGCCCTAGTTCTGTTTCCACATTTACTCTCCACCCCAATGATGAAGTCAGTGAAGTTGTTTCAAGAAATTTTGATTTTGCTCCCATCAAAAAGGTGGATTCTCTCACTTTTGTGGGTTCTTGTGATGGAATGATTTTGGTCATACTTGAAGGAGACATCAAGGTTTTGATAAATCCAATCACTTCAGAGCAACTGAAGTTGCCCAGCTTCCCTTTGGCTGATCTAAGCACTTGTACTAGTTTTCTATTTGGATTTGGCTATGATAGATCGCATGATGACTATAAAGTTGTTAGCATTTCTTTCAATGACATGGCGTACGGTTATGATCTTGATTTCTGTGAAACATATGTTGATATTTATAGAGTGAAAACAAGTTCTTGGAGAAGACAGGGGACCTCTCCCTATGATCATTCTGAAGTTGCTTCCGGGGTGTTTTTGGATGGTGCTTTACATTGGGTTGTCCATAGAAAATATTCGCATTGCGGATCTGTTATTGCTGCTTTCAGTTTGAGTTCAGAAGAATTCAAAGAAATCTCACCTCCTAAATGTCTCGATAAAGATATGCATTCTACTTCGTTTGTGCTTTTGGAACTTGAGGGATGTCTTGGAACGATTGTAAATCATTTCATAGCTGGAAAAATGGATGTCTGGACCATGAAGAGATATGGAGTAGCCGATTCGTGGACAAAGATAACTATAGATGTTACAGATGGGTATTGGAGAAAGCCCCTTTGCTTGAGGAGACATGAATTACTGTTTCTTGAGGGGAGGAATATCAAGCATTATAATTTGAATGATAAGAGATGGGAGACGTCCATGATCAACCATGATAAGGATTGGTTTGAGAGTGGTATGGTGTTTTCCGAGAGCCTTGTATCACCTTACTTCAGTGGTGGCAAGATCGGAGCTCTTGAATGAGCTGGGCGCCTCGTTTCATGTACTTGAACGATTTTGAATCTGGATGGACATTCCTTAAAAAAAAACCTATACAGATTTAATAAAATTTACATAATTATAGGGCATAACACATTAGAGAGACAATTTTCTACCCCGGAGGCACGGTTAACTTTTTCATTTTTACACTCAATCGTGTCCATTGTAATCAGTAAAGTGGTTGCTTCACGGCTATGACACTAAAGCCATTATTAGTCCAATGTGGTACTTCAACTTTATTTTATTTTATTTATTGAGCAGTTCCTTGAATCTCATAGTTTCAATGTTAGAGCAACATCAAAACATGTAAAATGATGGCGAGCATTAGTAAACAACAACAACAACATTGCTCATTGCCTTAGATGCTCCCGTCTATGGCGGAGTATGGAGGGTCGGATGTACATTACTATACCCATGTGTTAGAAAGACGCATATGTTGTTTTCCGATGACCCATAATGAGAACTGCGAGCATTAGTAAACATAAATAGTAAAACAACAAAGAAAACAAATTTCAAAAAAAGAATAAGTAAATAAATAGAACCCTTCAAGGGCATGAAAGTTCCATCAATTTCTTCTCTTTACGTGAGCCCAGAGTTGAAGGTCTCTGGCTCAATATACACAAAAGAAATTAAATATTTTTCTTCATTTTGGAGAAGAGAACATGGATTTCTCACTATCAAATATCATCCAGACTCCAAAGTTCCCGATTATTATTGTGTGGAACCTGACAATCTTGGTCTCTTGGTCCAGCTCCAAGGAAATGCACATTATAAGCTTCTGCATTTGTGAGCTTTTTGGAATGCCCATGAACTCATGACTGCCACTAAGCCACATATTGTTGACTAGTCGATTCTTCAAACGTGTCTCCATTAGAAGGTCAAGAATCAAGCCATCAGTTTTTAGTCCTGCCCCTTAACAAAATGTGAGTTACCTTCCAATGAGCTATACATTCCTCCTATGTATAGATTCTAAGTTATTCTAGTCAAGGGTAGCTTAGTTCCAAATTCTGCAACCCTCGGGTCAAAAAAAAAAAAAAAAGAATAAGAGAAAAGGAGGAATAGTATCATAAACAGCTTCTCTTAGTGAGGACCAAGGGCCGTGAGGTACACTAGTTTCTGAACCACTCTTTCTGTGCCTTTACTGCATTTAAAATCCCGAAAAAACCTATACCATATCAAGCCTGAAGTATCTATCGCAGTATTTGGAGTTGTTTTACTACTCTTCCCATGCAAACTATCACTTCCAAAGACAAATCATCTTCTCTAAAGTACTTGACACCAAAAGTGGAAGAATACAAGCTCCATTTTCAACTGAAAAGTACCTGGAGTTGAGGGAAGCAATAGGTCAATGCTTGCCATTTCGCAGACTGAAACAGCCATACAGTATAAATTTAGCACCAGAGCTTTACAAACTATACACATCATTCAAAGAAAAAACCAAATAGAAAATATGATCTTAAAAAAAAAAAAAAAAAACCGCGCAATATATTCCACTACCTGAAAGCATCATCCAATTTGCTGTTGCTATCTTTCAACTCCAAAAACCCCTTCTCTAGAATTAACAAACTCGCACGAAGAATTAGGCAAGTGAGGTGCGAAAACAACACTAACATATCTCCTAGTTTGTGTTATCAGAACATCACCATCCTCCTCTCCAACCTCTTCCTCATTCCTAGACAAGAAAAGCCTCGTTTACATAATTAGCCCAAGATAACCCAAGAGCAGCGCTCACTCGCCTCCCGGAAGTATACAAGAACCTCGAGTTCCCAATCCTCAATCCATCAGAAGAGTCAACACTATCCGTAACCTGATTAATTACCACTAAAGCCACCCCAAAACACCTAGCCTGAGCCTTCAACTTGCCCAAAATCTTGAAGAACAAGCTCGACCTTTTCTTCAGACCACTCGGGTTATTATCAAAATCAGACTAAAACAGCGATACAGTATAAATTTAGCACCAGAACTGTACAAACTGTACACATCATACAAAATTAGAAACAAAAACAACTGCAAAATATGATCTTACTAAAAAAAACCCCGCACTAAATTTCACTACATGAAAACATAATCCAATTTGCTGTTGCTATCTTTCAACTCCAAAAACGCCTTCTCTAGAAATAACAAATTCGCAGGAAGAATTAGGCAAGTGAGGTGCGAAAACAACACTAATATATCTCCTAGTTTTGATTATCGGAACATCACCATCCTCCTCTCCAACCTTTTCCTCATTCCTAGACAAGAAAAGCCTCGTATTTACACAATTAGCCCAAGATAACCCAAGAGCAGCGCTCACTCGCCTCCCGGAAGTATACAAGAACCTCGAGTTCCCAATCCTCAATCCATCAGAAGAGTCAACACTATCCGTAACCTGATTAGTTACCACTACAGCCACCCCAAAACGCCTAGCCTGAGCCTTCAACTTGCCCGAAATCTTGAAGAACAAGCTCGACCTTTTCTTCAGACCACTCGGGTTATTATCAAAATCAGAACGAAACAATGCCGCAATAGAATCAATCACAATCAGCTTAATCGGAAGACGGGTCTGTGGGGGAGGATTTTTCAGTAGGGAATCAATTCTAGGCAATAAGTCGAGCAGGTGGTAGGCAGAATGCAAAGGCTGCACAAATATGTTATCAGAAGGATTAATTAAAGTTGGATAGGAAGCGGAAATTTGGTGTAGCCGGCGGAACGGGAAGGGAAATTCGGAGTGGAGATAAAGGGAAGCAGCAGAAAGGCCACCATGGGAGGTAGGAAGTTGAGCACAAAGGAGGAGTTGGAGTGAGAGTTGGGTCTTGCCGGAGCCGCTTTCCGCAACAATTTCAGTGATTGAATTGCAAGGAATGCCGCCGGCGAGAAATCGGTCGAGGATTGGGCAGCCGATCGTGGATTTCTGTATTGGTAAATCAAGGGGGCTTTGAAGAAGATCTTCTGGTTTCATTTTGAATTTTGAACGGCGCCAAATTCTTTCCTGGGAGTAGTTGTTTTAAAGGTTAAACCAGTGTCCTTAATAATGATTAAATCATGTTTTAAATACATTTGTTTCACTCTAAAAGATGCCTGCATTTTCATATAGTTTCGAAAGTCATCATAATTTATGTGTCCGAACATGGGTCAAATCTCTATTGTATTCTCAAAAGCAATCGACCAAGTCGAGCGTTCACTACGATCAGAGATGACCTATATGATAAACGTCGTCAACGTCTCGTAGAGACACAGTTTGTTGTAAGGAGTAACGTTTCCAGAAACATACACAGGTTGAACAACGTTAGAGATGCCGGAATTATAGCTCTGGAAAAAAATATTCTGACGCTCAAGTTAATAGTGGATTTTGTCATGTTTGTATGCTTAAATAGTAAGGAAACGTGTCCCATCTTTGTCTTTTTTAGGTAGTGTGACTGTAGTATTTTTCTTTAATAGAGTTAAGATGATGCTTCGTAGGCATTTTCCTCTCTTTTGTATACTCAGAGTATCCACTGCATGTCCGCAGGGCATAGCTCAGTTGGTTCCGGAAGGTCAGATTTGCTAACAAGATGCAAAGTTCGAACCCCACGGCCTACACTGTGGGTGCTTTATCTTCAGACTCCAATGTAGGTCTGGATAGTAGGCCCCTAGTGTGGGTCTGCGTGTTATGTGCCTCCCTCTTAGCGGGCCACTGAGTACCTGATTTACATCCTCCCAGCTGCCTCATCGGGCCAGGGTGTGGGGGCCCTTGGGGTTGGGGTTCAACCTTTTGCTAGCAGAGTATCCAGCGCATGCTAAGAGACTACAGGTGGGTGCCACATGTCTTGTCCTGCTGGCAGGCGGTGTCCGCATGTTGGCCAAGTGGCACCATGTGTCGCACTACCTGGTCATGTTGCTTGCTGCCAGATGTCTGCTCTGACAACTAGGCCAAGTTGAACAGAAGTCTGACTTTGAACGCCTTACCGAGCCGCGGAAACCCGAGGCATCCTACATCTTTCTGGACAAGCTGAGTAGAAAAAGAGTAGTTACACTAACCTACGGCTTTGCGCGGCTAGGTAACATTGACTGTAACAGTCGACCCGAACACATTTGTCTTTATCATTGGTGGTAATATGACCCTCGTCAATGATACTAATTAAATTGTAGTCACATGTAAAAGTACGTTAGCCAAAACACATAAACAAACATATATGACAAGTAACAGCCTTCTCATATTTTTTCCACTTTGATAAGTATCATTCTCTATATTTTATTCGGCCTCCAAAAATTAAACACTAAAACGGTATGATCACAAACGATCGGTTTGGAAGATAATGAGATGGTATTGTGAGCTGACTTAGATGACTACTTACCCACAATTTCTATTAATTAAACACAAACGAATTTACAATATGTTTCTCACATTACATGCTCTCTTTGATGTAAGAATATTAGGAAACTTCCATTATTCTTAATTACCAAGGCCAACCCGTTGGTCAAAACTGACCTAGTTGACATGTGACGAGGTCGGATTGTCTCGCCAAGGTAAAAGTCGAAATATCCGGGGTCTAAGGCTGTCACTCCTCCGTCACTTGTCCTCCTAGGAAGCCTGAGAAAGGAAAGAGAGCGTTAGGGGTCCCAGGGCGCTGCCCCGGGGAAACCCTCCGACGCTCAAGTCAGTTGCGGGCATTATAGCGTATGACTTTAACTGAAATATAGGTTTGACGAAACCTGTTTGGGATCGGCCAAGGTGTAGGCCGAGCTGAGATGAGAACAGCGGGGTGTTTTTCTCACTTGAGATTTGGACTTGGATTTTTCCCTTCCAAATTTGACTTGGAGCTTCTTACTGTTGGAGAAGCTCTTTTATAGTTGGTGAAGGTGGGAGCTGCGTGTCTCAGATGGTTGAGATGACGACTTCTGGCCCGCTTGCATGGTAGCCGTGCAGCTGTTAAGGATTGCTGTACTGGCACCTTCCCTCCGTATGATTGACATCTGGAAAGTTGGATATTGCATGTAGACCACGTAGCACACAGCTCTGTGACTGTTGTAACCTGGCCGAGATCAATAATCAGATCCGTGGTCAGATCAAATCCGAGGCCGAGATGTGTTCCTTTGACCGAGATAGACGTATATCTGACTTCTAGATGTCCGAGATACCGTTGTTATGGCCGAAGTGCCATTTTGAAGAGCAGAAATACCGACCTTGTAATAGTGCTTGGGCCGAGGTTCTGGCCTGGCTATTTCAGTTGAACTGAAGCCGAGATAAGATCCATTGGCCGAGGTAAAGCCATTGAGCCGAGGCGAAGACCTTTAGGCGGTGGTGAGGCCATATTGGCCGAGGTGAACCCTTAAGCCAAGGTGGAACCTTAGTTCCAGTAGGGTGCTGACCATGCTGCCGAGATGGCATGGGGCCTCTGTGGCCGAGACGGAGTATTCGTCCGTATATGACTTGGTCAATCTTCAGGCCGACCTGCGGCACAATCATTTTTGTGCCTCATTTCATCGTTGACCGTTATTGACTAACGGGTGAATTTCCTGGTATCATCAACATGGAACTATAGAAAAATTAATTCGCCATTATTGACATAGCTATAAATCTTAGATGTTTTTTTAATTATGTGTTAGATGGCAGTAAAGCAAGCTTGAAAACTCTCACATCCGCTGAGCTCGTAAATAATTTTTTTTGTAATACCTTCTCACCATGTATGCGAGTAGACAAATTTTAAATGGTATATTTTTTTTTCCAGATTTTAAGACTCATCTGATAAATTAGACTGCGTCAAAGTAGATAGGACTTTTCCAACATAGTTTGCTCTGTTGCTAGTAGGACTGCTCAACGAAACGAACAGTTCGCGAACTGTTCAAGTTCGATTCGTATTTGTTCGTTAATGGTCGGATAAACGAGCCGAATTCAAATAGCTATTCGGGTTCGTTTACTAAAACAAGCAGAACTATTTGCAAACTATTTATCTCGTTTAAACAGTTAAAGATGCTGGACCGTGCACCCGTAATAAACACCACTAGAGGAGGTGAATAGTGTTTAGCGGAAATTACATTACTACCCTTGATTAAAAATTCCTTTGAAAACAGAATCTGAGACCAGCTTAGATTCAGAACTCGTTTTTGAAAAATTCAAAAATCCTTGTACACAACTCCAGAAATTATAAAAATTTTCAGAACTTAACTTCAATCTATGTGTATGTATGTGCGATATATATATCTTTATATATATATATATATATATATATATATGTGTGTGTGTGTGTGTGTGTGTGTGTATATGTGTGTGTGTGTCTATATATATATATATATATATATATATATATATATATAAAAGCGTCATCCTTATTGTAGAATTATGGCTCGGAAAATAGGCACCTTTTGAGTACATTGCAGTTTGGATTTTTTTTTTTCTCTTTCAAAGTATTACTTCACAACCGTTGGAATTCATATTATTTCACTAACATAACTTGTGTGCATCCACTACAACATTTTTAAGTATGAGATTTATACGCCAGATGCCTTGTAAAATATTATCCAAGGAAGTGTTTCAGTTCTATAATCCCATTATAAAGACATAAAGTATATATTTTTGCTAAAGTCATTTCAACAGAATACTTATGTGATGTCGTTTGTGCTTGGTACATAGACAATTCACAAATCACCATTCCAAAAGTTCTAGGTATCGTCTCTTTACGCCCTCACGACGTTGTGTAAGTCTGGAAAGATAATACATTAAAGACGTAACTCAGTTGTTAGTTAAATGATAAATTATATTTAAGATTGTCTGTTCGAATCTTAGCATGCAGTATAGATGTTTAGCTCATACCTTCTATTCTTTATACTGAAACGGATTTGAACCCAAATAATTTATAAATACCAAGTGTAAGCATTTTATTTAAAAAAAAACTTGTGAATGATTTGATTTAAATCATTCACAAAAACTTTTTAGGACAAAAACAGTAAGATGACCTTTTCATCCAAGTTTCGAAAATTATTGCAACACAACTGTTATTGCAGTTATGTGGCCCAACAAGAATCGTGATAGACTAATTCAGAAAGGGCGTAAAAAATAGAATAAAAAGGTTGAAACACAACCATTAAGAGTATGTGTCATCTCTGGTCTTACAGAATGTGTAGGGATGTAAATTAGTTTCTCAAAGCCTATTAATAGAAATTTGTTATAACACAGAAACAGCACAAGAAGTATATTGACACTGAAAAAACAACCGACGGGCTGACATCACAAAACTGTCAAAACCAAAGAACGAGTACGTCAAAGGAAAGCTATCATATCATTCGAATGCCTGAATTAAAATAAAATAGCAAAATACTAGCTCATCAGATGAAATTGAATAATATAAGTTGTATTTATTTCTACGTCAGGGACCTCGTGATCTCCATTAATTTTCAGAAGCCCTACTGCAAAAGAAGAAGACAAAAGTTAAGCCATCACAACTTTACTTAAACGAGCACTTGAGACAAGATTAGTATCATCCACTATCTAAAGTTGCCTTCTCCTCTACGTAAATTTAATTGAACAATATTGTCTTAATAATTGCCCTGAAGAAACTTCAACTACAAGCCTAGTTCAGACTAGGGTCAGTTCAAAATTCTTCTAGAAAGTGCATTTCTCTTTTCTCGAGGATGTAAAGAAGACGTTTTCGATCCATTAGGCTTCCGTGTTTGTACAGGGTTCGGAGAAGGAATAGATCGTTTTGCGATATGATGTATGCAGTCTTGCCCGCACTTTGTGTAAGAGACAGTTTCCGCGTCTTGAACGCGTGACCTCAAGGTCACAAAGCAACAATCTCACCTTTTCTTGAAATATGTATTTTAATTATATACGGTATTAGTGTAGACTTATGCGAGTAATTCAAACCTCAAAAGCAGAACCCTAAGAATTCATTAACCTTTAGGCATCTCCAATGGGAGCAACAAAACACCTATTTGGTGTAAAATGTCACTTCAACCAAGCATCAAAGCTTGCACCAAATTAATGAAAATGAATAGTGTTGCACCATTTGTACCAAATCACTATTCATCCTCCACATCATCATTTTAATCATATTAATTTAATTTTAATTTCGTTAATTTCGTTATAATAATTTTAATTTTGTTAATCTCGTTATAAAAAAAGAATTCCGTTAATTTTGTTATAAAAATTTTAATTTCGTTAATGTTGTTATAAGAAAAAATTATATAACAAAAATCTAGAATGAATACTTACATTAAATTTACATGAATGTTAAATTTGTGTTAAAATATTTATAATAATGAATTAAAAATAGAATGATAGAAGAATCTTTGAGAGAATATTCTTATTTGGTGTTAGATTTGGTGTTTGTGGTTGGAGTATTTTTTACTGTTTATTGCACCAAATAGGTGATTTGGTGCAAAATTTGGTGTTTTGGGTTGGAGATGACCTTATTTCTGGGAACACGGTGAAAATATATTGATGAGACTGTAACATATTCATCAGAAGAGATAAAAGAATAAAACTATTGCTATTGAAATATGTTTAGTTGTAATTTTTTAAACTTTAAAAATGATTCGTCTATAAAGTTTAAATGGGATTATGTTTGAATAACAATATTAGACTTATTCAAACAACAAGGTTTATGTATAATTTAATGTACAGCTAATGAGATTTTCATGCTTCTCATGATGAAAAATCTATTAGAGAGAAGCATCTAAAATTTATTAAACTAGACAAGATCAACTAAGAAAATAAAAAGTATCCAGGGAGGTCTTACGTCAATTGAAGTTCTTAAGACTGTAATTAGCAACATACAAAACATTACCCATTAACTTATAGGCTCATATCTATGACGGAGTATGAGGAGTCGGATGTATGTAACTATACTCATGTGTTATAAACACAGAGGTTGTTTCTCGATGATCTATAATAAAAATTGCGTCAAGTTGTGTCACTCAACTGATGAGCGCAACATAAAAAAAAGGAAAAGGAAAAAAACAAATGAATCTTATGACAAATTTTGAGGCCAATGTTAAAAGGAAATTGATGCGTTTCTTAGTTTAGATATGACAAGTATAGATTCTTCACCCATTCAATACATGCATAGTTTATAATCTTAACTAAAATATAACTTCTATATTAAAAAACCAACTTATGATATGTGTAAAATCTACGTTCTAAAACATAAGACTGTGATTTTTAAACTGTATTTGAACTTTATTTAGAACTAGCTTTGTTTCAATAGTATAATTGATTGGAGACGATTTACTAACAGTTTTGTTATCTAATTTTTTTTTTTAAACACGACATGTAAGATTATCTCTTGTTCATTAGAAGATCAGTACACAGTTAAAAGGTGATTTGGGTGCCTTTATTTGATGATTCTGAAGATTTATAAGAAATGTCTATTTATTACACATGATATAATTGTACTTAATTATGTTAGAAATCGAGCAAAACATAAATTTAAAGATACTAGGTAAATACGATTATAGGTGATTTGTGCCTTAATTTTGATGACTTTGTAAGCTATTTTGCGCTAACAAAGGAAACTAGACATTTAAAACTTTGAAAAAGTTAAAAATATGGAAGGAAAGTAACCATAATTAAGCGAGACCATAAATCATAATGGCCATATTTGGTGGCATCATTACTCTTAATAATTAACATAATGGCCAAAATATTATGCTTAATCATCATCATACATGTAAGTCACGTGACTTCCACCTGACCACTATTACGACGTCTTGAAGACTCTCACACCTGCTGCAGGCGGCTACACGCCGGCGACTCCATGACGGTGACACTTTGATCGTCTTTACAACTCAACACTCTTAGAATATTCCACGAAGAGCATCTCCGATCATCCGATTTCAACGGCTCTTTCTCGCCGGAAAACAACATACTATTCCCCGACATGCTTCGGCGGACTTGCCGATTCTTCATGTCTTGTAATCCCATCTCCGGCGGAAATTGCAGAAGTCCAAAAACAGAAAAATACCACCTCCGTTTCCTCGTCGGCGAGGTCTCCGATCCGATGCTTGAGCTTTTTCCGTATAGCTTTTTATAATCCAATGATCTGCTTGTTCTCATAACATTTATTCTCGCGCTGTTTGTTCTTCTGGGTCTCCTCTCCGACATGGATCCCGATATTCTCCGACAAAATTGTCCGAATTTTTCGTCGGTTTGCGATGGATTGTCAATAAGACGACCGGAATGAGACCTTTGGCTAAAGGGCATGAGTTTACCACCGAAGATTATGTCTTCTGCGTGAGACATCTCGGAGCTGAAATCATTGGAAAATTCGAAGAAATCAGATTCAGCTGATTCTATTGGTGAATTTGGGGATTTTGGACGCGGTTGAGATACGAATTTTCTGGTTTCATCGGTGTTTAGTACCAGGCCACTAAGAGAGAGAGCTTCTTCTGCTTCTTCGTCATCTTCTGCTGCTGCAATTGCTAAATCTTTGAGGTGAATGATAGGAGAATAACTACCCATTTTGAAAGAAACAGATTTTTTTTCCCGGTTTGTGATCAAGATGAATGAAAAAGCAATGGCAGAGGAGAGGAGAAGATGTTAGCTACAGATGGTATGTATGTATATAATTATGGGAGGAAGAATGTCAGCGATGCTCTTTTTATAACTGGTTTCTTCTATCATTTTACTTGAACGCCACACTGAGTCCAAATTGTATTGATTTGATAGGTTAATGAATAAACTTATTATCAATAAAATGAATAACATGCAGACGATCTTTAAATATCGTACATTAATTTTTTTAATTTATTGAATCGGTGCATACTTACATGAAAAAATTGAAATGACTCACTTCGGGTCTCACCGTACTGGTCTCGAAGAGTATGTGTGGAGGATGCAAATCAGGAGTCCGTTTTTGAGATTGGATGAGATCTTATAGAGTAAATCTGTGCATACTGTTTAATAGTTATTCATATATCATTAAAAAATTATCGATTTTTTTGGAACAAAAGACCATTCTCTGGCCCTGAAGATCACCGTCCAAGTCCCAAGAAACATTATAGATGATGCAAATCAGCGGCCTTCTAAGTTGGAAGAAGACTTACGCAATGATACACACAAGATGTACCCTCAAACCAGACCTTCGGCCTAGTAACAATGATCACTGGATTCGAACTCTTGAACTTTTTCTACATCTCGATTTTCTAAATACCTCTTTCTGTCAATTGTATAGCCGTGTTTGTAAACCCGATTTGTTAAGGTACTGTCATTCATTAAATTATAGTACGTAAAGTTTATAGCCATTTTCTGATTAGTTCTCTCTCTTTTTATTATCCTTATTTAATGTAAGAGTAATTTGGAAATAATATATTAAGTCGGTAAAATAAAATTATGAAATGGATACCATTTAGTATATTAGACTGCAAAATGAAATGGGAGGATTGTTTTTTTTTCCAAATGCTTTTATGGGTAAAATAGTTAGTAAAAAATAACCACCAAAACATATACAAATTTAAATATGTTGGATGAGAATTTTCGTTTCCAGACCTTAACAATAGCTTTTGATGTCGTTGTAATATACTGTTAACAGATGATGATGATGAAAGGAGGAGGAAAAACCTTTTTGATTAGGTCGAAGAAGGTGAGGAAAACTGGAAAAGGAGCCAGGTGCGAGGACGTCAAGGCAAAATTAGGATACAATGAGTCTCACCATCTTATTATTTAGCCCAATACTTTTTTGTTGGTTTATCTTTAATCAAATCTTACCATTTTCTAATGGTTACGTATCACGTGATGGATATGTGATCATCTCCTGCACTAATCGGATCCAACATGCAAATCAATCCGGAAATGATGAAGCTTTTTAAGATCTCGCTTGGATCAATGGCTATGTAATGGTATGATGAGTGTTGATTTTGCAATAATTTTTATTTTTTTGGAGCAAATTGTCATTCTCTGGACTTGAGGGTCTCACCACCTCAGCCCAAGAGCATTATGGAGGATGCAAATCGTGAGGCTAACGGCCTCTTAAGTTGGGTGATGACTTAGCATTGTAGAGGATACAAAATCATGAGTCGAACGGCCTCCTAAGTTGGGTGAGGACTTATGCAATGACCTAGCGCAGACCAGGCTTTCGGCATATAAGTAGAGGAACACCACATTATGCGTGTTTCTAGATTCGAACTATTGACCTCTTGGAGTAAATCCCGAGTACCAACCCAGTTATGCCCTGGTCAATAATTTTTATTTCTTAATAGATATTGGTATTGTCCTAAGAGAAATATTCTTATTCGTTATTTTATTCGTTGGTGTGTAAATACCGTGGAGGGATTAGCAGAATTTAATTAAAAAAAGTCAGCCTCCGGCTGTAATTTGTTTTGACATATATGCTAAAAACCTTTCTTAGATATTGACGATCCATTGCTTCTTAAGAGGCATTTCTCCAAAGATCAAGTCCAGGAGAATATATACAAATATTTGCCAATAAAAATGAGACACGAAAGGAATTTCAGAATACAAACAGAGGTCTCATCCGAATCAAACTTTCCAATTCTTGTAGAGAAGATAGGGAAACAAGACAACAAGAAGAGAGCAAGTAAGAAAGAACTTGGCTTGAGGCGTGCAGAACACTTTCCGTAAGGAATATTTGCCCCCACTTGATGCTGCAGGGTTATAGGCAAACTTCCTCCTAGGATACAACAGCCAACAATCTCTAATCCTCAGCAAATAGGATTGAGAAACAATGAACTTTCTGAAAACAAGAGTGTTCTTGAGCAAGAAGAAGAATATGGAATGCTTGATTGTATATGTTGCAAGATCAGATTTCTAATGGGTTATAATAGCCTATTTATAGGCTCTCAAACTCCAGAAAGTCGTTGGAAGAGGTTGCATGGCGATTGGACATGTCTTTTGGTGCAAAAGATGTGAATTTTCATGAAAAAACACGTCTGTCAGGACATCGATCGATCGATGTGATCGATCGATGTCCTCAGTTCAACATCGAACCCTGCACTCTGGACATCGATCGATCGATGTATGTGACATCGATCGATCGATGTCATCGATCGATGTCCTCAGTTCATACATCGATCTCATCCAGGACACATCGATCGATCGAT